>CM059325.1:1206499-1458999 GCA_030340685.1 Protosalanx chinensis | reverse complement strand
TCACAATTGAATTGTGTGTTTTTTCCAGAGCTAGAAACTACGAGGTTAATGTTCTTCTTTTCTTTTTTTCTTTTTTACTTAATTTAACTTGATTTGTTTCATGGTAAACTAGCACTAGAGGATTGCACTAAACATGTTTTGTAGGTGGTGTGTGTATGCATCCCCCTTACACACACTTTTTAAGAGGAGAGGAGGGGCATGATGAGGGCTGAAGTACTTGAAGTACTAGACTTGGCTCCAACCCCCCCCCCCCCCCCCCCTCCTCCTCCTCCCTCATGTGCACAATCCCTCCTGGTTTGCCACTACCAAGTGTCCACTGAATTATCTTTACCTCGTTCAAATGTTCATTGAAATAAGTTTTTTCTTGTGGTATTCACAACACTGAATTGTTGTTAACACTGTTCTGTGTTGTGTTCATGTTCTGCGATGCCTGGCAAATAAGGTACCTAATGGCTGATGTTTACTGTATCATTGCAATAAATGTATATACGGCTACAAAACACCTTGTTCTCCGTCCAGTGAATAAATAGACTGGTATGGTAAGGCATGTTGAAAGATGTGTTATAGTGGACAAGCACAGTATGCTGCAATCTGCTCTTGAATTAGAACCTGACATTTACAGGCTCTTGTTATCCCAATAGACAAGCTTCTGTGTCTTTACTGCTCATGTTTATTGGTCAGTTTAATCAGTCAGTCAGTCCACGTTTGCTTTTTTCTTCTGTTTTTTTTTTTTACAATGTCCAGACTGAAGTCTGTTATTATAATTGTTATACTATTTCAAACCAAAGAGATTCAGCAGTTCTGCAGTTCCACATGATGCTCAACTTCAGCAACCTTTTGTATTTTCATTTCAATATTAAAATGATCCTCCCCAAAAGCATTTATTTTTTAGATTACTTTGCTTTTTAATTTATAGTTTTGAAACTATTATACTGTCGTGCTGACTGATAGTTATAGCTGTGTTGATTCAAGCAAAATTCAGTCATAATTCAGTCATCATTTTAAGTAATAATTAACGTAAAAGTAAAAATGTGTGTGACCTGTAAAATGGTGGTTAGTGACTACTGGTGTCAAGTAGCTTTATATCTGTGGGGATGTGTAGTGGAGGTGAAAGCCCTCTGAGATCCATGGAGAAAATAATACTTTTATATAAAATAATGAGCACTAGACACCTTATCAAATGTACCCACCACAGATCATTGTGACCAGAACTGGTTCTGAAGCTGTGTAAGACGTTAAATGAAGATTCTGCTGTATATCACAGCTCCACTGTGTATTGTAGTAAGAAGGTTTGAGTCATACAGAAGTATAAGGAAGATTAAGCTGGCTTTCTAACTGTCCTCCACTGGCTGATCCAGATGGATTTACGATTTTTTTTCCCTCTTGAAAATAATGGGAAACTATTTCTGGAACGCGTTCAGCACAAGGTTGAAAATATCTACGGATGTGTTTGCACTGTGTGTCCCTGCTGATGCGTCAGGTGGGACAGGGATAGGCTAGATGGTTACTGTGGCTCTGTGTGGAATAACACATCATTGGATGTATATTAGTCATCAACAACCTGAGAGCTCATTGTGCTGATCGCAGTGAGCTGGTTAGTGATTAGAAGGTCCCTGGTTCGAACCCTGGCTAACTTTGTGTCCCTGGTCAAGGCACTTCACCCTACTTGCCTTCTTGTCCCTGTACTTGCTGTAAGTCACTCTGGATAAGAGCGTCTGCTAAATGACTCAATGTAAAGGGAAATGCACAGGATGAGAGTGTGTTGAACAGTTCAGCCCAAGATTGGAGTGTCTCGATCTCGTCATGACCCTGCCTTGAACTCTGCATTAAGATCAGAGAAGCTCTTTGTTTGGCAAATACTGCACATTAGTGGTGATGAGGGAAAGGGGTTACTATGGCGACAGCCAGGCATGAATCAATAATACAAACTCACACATGCATGCTCTCAGTCACATGTGCACACAGACACTGATCCGGCACAATAAGTACCAAAACCAAGCAGAGCAGTTCTAGACTGGACTACAGAACTCTGCAAAAGTATGAGGTTGGAGGATGTGACTTAAAACGAACCAGGCCTCACTAATTCAAGCTGTCAACACTGCTTTCCAAATCAGCCGTCAGAAACTAACCCAGAGACCCCTTGAATTCCCTACTAAGGAATAGCACCAAGCATATGGGCTGCTCTCTAAACCGATTCTTAGCCAGGTCTTTTATAATGACAGATGGAAAGTAAATGAGCTTGTATTTATTCATCAAACCACTTGGCAAATTTTGAGAGACTATAAAGCAAAGATCGCAAGCTAAGAAGTGGTGGATGAAATTGTCATGTAATTTTACAAATGGGATTTTAGTTCTGGCACGAAACAGCAAGGGTACCGATGGTGTACTAATTGTTCAAGAGCAAACATGCAGTACTGTCTGTCTACTGGAGTCTTTTCTGTTCTAACAGCAGGGAGCTGTAGCAGGTCGAGCTCAAGGACTGGAAAACAGTGGCCTGTCCAGAGAGTCTATAAGTGACCAGTGGGGATGTTCTTAAAATCCTTTAGCGTTGCTTCTTCTAACACTGCTCAAATTCAAATGAATGTGTTTGCGTGTTTGTGTGTGTGTATTTGTGTGTGTGTGTGTGTGTGTTTGTGATGTCTATAGTTTGAGTGTAGGATGAATTAACGCCTGGATATAGATGACGGCTTGGGTGTTTATGTGTGTGACTTTTGATGACTGTAATAAGTGTGTGACTGCATGGCTAATGTTATTGCCACTGGGCACCGTGTTTCCAGAAAATGTGTTAATGATCCTAGGCAGATGGCCCTTGCATATTTGTGGGTGTATCTGGTCATTTGCATGTGTGTGTACTGCACAGTTCCTCTAACATTTCTCCATTAAGCTCTAAGTCAACACTACCCCTAAATGTGCAATAAGTATGTAGTCCCTAAGTGTGTACTAAGTGTGTACTAAGTGAGCCCTACTATCTATGATGTGTTTTTATTTTGTGTCATGGTGTTTTTTTAAGACAAATACCCATATCATTGTACAAGTACATACGTGTACATATGTGTGGTTTTCTTTTCCATACGCAAACCTGTCAATTGTGTCTGAGCGCAGATTTGAATGTCAGCATGCTCACTTGAGAGGGGGATGAACTTTAAGCTCTCTGTCAGGCAAACACAATAGAAAGAGAATGAGCCAAATTCAGACCTGGCTTTGTTTAAGAAGGGATTTGCTAGAAATGACAGCGAAAGCCCAAAACAAATAAGAACATTGATACAGTTAGAGACACCAGAGTATGACAGGAGTGGTGTATTACAGTGTCTGCATATGGGAGGAAATAGTCCATTTTGAGTGGGGAGGGGTGTTGACCTTCGACCTGCGCAGTGATGGAGCAGTTTGGACTTGCTTGCCTGTGCTGGAGGCTAAAGGCCTTGATTAGCACTAATTCTAATCTGTTCGTTAATTGAGGGGACTCCATTAACCAAATGACCAAACGAGCGCTTGGTCTGGCATGTCAATTAATGTTTTATTTTTCAAAGGATGATTTGCATTTTTACAGTGTAATGGACTCAACAGATGTAACGGCTCACAATAATTCACATTGGAGCGTTATAAATTACTGACAAACCTTCCCAGATGATTCAGTTATTTGGATGTGCTACTCTAATCGTTTGTTTGTCTATCGTAAAAGTGTGACTTGGACAAAGTGTAATAGTGCAGATCGCTCGTATCCTATTTTCACTTGGGCATCATCACATGTAGGCTAAAAGGTCTCATTAGGTTTTCAACAGCAGGTTCATTGCTTCCAGTTCCTTATCTGCCCATACTGGGTTTCAAACTAAGATCCTCAATGAACAGTAAGTATGATACATTATGTGATGTGGTGCTTCTGAGACCTGTTAAAAACGTGTTGGTGATGCAACATTTTACTAGTGTGTGTTCCTTCACCAAATGTAGTACTTCATTTCAGTTGTGTGTGTGTGAGACCATGCTGCCATAGGTATTAGTGGCCTAGTGCAGTTCCCATTGGCAGAAATCCATTTA
The DNA here is from genome assembly GCA_030340685.1 of Protosalanx chinensis. Lineage (NCBI taxonomy): Eukaryota > Metazoa > Chordata > Actinopteri > Osmeriformes > Salangidae > Protosalanx > Protosalanx chinensis. The sequence goes on along the minus strand of CM059325.1, from coordinate 1,454,967 downwards.
CTTTCCTGAGAAATGTCAATTGGATACCTGTGGCTATACTGGTGTTTCGTTCTGTCTCTCCTCAAGGCTATTGCATAATTGACTTACTCCATTTGAATTGAACTTTTAAATGTTTTCTCCACAATTGCAGTTTTCTCAATAAAATGTGTAAGCAGCAGAGTAACCTAAAGTAAGGCAAGTTACTGCGTTCGTGTCCTTTATGTCATTTACATTCAGTCATTTAACAGACGCTATTGTCCAGAGCGACTTAAAAGCAAGTACAGGACAATTCCCCCATAAGGCAGGTACGGTGAAGTGCCTTGCCCAGTGATACACAAGAAGGATTGTTTCGTAATTTGATTGTTACATGTTACACATCACTTGAATGATGGGAGATGAGTTATTAAGAACATTCATGTCAGTTGCGATCCATTATGTGTGGATGTTTTTAAACGCTCCAGAGTTAGAACAGGATAGTGACTCTTACTGAGGTCCTTGTTCTTTTCTAGTTCTAACCGATTTTAAATGTTTGTACTGGTGTTTGGCAGTGGTTTTTGTCTCATGGGACACATTAGTCTATATCCCTATTGCCTCAGTGTATTAACAATGAAATCTCGTATATCATTTTCATGAAACTAATGAGCTGTCCAGTTGGGTCCAGTCAACATTTTATCTCAGAGGTTGACACATCATTAAATAAAATGCTGAAAATCTAAAGCCACTCATGGCTTTCTTTAAGGAATGCCTTCCAAAAAGAGGCTCAATTATTCAAATTATGTTAATCCTGCCTGTGCACCAATGAGACCAGATGGAAGTGCAGATTATTAGGGACATAATGACCATTGGCCAATTGAAAAATAAATTTAATTTATCCATCATCCATCCACTTATCTGCTCATCCATTCCTCTCTTTAAATCGATGAATCCACATTACATGAATTTCAACAATAAAGCTATGAAGCAAGTCATACTGCGAAGTTTATTCTTGGTTTTACATATTCATCCTTCATATCTGCCTTTCCTATTAATCCACCCTAATCTCAATCAATTTATAGACTTTCTTCAGAATCAACTCAACCCTTTCATTCTCTTTCTTTCTCTCCATTGATGCGCTGTGGCTAAATACTCTCTTATCCCTCAGTAAAAAGTGCATATTGTAGTTATGATACTATTTGCTCTGTATTATATATGTGTGTCAAAGCATTCAAGGACATGTGGGTCTGGTCACCTTGGAGTATCAGATTCTCTCTCTTGTCAGTGAAGAGCTGCAGACTGTCAGATGGGGAGCTGTTCTTCTGCTGCCTGGGCAGTCTGGTGTCTTCATGGGTTCATATCCTGTCATGGGAAGGAAATATGACTGAACTATCTAAAGGATGCTTCCCTTTGGTGTTTAGTGGATCTCGTGTTTTGTTCAATGGATTTTACACAATATGGACATTCAAGTAGCGACAGTTAACGTTGATCTCGAACTCGTAGCCCACATAATTGATTAGTCTAGAAGCATCTGTCTTCAGGTCCGTATCAATCCTTCCTTTAGGCGTCAATAAATCTGCCAACCAAGGACAGTAATTTGAGGTAAATTACTTGAGTTTGCGTACTTGGCTTTCGAATCGTTCTGTGGACATATTCTACCACATAAAACAGAAATGTGAAAGGATATTTTTTTTTATTTTTTTTTAATTGACAGGAGTTGGGCGAAAAGTGCAACAGTTCGATTTTATAGCCTCCATCCATTAGATGTGGGGCACTGAATGATCCCAATAAGCAGAACCAGGACTATCAAACTGAACATTGAACCTCTTTGTGGTGGAAAAATTGTCACAGTTTGGAAGGAAGGATATTATTCAACAATTTTTTCTTTCACTCTATACGACATAGTGTTTGTCTGAGAAGATTTTGTGAAGCAAGTTTTAACTGGATAAAGGATCTGATAAATCACTTTAAAAGAAAACCCCTGATAGGTAAGTCTGAGATACAACCTCGCAAATTACAATTAAATTGAACGAAATGTTTAATATCAAATTCTTGCATATTTGTATTGCTGAGCTCTGGCACAGGTGGTCGTTCTGTTATTTTTAAGCCTCTTTTGATTCTTCTTTTCAAGCTTTATCTCTAATTTAGTGTAATTGACACCTGAATGTCGTCTTTGCCTGTAATAGATTTCGTTTGGATATTGTCCCTATTGTAGTCTGGAAATAGACTATATTAAATTGAATTTAATGCGAACACAATGGACGTTTTCCATCTGATGTAGGTCTAACGGTTTTACTTCGTACATGATAGTGCTTTTATGAATAGTAATTTATGAAAATAAATGTATAATTTACTAAATAGACTTAAAGGTGTATTTGAAGGGGATATCGACTGAAAGTATCAGTAAATATTTGTTTTAATGACAAGAACGATAGAATCATTTCACCTCCAAGGCAAGATTGAGCACATGTGAGTTTTAATAGGAATGAAACATTGATTGATGGTGAACTGTTTCCAACATACAGTAAAGGCATATGAGAGGGATTTGACCCCTATTATTGGGGAATTAGATGTGAGTATATAGCTTAAGTAATCAACCTGCTGCAAGGTAAAAAAAAATAAAAAAATAACCTTGTCATTAAGGCACCTTCCTGTCCGCGAGTGTCCCTCACGCGCTGCAATGCTGCACCGTGGCGCGCGCTTTTCCACTCGCAGAAAGTAAGCTCACATAAGCTGTGTTCACGTGTTGTGTCTGATTGCACTTCTCTACATGACCGCTCCACAACAGCTGTCTGTGACTTATTGTTGCTGCACCTTTACCGCAACTCAGACCCTATCGCTTTTGGCTGTGTTGGCGCAGCCGCAGAGGCAGTCACTTCCCAACCTGTGTCCCCATGTGGAGGAATGTTTGTGAGTGAGTGAGTGAGCAAAAGGGGGAGAGGAAGAGAGAGAGTCTTGGACAGAGGGGAGTGAGAGTGAGAAACACTACCAGCTCCTCTCACTACTCAAATATTTACAACCGGTTTCCCGAGCACCGATGCAGCTGCTTTGGAAGAAGCTCAAATTGGGGAGGCAGTCAGTCTCAGGCGTCTGGGGACAGGAAGCCTTCTGCTGTTTGTGATTAGGAGGCATCTGATGGAGGAAGAGGTCACAGAACCGGATCTTCTGACCAGAGGGGGCAAGGCAGGGAGAGGGACAGGGGCAGAGGTAAATGGAGACTTGCCTGGCACCCCTTGCCTGAGGGAGGGGATAGAGAGCCCCATGGATCCAGTGGTGCTGCAGTATTCCACAGAGCACAGTCAGTATGGGTAAGCAACAGCATACAGTGGTGTGGATCCACATTATTTACTTGTACAGATAATTAAACGTGTGCCTATTTAGAGGGCTGCTGGATGTATAATCCTCTCATTGCTGTTTGTCGCGTTGCCATGAGAGAACTGTGTTGCAATTCTGTTTCATACTCACTTGTAGTACAGCACCTCTGCTACTCTCAGTCAGTCTGTGACATTGGTTTTATAGTAGAGGACTGACATGATGTCTTTGTGGAAAAAATGTGATCAGACTGTTTCCAAGAGTTGCCATCGGACACGTGTTCAATATGTGCTTTCCATGGTTGTTGCCTAAGTGTTCTTGGTTGTGAATCTACTTTTAGATGTTCCTTTTGAATGTCTGTTGAAGAAATATGTTGTGTTGGTTGAATTTTGATGGAAATTTGATTGGAAGACATATAAGAGTCTCAAGTATCACAGCAATACATATTGTCCTCTGTAGCTTTTAATGATCAAGGATCATTTGTTGTTTGTCAGACTAGGTATGCATTTCAGCACTGTATGGTCTCTGAATACACGGTGTAAGGATGCTGAAATGAATACATGAATGTCAAATGTTCTCAGTATCTTTGGTCTATATGCCATCACCAAATTGATTTGAATAATTACCACAGTTTTTGTACGATGGACAGCACACACACACTTTCACGAGTGACTATCAGCTCTTCCTAAGATTGCTGTCTTACTTTGAGTAAGTGTTCAGTGGGAGTGTGCATAATGTTCTGTATCTGTGCACATCCAGTGGCAGTGGCAAGATTTGACTGACAAATTGCCATCTGGTCTCTCCACCACCCAGAAAGCCAGCACACAATGCTGTGGTCTTCACTGAGGTCCATTAGTCTCATGGATCCTTACCTGGTTCTTTAGGACTGGCTGGTGTGTATTTTATTTTATTTCTTTACCTTGCAGCAGGTTGATTACTCCTAAGCCATAATCACACCTCATTCCCCAATAATAGGGGTCAAATCCCTCTCATATGCTTGTACTGTATTTTGGAAAATGTCAATTGGTTCGCAGTCACATGACTGATTAGTCATGTTTCCCTTTCTTACTCACTAAGGTCAGACTTCCTGTGTTCCCTTTAGATGGCAGCATAGTTATAATCTTCCAATCTCCGGTGTCTCTCATTACACTCATTTTTTACAGGTAAAGTCTATGTTCCTTTAGGGAGATTAGTTTGATTAGTTATGCCTTTCTCACATAGTCAGAAAAAAAGAACACTGACACCTACACACACAGTCTGCTTCTCGATTTACTACCATGCAGTGATTTGGTTGGAACTGTCTTCTGAGATCTAGTGTTATAGAGCTTGTCAGTTCTTAAACAGGTATTCAAAGACGCCACGGGTATTGATTATACCATGTAGTGTGACCAGAAATGACCAACTTTCTAATGTCAATATGTTGACTAGGTATTGACACCAACACAAACTGCAGCTTCAATTTGTGTGACTTAACAACAGTCAACTGAGACATGAACACTAGAACACATCCATGCTAGGAAGGTTTCCTCTCACTGGGGTTCATTTCATTTGTGTGTGTTGTCCTTTTTTGTACGAAATATTACGTCCAAGAAGTCATTTTAAAGGGTTCCCTCTCCATTTTGTTTTGGGTAAACAGATAAACAAACAGTGGCAGGTTGTGTGCTATAATATATGAGCACAAACGTCTGCTAGTGTCAGTTCCTAAGGTTCCATTATACCGTATATCCTGCTTAAATGAATAATGTAACTTTAAGGTGTTGAATAATTTCTGTACATAAAACAGTGGTCATAAAGAATGCTCTTGCAATTTGAACTCGTTAGAGATGCAAGGGGGGAATTCTGTAGCAGCACCTTCTTAAATATTGATGCTCTGTTCAATTATTGTATCTTTCTAATTCACAGCTTTTTTTTATCAGGCTGTAAATCTCAAAGGAGAATATCTGACTCACTGGTCTTTGGTATGTTTGCACTCGCCATTCCAGTCATTAGGGTTAGGTTGAATTTAAGGTGTAAATCAAATGACAATGCAATTGAGGGGGAAAAAACGTAGCAATTATCTCTCTCTTTTTCAACCCTCACCACAGTTGCTTGAACGTTGCTGTGCTGTCCACCACCTTGCTATCTGATTTAGCTAATTAGGTTTCCCTGTGAGAGTGAGAGAGTGGCACAGATTGGTCAAGGTGAAAACATTTCCAGTGGAATTGGATGCACTGAGAAGCCGTTACTGTTAAGGCAGCACATTGGTCAAGATCTTTAACACACAATCAGTAGGCAGCTGTTTTGATTTTGAAGCTAAACCTTGGAAAACCATCACCTTCCCAGGGGGAATGTTGCTGTAAGACACTTTGGATAAAAGTGTCAGCTAAATTCATCTTTATATTATCCTGATTTCGGTCCGACCAATATTTCCTGGTCAAATCTGGTCTTTTGTGATATCCTGTACAACTGGCTCATTAAGTGAGGAGTGTCATTAGCAATGCTTTTGAACTCAATTTCAACTTTTTATTTTCATTCTCAGTTGTTAAATTGACTGATATTGGGAATTATGATTAAAAAAATACATTTCCAAAAAAGAAACTAAAGGAAAAGCCTGTGTTTTATAACATCTTCTCAAACATATTCCCACACCATAAGTCACACAAAAATATTTCAACCTGTGCCACACAGTCCATAACAACTAATTGTTAACAACTAATTGTTAACTAACATAAACTAAACTAATTGATTTCATCCCAGTTTTGTCGTTGATGGGAATATGTTTTGACTTGGGCACCGCAGTCAGTGTCAATATATTTGAGTCTCCAACTGAGCTTTGTCCAACACAACAAAGCAGTGTTGTAGCATAGCAGTCAGTACACAGTGAGACCTGTCCGATTCGACAGCATGTTGTCCCTCAAGGCTCTCACATCACCTCTTACTTAGCAGCATGTCCCTCTTCTTTTACTGGGTGACTTGGTGTACGTTCTACAGAAGAGGATTTCTCAACACTAGCTTTTATCTCCCACAGAGTATCATGCCTACTCTGTATTCAATCAGTGTTGGACAGAGCTTTCGGTTAGATAATCATGTTACTTCAGAGCGGGGCTAGAGGTGTTGAGAGACGTGATTGAAATCCTAAGAGCTAGATCTTCATTCTTTGTGTAGGATGCAGTTTTCCAGGCAAGGTGCTTTTCTCATCTTAATTGTAGTTCCGGAAAAGCAGGTGAATCTAAAAAGATTTAGTTTATTGTTGTTTCCCTAGAAAGATCAAGATGGAGTATGAATGAATGAATGGTGGCGTAGTGGACTGGCATAGCTATAGTGTTAACAGTGTCAATTCATCCTCTTCATGTTGAGTTCAAATGCTGCTGACAGATGATCAGTATCTGTTCCCCGAATGTGAGTGTTTGGGACAAGATGTTATAAGCTGCAGTACAACAATGTTCTTCAGAGACAACACAAGACAGATGGTTGTATTCTTTAAAATGACAACTGAGAAACGTCTAAATAATAGATGTCTGAAAAACAATGAATCATAACCGAACTATTTGAAAAAACTCTTAAAAATGCAGCCATAACAAATGAGGCTGGAAAGTTTAATTAAACAAGAAAGAAAATATCTGAAAGACTGAACTGAATTGATGATGTCTACTCTCATATAAGAAAAATGACTTTCGAACTAACAAACATTCAATGGCATTCAGATATGAAATCAAACTGAATTCTACTGGGTGCTTTTTGTACACTGTCATTATAATGTTTTACTTCACCTACTTGAGACTGAGACCATTTAAATTGGCAATCCATAAAGCTTAACAGCCTCAGTAACTTTGATTAATCACTCCGTAGATACTTTATTTAAAATCTTAGTGTCAAGAACAGCTGTTGGTTCTTACACATTATGGGATGTCTTGAACTTGTTTCATTAATCAGGATATTGTTTATCTCATTCAGGATCATCTTTCCCCAAAACAGATGGCACATTTACAATGGCAGTTAAGTTCCATTTGACAACCTTCATTTAGTTTTTAGGTAGGAATGGGATAGAATTTAGATTTAGCGTGGCATTGTGTTATGGGTAATACTTATTTTTATGTTGGTAACTCTTCATAAGACTAATTTGATACCATCATACCATGAGACCATTCAACTCTCATAACCACTAAATATAATTATGAAAACATTCCTGCAAATCTCCTTCTTTCCATATTTTAATTTTGGACTTCAATTAACGTAATAATTAAAGGCCACACACACTTCGGAGTACACAGGTTTTACAGGATGACGCTCTAGTTTAGCAAATTAGTTTTGCTCTCATTTATGCATTTTCTGATATGTAAATCTTGTCACATGAATTATTCACCTGATACCTTTAACACAGTTCACATCTTTTATCATTCAAGAGCAGCATACCCCGTCTGTAAGACTCACTGTTCCAGATTAGTCAATTGTTGGTACTATTTGAGTGTCTGTGGCTTTCAGCTCCCCTCTCAGTCTGTGTGATGGAGGCAGTGAGGTCATCATTTACACCCCCTGCCCTGCCCTAATTATAGGGACTCTGGTGAACTGACAGTGCAAAGCCTTTTCCCTTAGACGGTGCACCACATGGGATCTTGGCTAACAATTGAGGATCATCACTATTTGGGTTGCTGCCTGTGTTTAGGGCATTCTGCCAGTCAGACGCTGCATTCAGACAGCTTTGCATTTACATTTACATTTAGTCATTTTAGCAGACGCTCTTACACAGAGCGACTTACATCAAGTGCAGGGACATTCTCCACTGAGGCAAGTAGGGTGTAGTAGGATAAAGAAAAATGTATGTCCGTATCTTTTCCCCTCATTACGATATGTTCTTCAAATCGCTGCACAAGCATCTCTGTCCTTATGTTCCTATTTTCAAAGACTTTCTTACCTCCCTGTCTTTCTGTCTCTTTCTCAGGGAGAAGATGCCCTTCCACCATGTGACGGCTGGTCTGCTGTACAAGGGGAACTACCTCAATCGTTCTCTCTCCAACACAGACAGTGACCAGCTGGCCAGCATCTCTGTGGAGGAGCTAGATGGTGAGGCACATCAGGCTTGAAGAACAAGATAACCACTTTCACCTGTCATTTAAAATGTGTTTTGTGTTTTGGTTGGTTGGTAAAAAGCCTGGGGGTTTCTTGTCTTTAGCAAAGCTGTGGATGTGTCCTGTCGATTGCATCTCTTGTAGAGATATGAATCACTAATGCCTGGTGGTGGTAACTCCCCTTTAAGGACAGTGCTCACCCTACAAATGAAAGATGGCATTCTGGAGTATACTGGAGACTTGGTGAGGAATGGAGTCAATCCGGCTAGTATTCAGAAGGTTGTGAGTTTGAATCCTGGCCGTGCCAACATGACCTTGTGTCCTTGGGCAAGACCCTTCACCCTCCTTCCCTCCATTTCATACCAAGGCAGTACCTTACATTGGAAAATGCACATCGGTGCATTTCTTATCAGTCCTTCCTCTCTCTCAGTGGCTGACTAATGACCACTACTTCAACCATGATACAGAATGTAGCCTTAGAGGTTTTCAGTAAGGGGTAAAGTAGATGTATGCTGAGGCCAAAAGGCAGAGATGTGGTGTGTCAGTGCTGCATGGTACGTATGGTTGTGGAGGGGGCAGTACTGTGTGCCAGCCATGCCTCCACTGAGACCAATCTGTGCTGCCCAGTCTGAAAGGTTAGGCAGGAAGTACGAGGTGATGGCATAACAGACACACATGAACACACGTGCAAAAAGACACACACAAAACCACATAGCACACGCACATAAACCAAGGAAAGCGAATCATGTATGTATGTGGTCCCCAACCCTGGTCCTCCCTGGTCGTCACCCCATGAAATCCATGACTGAATATTAGTATTGAAGATTTTTATTTCATAGAATGCCTAGATTTTAGCCTCAGGTAAGTCTTAAATCATAGTCGTCATCTGCTTTTTCTCTTGGTATGTTGTCCTATTGTTTTGCATTGAATACAGAAAGACTTGAGTCAAGACTTTGGGCGTGTGATTGGAAAAAAAAATGGCTGAAGCTTTGAGGACACGGTAATTATGCGTGAAATATCAGGAACCATAGGAATATGAGAATGTTTCTAGAATGTTGTTCTATCGAGTCACTCAGTACAAAGAGTCACTCATGCTTTCTACTGATGGATTTATTCATGAAATTTTCAATTTTCTGTGTATGAAAATAAATCCAAACAGCATTATGAGGCTGTGTATCTGTTGGTTCATGTTGTGTATGTGATTGTGGTAGTACATTTTTGTATCTGTTGTCATGGTGCCTGTGTGTGTGTGTGTGAGAGTGTAGGTTGTTCGTCAGTGTGTTGGATGTCTGTGTGTGTGCGTATATGTGTGTTTGTATGTGTGCAAACACGGTGGGTACCGTGTTATGAATGATAATAGCGGACACTGTTTGCTCAGGGACCAGATGTTTGGAAATGCATGGAATGATAAAGAACTGTGTCTTGACTGTTTGAAGAGTGAATTCCAGTCATGTGTGTGTCTTTGATACATTCCAAAATGTGAGGCGATGCAGTCAGACTACGTTCAGAGACCACAGAGGAGGAGAAAGAGCAGGTTGACATTTCTGTGTTCTTGTACTGTTGCTGAGTGCATAGAATGGCTCTTCACTAAGGAAGAGCCCATCAGTGGACCAGGTGTTATTCTCCACAGCAGGAACTAGAGGCTCCGGTCTAGAAGAACTTCTCCTCAAACATCTAGACAATCAAACACCATGTTTTCTTAATGATTTTTCGCTGTAGTGAAGTTGACATTTTACGTTTAGTCATTTAGCTGACGCTCTTATCCAGAGCAACTTACAGCAAGTGCAGGGACATTCTCCCCCCCAGAGGCAAGTAAGGTGAAGTGCCTTGCTCAAGTACATACAACGTAACTTGGCATTGCCAGGAATCAAACTCGCAACCTTCTGATTACTACCCCGATTCCCTAACCGCTCAGCCACTTGACTCCCTCAACTGGGTTAACTGGGAAATGTACACTTTCCAATCTACATGGAAATGTGCTTTGCCTCTGTGTGAAATTGCCTCCAGAAAACATTTGTGTAAATGCATCAGCATCCTTAACATCATTGTCACGGACCTGTCAGTTCTCATGTTTACTACCTATCATAGTCTAAGATGGCTGAACTCACCAGGATGCCAGTTGAAGCTGTGTTTCTGTATACCAGTCCTCTGCCTCAAATTATTCCGAGCTCAGCAGTGTGCTCAACAATACCATGCAATCATAGTATTCTATAGAGATATCACATTCCACCTCGATTTAAAAACACGTCTCTCTCTGTCTCTTTCTCTCTCTTCTTTGCCCCCTCTCTCTCATCACTGTAACTCTCTCCCCCTCTCTCTCATCACTCTATTTCTCTCTCCCACCACAACCCCTCTCCTTTCCTAAGACACGCTAATGAAATATGCATTTATATATATGTCTGAAGAGATTTGCAGACTTTCTGACATGGAAGACCATCAGTCTGCTCCGTCATTAGAGTAGTTTCAGACTGTCCTACAAAAAAAAGAAAATGGAAACAGGAAGCTTATCCGGGAGCACAGAGCTGTGTTTCCTGTTTTGGTAGCTGTTATTGAATGCTGCACCCTGGTAATCCGACTCAGTAATACCTACAGTGGAAGACAAACACTTCTAAGACTTCACTTGCCTTTCAACTTCCCTTTCTTCTCTGTCTGTGTAGGGGAAAGGAGAGGAAGAAGAAGGAATAGGCCAGGCTTATGTCTGCAGTAGGGGAAGTAAACAATGAGAGCAGGTGGAGGGGGGGAGAAATTATGAATTTATGTTAACTGGAGGCGGTGGAGAGCGACCGATCACTTAAAGAAACCAAGATGAAGAGAGTGACAGGAGAAAGAGAGAGAGAGAGAGAGAGAGAGAGGGAGAGCGTCGAGAGAACAGTATTGTAAAGTGAACGGAGAGATGATGATCATACTTGGTAGCCAGAAACAGTTTGAAACATGCTGGACAGATGCATTTTGAGGAAGGAGATGAGGAAGGAGATGGATGAACAGACAGATTGGATGACCAGGAATTGTGTGTGTGTGTGAGAGAGAGAGACACACACAGAGCGAGAGAGAGAGAGAGCGAGAGAGAGAGAGAGAGAGCAAGAGAGAGAGAGAGTGTGAATAAGAGAAAGGAGATTATTGACGGAGAGTTGAGTGTGCGTCTGTTTGTTTTGGCAGAAATCCGGGAAGCGTTCAGGGTGCTGGATCGCGATGGCAACGGGTTCATCTCCAAGCAGGAGCTGGGCATGGCCATGCGCTCGCTGGGGTACATGCCCAGTGAGGTGGAGTTGGCCATCATCATGCAGAGACTAGACATGGATGGTGAGTCATGCGCATACTGTACACATACACTAACACACACAGATGCTGCACACACACACACACACACACATGAAGACACACAGGCAAGTGACAAAACACATAAGCACACCGTGTGTACAGTATTGTACATTAATTGTCTTCCTCTGTTCCTCTGTACTCACCCTGTAAACACAGTTACAGTATACTATACTGTCATCACATGCATACCCAAGGAGACACACTTGTCTTTTTAGATGGACAGGACAACATGTGTAGGACGCTGGTGTCTTCTCTTTTGACAGTTTCAGAAGGCAAACTGGATTCACCCGTGAACTTATGCATCATATCACATTCTTCACTGAACACCTTAGCTTGGTTACACATGGATGATTTTGCTGTGCAAACATACTGTACATCGAGCCCCTTGAGAATAAATCACCAGACACATCTGAAGTCACTTTTAAAACATGTCTGCCTAGAAGCAGATCCATGTTTGCTGCAGTGCCTTTTATATTATAACGTTTAGGGTAGTCAGATGGCTCAACGGGTTAAGGTGTTGGCCTCATGATCGGAAGGTTGTGAGATCGAGCCCCCGCTGTGGCTATATGATGTTGTGTCCTTGGGCAAGGCACTTCACCCTACTTGCCTCAGAGAGAATGTCCCTGTACTTACTGTAAGTCGCTTTGGATAAAAGCGTCTGCTAAATGAATAAATGTAAATTTAATGTTTAGACAGTCAGGGTTCAGGTAGTGTGAAACTCATTTCAGTGTTTCTGAAGGAAAATTCATCATTATTAGGTTGCATAGCAGCAGCTTTGATTCCAACACTTTTCCTTCTGGTGTTTTGCCAGAGAGCAGTTAAAACCTGCCACTTCCACAACCATGTCCAACACATCCACAACCTTTGACTTTTGTTTATTCACCAGCACACTGTCAGCAGTACTGTAGACCTCCTAATACAAGTACTATGGGAATTAAGCCAGTCTAGCACTGTATGTACTAAATATAAAGATTTGACACAACAAGTAGGGTGAAGTGTTTCGCCCAAGGAAACAATTGGTTATGTTTGCACAGCTGGGATTTTTCGAACCTGCAACCTTCTGATTAATAATCCCAACTCCCTCACCGCTCAGCCACTTGACTCCTTCTGCTGTTGAATTGATCGAGGGAGGAGCGACTATCCTCATCTGAGGAACGTTAGAAAGTTGGGATTGATCCCACACTGCTGGAACAGAGAAGAGACTGGAACAGGAATGTTAACACAACACAACCCAACATAACACAATTTGGCGTTTGGTTTTTACGTGCGTAGACGCCTCACAAATTACTGATCAAAAGGACTGAAAACATGAAAGAGCAGAAGCCTGACTGGAGGAAGGACAGAGGAGCTCTCTGACTGTGCCTTTGCCAAGCGAGCAGCTGTGTGACTTGGAGACTTGTCGCACGTGTGCATGCATCGATTTCACACAGACATTGCAACGTCCAGATGATTCCTATCTGATATGGATGGGGCCATCTGGTTTGCTGTGCCAGGCAAACCAATCCATCTTGATGCTAATCTACTCTAGCATGAGATGCCCTTCTTTGAATGCCTGTAAGTTTGTTAATGATGTAAGATCAAGTGTATACAAGCAGTTTTGTATGCGCTAATTATATATATTGTTTTTTTTATGTAACCGTGGTTACAAGATCCTCAGAAATGCTGACTCCGTTCTTCACACAGCCCAGATTTTTCCCAGCACCTTGACCTCCTCACCCTGTCAGTCCCCCTCCTTCCCTCCATCCATCCAGCATGACAGCTCAGGGGGTCCCCAGAGAAGAGGGCCACGTCCCTGCATGCAGATGCAGTCCCACTCCCACATGAGCACAGGAACGATCAGAGTCATCAAAGCTGACAGCACCAACTCCCCCAGGGTCACAACCTTTCCAGCAGGGGAGGAGAGGAGCTCAGGCAGGGCAGGTTGCACCGCTCTGGGCACGGGCAGCACCGTCTGACAAGGTCACACAGTGTCTCATTAAGGACAGAAGGAGAGTTGGTTGAACGATCAGCAGAAACGAAGGGGGGGAACGATATAGAAGCGTAGGAAGAAAGAGAGCCTAGTGGGAAAAGAGGGGCTTTTATAGAGGATCAGGAGGTGGAGATGAAGGATTGTCTGAGGCCGTTCTGTCCTCTGGGGTTTCTACGGAGACGGTGGCACTCGGCTGGTCGGGCACCTGCCTGACTGCAGTGACTCATTTCAAGTGTGCACCCAAAAGTGCTTTAGAAAAGCTCTAAACATATGGATACTGTTCCAATCACTTGCTTCATTTCAGCGGATTTGACAAAGAGGCACTTTAACATTCGTTATTGTTCGTCATTGACATTGCCATTTCAAACAGTCTGTTTAATGACTGCTTCTTTTGTAATCTTAGCTTTTCTGCCTGTCTCATATATAACATGTCCTGTGATTTTTACCTTGTCTTCTGCTTCCAGGTGACGGTCAGGTGGATTTCGATGAGTTCATGACAATCCTTGGACCCAAACTCCTTTCATCTGAAACCAGGGAGGGCTTCTTAGGAAGCACGATAGACAGCATCTTCTGGCAGGTAAAGCATTTACATGGGACCGATTTTGGGCGACCACGTTGTTGGGTTCATCTTTGAAACAGAATATTTGAATTGAAATTGAATTGAACAAGCAGCTTACTTTAGGGAAAACTGTGAGTGTGTTCTTGTTTGATGTTTTTGGTGCGCTGATGCATCACCAGTATAAAGTTGCACCATTGACCAAATGTATATTCCCTGAAACATACCCATACTGGACAGAAAAGTCCGAAAATTTTGAATATCAGAGATGTCAGGCAAACCCGTGAAAGTGGAGGGAAATGTGAGAGAGGCAAGGGCGAGAAAGAGAACGGGGGAGAGTGTGTGAAGACGAGTGGTAAAGAGACACTGAACCGAGTGTGAGTGTGAGAGAGAAAGAAATGCTGAGGTACATTTTGGCGCTGACGAGGACACTTGGCAATGGAGACGCCCGCTCTTTAATGCAGCCATCACAGGGAGCGCTGGGCCTCTGTCACTGGGGAGAAAGAGCTGCTGCTTTTACACAGCGAGGACATGGCTCTCTAATGATATGGGCTCACACTCTGTGAAACTCAGTGTCACTTCCTTTGCTGTCATGTCGGGCAGCTCGACCTTGGCTCGCTGTGGAGAGCGGATGCAGAGCAGGTGGTTTTCTGGAACTTCTTCCGTTTGAGAAGGGGGGGGGGGGGGATGGGTGGGGGGGATGGGTGAGGGGGAATGATCTGCTATATTTGAGCAATAATGTCACAGGAGGAATTCCACTCCACGTTCATCATCTGTTGATAAATGAATACCCATGGGCACTTAGAGAAAAAGTGACAAGCTAACCTAATATATGATCTATGATCCATATATCTCTCTGTTCTGTACCAGCAAAAATATATCACAGTTATTTAGTTTTGATTATCACCCTGAAATTGCCATGGGAGGTTTGTTAGCTCACAGGGAAGCCTGTGTTTCTTTTCAGGTGCAGCAGAGTGTGATTTACCGATCTGGGCCACTCAATAGCTTCACCTCCCTTGTTTGATTTACTCCTGTCAAATGCAGTTGGCACTGAAGGTGAAATTTTGTCTGTGGGGGGTTCAACATTTTTAGGGAGTTTCGTCACCAGTGGGCGAATTAAATAGGGGCTTTTAAAAATGGTTTTCCATACGCCTTTGTTAGTCTGTTCTATGACTGATCATAACAACCCAAGTAGTCCTTAAACATGGTGGGTTTATAGATTGTGAAACATACACTGTGAGAAACCAAACAAGTGCCAAATGGAAGAGCCATAAGAGCATTCAGCTAAAGTTACAGTTACATGGCATGCATCTCAGACAAACAATGGTATACCTGTAGGAAAGCAGGTGATAATAATAATATACCTCACTGCGAAATCGGGTTAGATGAAAGAAACCGAAAACATCAAGAAACTTAAGTGCTTGAAGCCCTTTAAGACGACTGAGATACTCTAGTGGTTTAGGACTGGTAAATCACTGGCAGCCAAGATGACATTTTATTCATTTGCATAACCAGCCTGTTCCATAAAACATGAATCACAACAGGCGCAGAACAACAACAGCATGACACTGAAAGTGTTGCAGTCATGCAGGATACTTAACCTTTTAATCCTCCCTTGATCTGTCAGTACGGTACTCTCATGTTGCATTTCATAACATTGGCTCCAGATGTGGGCTGACTGGGGTTCAGAGGATTCAGACATTCAGTATTTATTCTCTTTTGCACTTTGTGTCAGGATCAGTCTCTGTCAGGATGTTGTCCCTCACCACAGATTTCACTCACTGCCAGGCAGGAGGCAGCAGCATGCTTGAGGCACTGTCAGGCAGCCTCTTACTGGCTCATTAATTGCACTTGATTTCTGAGGCCAGGCTGTAGCCTCAGAGGCCAGGCTATAGCCTCAAAGGCCAGGCTGTAGCCTCAGAGGCCAGGCTATAGCCTCAAAGGCCAGGCTGTAACCTCAGAGGCCAGGCTGTAGCCTCAGAGGCCAGGCTGTAGCCTCAGAGGCTAGGCTATAGCCTCAAAGGCCAGGCTGTAGCCTCAGAGGCCAGGCTGTAGCCTCAGAGGCCAGGCTGTAGCTTCAGAGGCCAGGCTGTAGCCTCAAAGGCCAGGCTATAGCTTCAGAGGCCAGGCTGTACCCCCCCCCCCCCCCCCACATGCCTGTATACTGTACCTATATTCCCGTGTCTCCTAATAAACACGATTCTGAGGAGTTCTCATCATTTATGCATGTAATTTAACATTATTCTAAAATACTTAAACAAGCAAAGGTTTGTAACCTAGGGGCATTTGTATGCTACTCAATACGTTTCTTTTCGGATATGTAGAGCTTGGCAGTGATAGAGGGAATAATGTGGAGGAATGTTTGATGGGAGAGTGTGAGCCTGGACAGGAGCTGGGCTGCACTGATGCATCGAGACTCATTTGATTCTAATAAAACATTTAGAAGGTTTCTCACAAATATACAGTATGCTGAGAATATCAACCAACTCCAGCTTCATACAGCTTTCAGAGATTGTGAAGGGAATGCCATCAATGTGCTCTTGTTATACAATTTTAATCAATGTTGTTTTTTTACTAAATAGTGTCAAGTAGGTGGACTTTCAGCCAAATGACTTAGATTGATTTTCTTTATTATGCGCCTGTTGTTATGACTTGGTAATATAATTCTTTTGTGTTATGAACTGTAGCCTGCAGCCAATCTAATAATGTTCATGTATTTGTAACTTTTGAAACCATATTAAATAACTTGTAGTTTATGACATTCTTAGTATACTAACAACTCCTTGTTGAACCTTAATTCAAAATCAAGGGCATTAATATGAAGTAGGATCCCTCTTGGTTTCAAACTTTTCAATATATGTTGGCAAGAGTGTAGAATTGACTTTGACATTGGGTGGGACAGATTTGCTGCCAAATCCCGATATCATCTCCATCATGCTTTCAAAATAAAAGTTCCAAATTGACATACATCTTCTTCTAATATTGGGACACAACCCCGGTTCCTACGCCAATGGATGTTGGAACATTGATGCTGGATTTGGTTCCTTTCAAGCACAAGAGCATTAGTGAGGTTAGGCACTGGTGAGGCTTGCAGATGGAGTTAGAATTTATCATCCAAAATGTGTTGAGGTCAGGGATCGGTGCCAGCCAGAGTTTGGTTAGAAATTACATTGCCTAAAATGTAGTATTGGAGTTGTTGATTGATTGGCATCAAATTGAGGATAACTCTCACATATATCACACACGCTTTCTCTCTCTCTGTCTCTGTCTCTCTCTCTCTCTCTCTCTCTCTTTCTCTCTCTCTGTCTCTCTCTCTCTTTCTCTCTCTCTCTCTCTCTCTCTCTCTCTCTCTCTCTCTCTCTGTCTCTCTGTCTCTCTGTCTCTTTCTCTCTCTCTCTCTCTCTCTCTGTCTCTCTGTCTCTCTCTCTCTTTCTCTCTCTCTCTCTCTCTCTCTCTCTCTGTCTCTCTGTCTCTCTCTCTCCTTGCTCTCTCTGAGCCTTGTCAATTACAGTAAATGCTTTTAACTGAACAAGTTAATTATGTACTGTCTAATTGACTGTGGAATGATTGCCACAGGACATATGGAACATCATCCTAAACTTTCCCTCCCACCTGTAACACTTGACATACAGACATAAATGATCATAATCTATAAACCCGCTATGTTTGGGTTCTATCACGTTGCGATGCTCAGTGACCGATGCTCTTTTGTACAGCTCTCTCTTGTAAATTGCTTTGGATAAAAGCGTCTGCTAAATGAATACATGTAAATGTAATGATGTAAGCGACTGCGATGGTTTTAATTTTCTTGTTGAAAATAACTTAACAGAAGCCCTCTGCTGAGTTTTTGATGTCCTAATGCTTTTGCATCAGTTTTTTTATTAACTAGTGTTTTTACAGTGCATTTAACAGGCATTTGAGAGAGTTTCATTTTTTGGAGGCATAAAGGACAGGTCTGTAAATCAACATCAATATGTCTATTTCTTATATTGTTGTTTGATGAAAAACATTGACTTCAATCTCAAATCTTAAATGTCTTAACAGTGTGGGATTAGAACACATCTGGGGCAAGTTTGGGGAATAAACGTCCCCTGATCCTGTACTTTTTACAAAATCTCTCTCTTCTGCACTCATTCTCTCCCTCTCTCGGTCATGTTTCTGGGTCCAGCCATATGAGAGCACACTACACTGCTGACACACTGTGACAGTTAATGACAGGGGGCCCTTTCTGTGTGGATGGATTCAAGGCCCCTGTGGAGTATGTAAACACGCGGAGAAGGGGTCTAAAACACCTGCCTGTCCGCCTGTCTGCCTGCCTGTCTGTCTGCCTGTCTGTCTGTCTGCCTGTCTGTCTGCCTGTCTGCCAACCAGGTGTAACAAAGAAGAAGAATAGAAATATTGCTGGTGGTAAATGTGGCCATGGCTACCGATGGGGGTGGTTCAGTGAGGTAGCAGCACAGTGCCAGTCATGACTGGAGTGAGCCGCTTCATTGTACTATTGACCCTTTATCAAATGTTCAAGTTCACAAAGAGCTCTGAGTGTCTAATGTGCCCCAACCTAGCGCAGGAGTCCTAAACCGGGTTAGGAAGGTGTTACTGCTGCTCAGATGACTGTCACTGATCTTAATATCTTAGTGCTAGGCAGTGCCACCTGTAAGCATCATCTGAGAAATTATAGTTACAAGGAACTGCTATGGTGCTTCACTTCATGTTGCACTTATTTTATTTCAGTGATTCAACCTTTATCTGCCTTTTTTTTACAACATCTAACCCCTTACATCCATCCCTTATACACTCCTACACTTTTGTAATAACGTATGCCACCCATCCTTATAATACTTCATATCACTTAATTACCCAGAATGTCCTATGTATCGACAGTGTTTTACTGTCGGTGTTCCTATCTTGATCCCTTTCCACTCGTGATTTACTGTAGACATGGAGTTTGACATTCTTTGGATGTAGAATTACCCTGTACTGTAGACGCTCAGCTTGTAATGTTTCCTCACATAGACAAAGAACAAAGAAAACCTTCAGGGCTCTTTCTGTCTATCTCCGACTCTCCCTCCCTCTCCCTCTCTCACTCTTTGTCTCTCTGTCTCTTAGAGACATAACTCTTTCTCTCCGAGAATCTTGTTATCTGTTTTACTGTAGCAGTTTCTCTCCAATCTCTCCACATCCAACTCAGCAACCTTTCATCTTTTTTTGCTCCATCTCTCTATCTTTCGTCCTCCTTCATACTGGGCCCCCCTCCCCTTCCTCACGCTCTCCCTGCTGTTCCATCTCTTTAATTACATGTGAGTCACCTTGACTACCTTTTAAGAATTTCATTTTATCCCAGCACTTTCAACACGATGTACATATCAACTACGGGAAGTGTCAGATAATTATTGCATCTTTCAGGCACACTCACCCTTACACAACCTTCACCCTCTTACACAACACTTAGACACACCACTCCCTCACACAAGCATATACACACACATTACACATACTAAACACACACACGTCTTGCATGCACGTCATTTGACAGTTTGCTGTGGGAGTCCTGGTAAATGTTAAACAAGAAATTCTTACCACAAAGTAAAGACCATATAATGTGAGGTGTGGTTTAAAAGGCAAGATTTACACAAGGGTTTTTTGCACTACATTTACCCAGCAGAAGATGGGTTTGTAACCACAATAACAAGACCAAAAGACAGGAAAGAGGAGAGGCTTGTTATTATTTGTTTCTTGCTTTCATCTTACGTGGTTTGTCCTTTGAAGGTTATGTACTTGTAGTACATGTAAAACATACAGACTTCACATCTACACTTTACACAGGAATCAGCGGGAACACAGGCTGTCCCCTTTGGTTGTCTTTCACTTCCTCTTCTCGTCATCTTTTCATCCTCACCCTTTTTCTCAGTATCTCTCTGTTCCTCTTATACCTCCTCTCCTACCTCTCTTCCCCAGAGACTGTAATTAATTATAGGAGACAAAATGTAAAGATTCAGTGAGTTCCTCTAATGAGGGTCATGAACCCTAGTCTTCCCCTCCCTACCCCCACACCCTGCACCTTAACAGAACATAATTGGAGGATTTTCTCCTTGATTAATCATTAATCAGACTAGCAGTAATTGCCTGTTGATGAGGAACAAGTAGTCCTTTCTAATTGGATCAAATGTTGGATATTGTCAGATTGTTAGTTCTCTCATGGCAGGAAGTGGATGATGAGATTTTCATTTGAACGGGAGGTTCCTGTAATCAGTGACCCTTTGACAAGTGTTGATGTACTACGTTTGACCATGGGAACAAGAACAAGATATCTGCTAGTTGTCTGGTTAGCCTTAAATGACGTCTGTCCAGAGAGAAACTTCGATCATAGTTTGGTATAAAAAAAAAAACTTTTACATATTGGAGACATAAAAGAGAAAATCCAAGCATCCTTTGACCTCTGTGTTGGCCCAGCCTGATGTTCTTCCAGAGTTCTTTCAGTGTCACAGTGGCCATTGATCCTTCCTAATGGCTGGAACAGCGGAATCAGAGCAGGAGTCCAGCTCTTCCCATTAGCTAACCTCCTCCTCTCTCTGTCCCCATCTGGTTCATGTTAGCTTAGCTGGATGCTACTGCTACTGACAGGCACCTCACCTCACCCCTGGTTGCCTAGGCAGTTTGAGGTGGGGAGCCTAATGGACTAGTATGGATTCCTCTGTGCTGTTGGCCTCCACGTTCTGTGTCATCAGCTTCACATCACCACTGGCTGTGGTCCACTGTCCAATTACCTTTAGAGAACACTCTCAGCTACAATGATTGGTTCAGGCCAGGCTGGGATGTTGTTTAGGCCGGGATCAATTCTGCTTTTGGGGCGGCCATTTTACACTGAATAAACCCTTCTTTGGTTGCCTCAGGAAACATCATAATTTTTCATCATTTTAGGGACAATTAAATCATTCCATAAACATCAGCACAGCCACAAGTGTTTACGGATCAGTCTTAGGCTTCTCTCATAGCATGGTACTTCTCATCTGCCTCACTGTGTTCCTGTTATGATTAGAAACCATTCTAATAATGCAACTGTAACCCTGACTTCTGTGCTTTAATGGGCTTTTGAAATATAAGTGTTTTTCTTCTCACAGATTCTGCTTGATGCCTTTCTAATGACTGAAGAAAAAACATGTTTATTCCCTGGTTAGAACCTGTTGCTTACTGTAGTTTATTTAGCAAATATTGAGTTTATAATGCAACAACAAGTTCATAAAGGCAAATTGACATATTCATGCTGAGGTGTCCTATTGACTACAGACTAAGTTTATCCAAACACCTTTATTGACTCGAGCATTGAATGGGTGCAAGGTCCTCAGTTACCCACACAGTAATGGTTTGTTGTCAGAGTATCCCAGCTGGGTGTCCCAGCAGTTAAAGTACCTGCAGATACTAGCAGCAGTGCCACTGTCCACTAAAAACCTGCTTAGACATTGTATGCTCCTTCCCAAAGTAACCTTGCGACTGTGAAAACAACAGTGCCTCTTGAGATGACAATACACTTACTGACTGAATAAAATGATTCGAGGTTTAAGATAGGGAAGCTGCTGTGATCTGTTGGTAGACAGTAGGTCAGATAGGTCAAGGAACATATATTCTTATCTTTTCAATTTTTTTTTGTTGTATCTATCGCTTTTCTAGTAGTAACTAGGTATCAGGAAAATGTTTCCCAAATGTACTCTTTAGTGGATTCATGTGTGAAACAGTCAGAGTACATCCGTATGCAGTGTAGCGTGGCAGTTGACTTGATGGGAACAAGCCATTATGTGTTCTGTAGTCATATACTGTAGACATAGAGCATAGAGCATCATGATTGAATGTCATTCTTCCATTTGAGGAGACAGGATGCTGATTGGATTATCAGCAGGACGGCAATCTTAGCTGCTTTTACTGATGTGATTTGTCTTTGTCTCTCTCAAGTGGAGTGACAAGAGACTATTTAAATTCAGTTATTTTTTTCGTGTCATCTGTAAGGAGGTAAAGTTCCTCATCTTCAACACTTGGAAATCTTGACTTCCTGTTAAATCTCTCACACCACATTCTGCCTTTAAGGTATTTGCTGTTCAGTGATAGAGGATGAGATTATGGGGTACAGGAAGATGATCCAGGTTCACAGTAGAGTTCTTGTAGGGCTTCAGTATGTCAGCATATCATATCAACATCCTCATGGAGACAAGTCGTTTCTTCCAGGGCTGCTTTGATCTTCTTTGATCTGGATCTGTGAGTGTCTGAGAGTTTCACTGTCTATCCAGTTTCTTGCCCACACAGCACAGGCAGCCCACTGGCATGTCAGGATGTTCACAGGCTACATTCCTACAGGGCCGATCGGAGTGATCCCCCCCCCCCTCTCCCCTTGTGTTATTCCTATACTCACTCACCCATGAATGTCACTAACTGTGCCGATAAGATGACAGAGAAGCGAAGGAAAGAAAATTAAATTCATCTTTCTACCAGGGGTGAGCTGAGTGAATTTGTCCCCTTGTACATTCCTCATTCACTCACAAATGACAGAGACACTATCTGAATGTCCCCTCGGGATGACATGGCTCCGTAGACCACAGCGAAGTGTCATGAAGGGCACGTAAACACATTTAAGGACCTCTGATGAAGTCAAGAGACAGGGCCAGTGTTGTTTTCTGCTTGTGTAGTAGATGCTTGTGAATAGACTCTGATGGTCGTATTTAGTATGACTGAAAGTGTCATTAGTTTTTTGGATACCCAAAGAAAGAATGATGGATGACAAGAAACAAACAGCTCTCTTTTTTGCATAACTGTTCTGTCAAACAAATATATTTGGTTTGGCAATTATTTGACAAATGAACAAAACGTGTAGAAACAAACAACACATGTGTACTCAAATGCTGTGTAAAGATGCATACAACATGGACTCTCAGGTCTATCTAAACAAAAACCAAAAAACTTAGAGCTACTCAGCTTAGTATACTTTTGTCAGTAAAGAAAATGTCACCTCATAATTTCCCTTACCTTAGTTGCATTTATCACATTCATGAGATTCGATGGATGGAAAATGGAATTAGACATTTACATTCATTCATTTAGCAGACGCTTTTATCCAAAGTGACCTCCGAGAGAGCTTTACAAAAGAGCATCGGTCACTGATCAGTGATGGTCCAGCAAACATTGCGGGTTGACAGATTATGAAACATACATCATAGGAAACCAAACAAGTGCCAAAGGGAAGAGCCATAAGAGCGTTTAGATAAACAAGTTACGTGGTGTGCATCTCTGAACGGCCAATAGTGTACCTGTAGGAAAGCAAGCAACAATAACGATCATTAGAGCTGTCAAGCAGTAGCTTGCTTTGGCACTGAATTTACAACACATGAAAAGGTCAAAGGGATTTATTGCTCTGTTGTCATGTCTTCATTTATCTTTCTTTACCACCCAACACAACCAAGTGCTAAACCTTTTCTTTGATTAACATCTTAACAAAGGCCAGCAGAATGACACCAGACCTTTGAATTAACCTGAGAACAAATTTTAATAACGTGATTATATTTAATTTACTTAAATGGGAATACATACAAATATAATATTATGTTTAAGCTTTGTAGTTCGTCTTTGTGAGTGAATGCCTGTAAGTTAGGTCTGTTTTAATCATGTTCAACACAATCAAGAGGGTTGATTTCTGCTGTTTGATTGTCCTGGTCTGGAACCTATAATAACAACACTCAAGAAATCACAAAGAAGCTCTAAAGTGTCTAAAGTCACATCTTAAAGAAAATCATACAACTTACTCTGCAATTACACAATATCTTAATATTCAATGTCCATGTGTTACGTTAAGCAGTAAGACTCGGCAGACATAAAATGGCCTTTGAGTTATGTTTAAAGGCAGGGTAGGTATATTTTGCGAACCTAGCTATTTTAACTGGAGTTTGCAAGGATTTAATCCTAAATATCTCCCCCACTCCAACCAGTCTTAGTGCCTCTCCGACCTTAATGATTGGTTGTGTTTACGTCAGTCCTGTGCCGCCCACAGCAATCAGATTGATTTCATTTTACTGTCAAAAGAGATGTGTTGGTTGCTTCAGTGCAGTAAGAATAGCCTTTGGACAAAGTTTTAGACGTTTTAAAATCTTCTTTGCTTTGGCTTGAGGCCCTGCCATGTGTTGCATCGTGGTATTGGATTGCTTTGTACAATAATGAAATAGCTGCAGACATTCATCAACACCTTAAGTACAATCTGTCACTTTAAGGCCATAACTCTGTACACTTGGGGTAATTTCATTAGTGTGAATTCTCGAGGGGGAAAAGCACAGAAAATGAAGAGTTGAAGAACAACTAAAAACACTAATTGAGCTGAACTGAGGATTTGTGTTGATATTTTTGTTGCTGTTGTTGTTTGTGGAGCAAACCCTCCCAAATAAATATATTTGGCATAAACCAGTACACATAAAGTAAAATGTGTGTGCTATGAATTTGCATATTTGGCAGCAACCAAGCAGACCAAGCCTAAGTTTTAAGAGAAATCTTTCCCCAAACCAAAAATATTTTTGTCTATGTTTAATAATAAATCAGTTTTGAGAAGATTCAGAAGTTTGTTATGTGCTGATTTGTCCCCTCCTCTTCCTCTTCCTCTTCCTCTTCAGTTTGACATGCAGCGCATCACTCTGGAGGAACTGAAGCACATCCTGTTCCATGCCTTTCGGGACCACTTGACCATGAAAGATATTGAGAACATCATCATCAATGAGGAAGAGAGCCTGAACGAGAACTCAGGGAACTGCCAGACAGAGTTTGAGGGAGGTGAGTCAAATAGCAACTAACACTGACCAACTTCTATTACTTTCTACATTTACATTTTCATTATTTCATTTAGCAGACGCTTTTATCCAATTCGATTTCCATGAGAGAGCTTTACAAAAGAGCATCGATCACTGATCATAACAATTTGATAGTCCCCAAACATTTGGTTTCTAGATTATCTGGCTTTTTCCTCTGGAAAATATTATATTTTAAAAGGTGCAACAAGTTTGGGTAAATAAATATCGATGTAATTTATTTGAAGCGTCTGCAGTAGCAGACCTGCTTTGAGAAACTAGCTCTAGGTGTCTTGAGTCAGAGCCAAATGGCCGTGTTCCAACGAGATTTACAACAATAGGAGTGGTGAGTCCAGGGTTGGGCATGAGTTTTATTGGGACATAAAAAATTAAGAAGGATAGACTGAGAGATTAGGACGTGTCCTCTGTGTGGAGGAAGGTTTCAACTCCATTTGATGCCTCTCTTCATCACTTTCTATCATCACCAAGGTCTGTGTGGAACAGAGAGCGTGTCCGTGTGAAGATCACCCCCATCCATAATGGAACACCTTCTATCTGTACTTACTAACTCAAAGCAACGTGGTAGATCATGTTAAGAGTGTTTGTCTATTGGGCCTCCTGGCAAATGCACTCGGAAAAACAAAGTTCTAGATGAAGTTTCCTTGTGACAAAGGTGGGCTGTAGATGCTTACACTTATTGTATAATCTGTATTATACACTATAACAATATATAATAATAATATGCTTGGTGTGTTGTTGCGAGTAAAAACTATACCGTTGCAATGAACTTGGATGTATTACCTTTTGCGGAACAAGCTTAATGTAGCTACTGGGAAGATGCCACTACTTAACATTTGGCAGCTAGTTGCCTGGTTAAATGTGATTCCAGCCTTATGCAGCAGATGTGGCCACTTCCAGAAATGCATGTTTATCACCTGTAGCTTTGAGCCATGACTATAAAATGTCTGCTGGAGATGCTGGGTGGCATAAAGCACCTGGCTCTGAGATGTACATTGGCCGATTGGGTTACGTGTGTTTGTATGTGTGTACCCATATGTGTGTGCGTGCACCTGTGTGTATGCATGCATTTGCACGCTCGTTTGTCTGAGTGCATGTGAGAATGTGTGCGTGTGTGTGTGGTTTGCCCTACCTCTTCTTCACATGCTTGCATGTGGCAGTCAGATGGCTGAATGATTAGAATGTCAGGCTAGTGATCAGAAGGTCACCAGTTCGATTCCCGGCTGGGGCAACATAGCGATGTGTCCTTGGGCAAGGCACTTCACCCTACTTGCCTCAGGGGAGAATGTCCCTTTACTTGCTGTAAATCGCTCTGGAAAAGAGCGTCTGATAAATTAACCAAATAAACTAAATGTTAATTAAATGGAAGACATGTGTAACAAGCCTGCCAGCGGTGGTTTGTGGGGGAACCCTGCAAGGCAGGTGACCCTCAGGGCTCAGTGCTCTACCCTGTGCCTTTTTTCTTTACACTCAACAGCAGCAGGACAGATGTCACAGACGCTGACTCCGTGCTCCGACTGCTGATAGATAGGAGGGCATGATTTATGTATCACTGAATCTGACAGATTATTACAGTGTATACTGATATTAGCCGTGTACTGTGCTGGAAGTTAGTAACCAAAACGCAAGTTCCACTTTTTCTTTTACAGTTGGGTTATAGATATGGAGGCGTTTTGTTCATCTTACCAAAAAAAAGACTTTTTGAAGAGAGGCTTGTTCGTGTCCTACTTTCGACTTTCCCTTCATTTTTGGAGAGAGAAAAAAAAAACGAAGCGAAAAAGAGAAGAAAATGTTCGGTGTTCAGATAATGATGATACCAGTGCTGACTGAATTGAAAGACAAAAATATAGAGAGTGAGACTTCGGCAGTGTCAGGCCTCTGTACCTGCAGGATATTCAACCTGCTCACCTAATTACCACATCTCTGTAGCCCACCACCGTCTCTATTGCCAGAAGGGTACGAGACTTGCTGACTTACTGCTTTTACGCCGGAGGTTAACTAAACCGGAAAATTATATTATGGCGAGAAGCTGTGGCTGACAAGCTGTCTGTGTGTCTGTCTGCTTGTCTGTATGTGTGTCAGAGTCTTTGTGTGGGAATATGTGCGTTTCTGTCCTCATGCAAACAGGCACAGCTTTCATTTGTATTGTTAATGGAGGTAAATTCAGATGCCCCCCACTTCATAACTGTCCTGGACCTGACTGGAACCACAGTTGCTGGGAAAAAATATCTTTGAGTCTTACACAGCCACTCTCTGCCCAACAAAAGGAGCTTGAATCTTCCATTTTAAATCAGTATCCAACTCTCATTCACAAACAGAAGCCAATCATTTATTTAAGGCTACACAGATGAGAACCACTAAAGGCTGAAATAGAGCAAATCTTGTTATTTTATTTCACCAATTTCAGATCACTGAAATTGTTTCTCCTTCTTTCTCTTTTCATTCTTATCTTTTCCCTTTTTCAGTCCATTCTTCAAAGAAGAACCGTCAGACTTGCGTGAGGAAGAGTCTGATTTGCGCCTTTGCCATGGCCTTTATCATCAGCGTCATGCTCATCGCAGCCAACCAGATGCTACGAAACGGCATGGAGTAGCCACGCCCACTGTGAGCTGAGGAAAAACATACCTGCATGTGCATGCCAGTGGGTGAGGTCATTTCCTATTTCTTAGATTAAAAAAGGAAAATAAATGCCTTACTTACAGTAAAAAAAAAAAAAAAACTGATGGACAAACCAAGTTCTTTATAGTTTTCATTTCTGAGTGACACTCCAGGTGTCCAATGAGACTGAGAGGCTAGAAAGAGGAGTGCTGAAGACTCCTCCCCTTTACTTTGGCAGGGACATTCAAGGGCTGACTTTTGCATAATTCTGCTGTCTTCGTCGCCTACATGCAATAACACCACCAAGTACAGGAGTTCAGACCTCGTCTCTTTACACACCTACAGTCTAGTGTATCTGCTGTCCTGTCTCCCACTGAGAGTCTGATGAGCCAGCCAGTGATGCAGTCTGGCCTGATCTGAGGGAGGGAGGGAGGGAGGAAGAGAGGGAGGGTGAGAGGGAGGAAGAAAAGGAGGAAGGGAGGGAGAGAGTTGCCATAGTCAGAACACACCACTGAAGGAGAAGAGCAGACAATGGTGTCGATACTCGCTTAGTTCTTGGGTTGAAGCTGTAGTAGTGGCTTAGAAGTCTTGTGCGTTTATGTTTTTGAGCTATATTTTGCCGCCAACTTGGACAGTGATTCTGACACAGAAGAAATGACTGGTAACGGGAAAATGAAACAGAATAATTTGTGCAATAAATTCAAATGAATAAATGACAGAAAAACATTGTTCAATTAAGTCTCACAAAAACAATCTCACTTTATCATGTAGACGCAGGCCTTTCTGAAAGCCATGTGCACTTGAACTGTTGTCAAAACCAGTTTCAAGGATTAAAATGAGAATCATAGAGCCCATTAGAGCACATACATTATTGTACTGTAGGAAATAAAGATTTTCAGCTCATTGGTTTTAACTTGGACAGGTGTTCAAAACTTGTCAACAAGCCTTACCTGCGATCTGAACCGACCCGTGATCCATCAAGGTATTTCTGAACTCCTGTATTGACTCTTGGGTAAATTATTGAAAACCACCTCTACTTATTTATTTTTGGAGAACGACTTGTAATATGTACTTGCATGCAATCAAGTCAACGTCTGTAAATAACGTGACCCACACATTTGTCTGTGTTATCGGGGTAATAATGTATGAATGTAAATGCATGATTGTCAGTACACTCTGCTCAGACAATTCCAGGGATACAGGGAGTGCTCCAAAGCAGAGGCAGCTGCCACATGATAATACGCAGGACACTGCTCTCTGACTGTGTCACCCCCTCCATCTGGCCACAGCCATAAAAACTCTGCAGAGATGCACTGGTGAACACAAAATGGATGCTTTTTCATCCGCCATGCCATTGAATGAAAACACATGTATTTTTTCAGTCAGGAACAGCCCATAAATGTGTCTTTCGCTTTCAATTGTACTTTCCGTACATTCAGATGAATTGCAGGGGAGAACAAATGCTCAGGCTTGTGTAAGAGCGCCACCTAGGGGATAGATTGTGAAATGTGGTCTGTTCATTTTTTTTTATAGACCCACAATGTATGCACCTGTAATATTTGACTCATAGTGTTTTTGTATGAGAAGTTCTGTTGTGTCAGTAAAATGTCATTACATTCTATTCACAATAGACTAACCATTCAATGTTTAACTATACTAAGATTATTATCTATCTTATCTGTATAAAGGTGTATTACATTCTACCAAAACGACTGGTGGAACTGCACTGTTTGTGAAAACATATTTAAACTAAGTGTATTTATTAGAAATTATTATGATTTGCTAAAGGCTGGAAAGCTCCATAAAGAGGTCATATTCAAAACAATGTTTGTCCAGTGCCATTTTCTAACAGCACCTATACTTGACATTTTGTTGATCTATGATGTCAAAATAAGAGCATCTTGTGCAATATTACGTCCAAAACGTTGTAGGGTACACTGAAGGAGCGATGATATCTTCTTTAGTCTGAGGAAAACTAAGACTTGATTTGCATCGTCATTCGCAACCGTAATGGAACTGAAAAAGCAACGTGTTCTGTTGAGTTCCCAAATGTTCTATCTGTCAAAACTCCCAATGTGCACTGTAAAACATGGATACACAATTCTAAGTAATGACACTGTAGCTACCCTCAATGCATGTCTTGAAAATGACTGAGATGATTGGATTTGAGCCCGTTTAGGGTGTAAACCCTCTGTGGCCTCACTAAGTAGCATGTAGGTTTAGTCAGCCATGGTTGTGCTGTAAAACATTGTACATAACTAGTATGTAAACAACAAACACACATGGATATACAAACACATGCACAAACTCTGCATGCACAACATTTAAAACATGTAGACAAGTAGCCAAGATTTTAAGTTGTAATATTAATAATGGACTTCATAATTGTATGTAAATATTAAAATCTGTACAAAGGTAAAATGGGAAAGCATTTATGCAATAAAACCTTCTTTTTTGTAAACTGCGTTGTTGATTGTTTTCTTTCTTTTACATTGTGTATTTAGTTTAATCTTGTGTGGCTCTTCTATCATACTGTAACCTACTGTAATGTTTTGTCATGGCATGTCGTATGAAATTAGTTAAATCTCTAGGCTCCTTGTAATCGGTTGTTATTGTTAACAAATCAAGCAATGTTAATGTTCGATCACTTTGCCTGAATACTTAAAATTAAGGGTTATATATATTATTATTTTTCCACAATAAAATGTTGTACACAATATGATTAGATGGTGCCATTATAACACCTCAGAATTATAATAATAATAATAATCAATTAAGAAAATCCTTATTCTAAAGCAAAGCAATCACCACATATTTTAAACAGTTTTGAAAATCTGAGCAAATCTCTTCTAAAATCTCAAATAATCTAGGCCCTCCAGCTCCTCTCTGGTCTATGATAACAGTAGTTTACCATCAGCAGATGATGAAGCGCAAAGCCTTGAGCCATCCTTCCACAGCCCATTTCCCTGTTTTTGTGACTGCTTAGCATTCAGTGTTAGCATGCAGTCGTGACCTTCTCAAGCTAGCTCATCCTAGTCCTTCCTAGTAAAAGGCCTTGTGTGTTAGCTTAGCTTCTTCTTGTCCCAAAGGATACTTGCTGAATATGTGACAATATTATTCACACAGACCTCATCCAAGCCTGCATATAAAGCACAATAAAAAAACTCCTCCCTAAACCTTTAAACAGAAGTTAAAATAACTGCAAAAAAACACAATGCGTCAAAGAATTAATAATGTAATTCAATTCTAAAACAGTTTTAGTCCAGCAGTTTATTGGAAGACCATTCTGAAAAAATCCAAATGACAACAGATAAATATGAATATATGATCTGATACAATTCAATACAAAAAGCATTGACTCATAGATTTGTGCGTTTTCCATCCACATACATGGTCTGCAATTCCGTATGAATGTGTAAAAAGTGCTTCAAGTTTGCTGTGCTGTTACTTCATGTTATTGTTAACAGTATGTTAAAATTTTATCATTGTAAATCAGATGAGGAAAAATACATGTCTAAACATTTATAATCCTGAAACGTTGTTACATTTCAGGTCATTATGCTACTAAACTTGGGTCTGGTGCTACAGAAATACTTTTAAAGATGCTTCAAATGATTCACACTTGTTTAAAACATAAAGTACATAAAGTACAAACAATACAAATTCACTACAAATAAAAATGCAGTTCACTTCTTATGAAACTATGCCAACCTGTAATGCTATTCATAATCAATCAATTAATGAAATATAAATCAAATTAGATTAAATTATAATTAGTTTTGTGATTTCAAGTCTCAATTTCATTAGCATCCTTAATATACTGGGCATTATTGAAGAGGTTGGCCACTTGCAGTAGCAGCAACTTCAAATGGCACATTTTGGACATTAAATCATTTCATAAAATCCTTGTAACCTAAAGCTACTGAGAGCTTAGTTGGGACAACTTACATCTCTCCCAGAGTCTACAGTAGGAGCATACAGTAGGCAGTGCAACATCCCTTTAGTTAATACTGTATGGAGGTGACATCATATATCAATGGACATCCCATCAAAAAAGCTACAGTGTATAGATGGCAAATTTCATCCCAATATGACACTTGAAAATGTTCTAAGGTCATAATATTGGTTGGTTTTACACCAAGAATGCAATCAAATCTGACAATGTATTCATATCAGATATGCCATAAAAAGTGCAATAAATAATAATAATAAATAGTAAGAATAATAACTCATGATATTCCTCCAGCCATTTCATCAGGTTTCAACCCAAATCATTTACTATAGTAGTGTTTTTTTTGGTGCTGAGGGACTTTAAGAGACTGATCAGTGTTTGCCATGTCTGATGATGGGTGAACACACACAAGGACTCCTGGTTGATGGTGTGTACATCTATAATGTACACCAAACACTGATCACCCTGTCACTCAACAACTGGCACTGATTATTTTTCTCTTCTTTTTTAAAAGAAAATTGCAATTATGCAGTAATGTTACTTATTGCAAGTTATTTCACTATCTAATGTCATGTCGGTCTCAAATGACAGGTGAGTTAGTCAGGTGTGGCTGTGTTTCACTGTGTTCTTTATGGTCCACTTCTGGCCGGAGCAGGTCTGAAGAACCAACAGGTAGCCAAAGTAGACCTTGGCTTTCACCACCTCCAGACAACGACCAGTGGCTCTGTTCCTTATTGGCTCATTCTTAATAAGAGAACAGGAGATCATCGTTAAGGCTAGTCTACATCGTTAGCAGTCCCCAGAGATCCTCATTTCTTAACGCCCAGATTTGAAACACAGCACTAAGAGATGAATGGAGAACACTGTTCGGTAAGTCCATTTATTGCTTATTTTATACCAAGATAAATAGTGAATGAATCCCAGAGTATGTCAAATGCTAATCTCTGCAAAGTAAAATAAAATACATTATGATGTGTTTCAAGTCTGCAACCATCATGTTGATCACCAGTTCACTCACCTGAGTGAAGAGCCAGGTTGTCTGCTTGGAGTCAAAGACACTTTCACATTTGACGAGCTGAGGGAAGCTGCTGACCTTATCGTCCATCAGACAGCGTGTCTCCTCACCTGTGCTGCCCAAGGCACCCAGGTACAACTCACCAGTCTTAGTGTAACGCCCCAACTAGCACAGAACAGACACACACACACACACACACTTAGCTGTGCAGTTGTTGGACGTGTTGACGTTCATTAATAAGACGTTCACAGTGGATGTTGTAAATTCACAGTTCCCACATCGTACCACCTTCAACATTCAGGTGATAATTGCAAACCCGAAGAATGTACTAAAAGTGAAACTATACTTTTCTTGTTTCTTGAAGAACTTTCACTTAGATACAGATGTGTAGATGTCTTGAGTGCAGGTGGGAGCTCCCTACCTGTGGCCCTTGTCCATGACATGGATGCAGAATGGCTGTGTGATTCTCTTTCTCTCCTTGGTCCAAACACAGGTGAGTGACATTGACATTACGGACCTACGAACACAGGTGGAGGGAGGGGAAGAAAGAGAGGGAGAGAGAAAAAGAGGAGAGGGGGGAAAAACAGAATATGACTTGACCTTACACTGAAAAAACATTAAAATTTCAGTCTGACTAACTTGTTCTGAAATTGTGCCAATGTGCAATTACAAACGTTACACAAACTCATGAAACGGGTCAATAAAATGGCCGACTCACCACACCGTAGTAGAGAGTATTGTTGTACCTCCTCATCTCTGGGTAGACATTGTCCAGGTACCACTTAAATGTTTTACACTGCAGCCTGTTCCTTAGTTCCACCCTCTCTGAGATATCTCCAATGTCAATCCCATGGTTCTAACAGGCATCAAAATACAACAGACATAGTGTAAGTTCATTTAACAGGATGCTGTACAGGTCATAAAGGCAAAGTTATAACATGATTAAGGAAATGCAGCTTCACTGCCAACAGCTATTTAGTATTTTAAATACATCTGTAGTTGTACACAGGTAGGTAATATGCTAATCACAATCAATTTGTTAGCTATTGCCTTATTATCTTACCATTCATTCAAATTCATTCCTATTGTAACCTATGTTGTGTACTGATCTGTGTCAAGTTGTATGTTAACTCCGTCTCCAATAAGATGAAACTATTACTTAAATACCCAGAATCTAGTCAGACCATTCTAGTGAAATCACGCCCAATCACCTCCATTGGTATGTTCCAGGCCATGTAGACGTTGGACTTGAAGTCATCCATCCAGACCTCGGCCACACGCAGGGCATTGCGGCGTGTGTGGAGGGCAAGGTTGGTGACGTAGGGCTTCTTGGTCCTGGCAATGTGAGCCACCCTGGAGCAGGGAAGCACCTCCATGCTGCCCCCACAAAGCCACACCTTGACGTCAACGAGGGTGAAGAGGCAGTAAGACACTGTTTACACACTAACAGTGAGTCATGCAAGCCCACACACTCAGAAGGACATTTTGATTATCAATAACAAATGCTTGCAAACCTGACGTCAACCTAACGCACAATGTGTTCCATAAATAATCCACCATACCCCTTCTATCCTCCAATCCTTGGCCAAGCACACCACAGCATTCAGCCTTCCTTTTTATATACATGCATCTATCTTCTTTCCCTGACTAGTCAACACACACACACACACACCCACACACACACACACTTCCCCTCTGCACCAGATCTCCCAACGGTGTTTCATTAGTCAGCTGTGCCATACTCCATTTAGAACAGAAGGGAGAGGTGGAAGAGAAAATGGGTGACACACAAACCCTGATCCCCAGTTCTATGTTCTCCCCTCCGTAGACATCCATGCCAGAGTCCAGCAGCCCCAGCTCCCCAAAGTACTCCCGGTTGGCCACGAAGGAACAGCCAATCATTGCAGGAGTCCTGTGGGTAGGAGAAAATAAATTCTAGGTTTGAGAGCTCCGGGCTCTGAGAAAGGTGTTTATAATTGATAGTACTGTTTAAGAAGCAGCATTCTCTTTTTTCTTCTACTTTTTTGGGGCACTTGAATCTTTTTTAACAAGAAGATTTGAAAATAGGTCAGTTTGCTAGAAACAAAACCCTTTCTTAAGATATCACCAAGAACAAACCAAAGTGTGTGCATGCCTTGCCTACATGTCTACCCACCTAATTGGAGCAGACGTATCCCCGTCATCCCACCACTTCCTGGGTGGGGAGATGTACATACACCACAGCTCCCAGTTGTAACCGTGGCCAGAGTTTTCATAACGTTCCAGCTCAAAGGTTTCATGCTTGATGTTATCGATGGAGGGCAGAATTATCCTCTTGTGGTCTTCTTTGATTCTGGTCAAAACTGGCTCAACCCTGGCGAGGAGAGAGCGACAGATGGTATGGATTTCTCTTATGCTCTCTCTCTCTAAGAAGTTGGACTTATATATTCTTTTTGAATTGACTCAGGGGGTTATTCCAAGCGCTCGAGAGCAATGTGAAAAGCTACTTTATACAGTAATAAGCTTATCAACAGGCCCCTACAATGTATTCCTTATTTAGTGAATGAAAGTCCTCCAAACTATTTATTAACGTGTGTCTCTAAAGCAGCAGTAGACTCACCAGCTGGGTGTAAACTCAACGTGAGCATCAAAAAACCCAGCCACCTCGCCACTGGCAACCTTCCAGCCTTCGATACGCGCACGAATAAGCCCCTCCCTCCTCTGGTTCCTCACGATTTTCACCAGGCCAGGGTAACGCTTGTTCACGTAGTCTTCCAGTGGACCTTTCAGTTGCTCTGTGATGACACATGATGGGCACGCACACATTTACAAAAAAATATCAATCCGAAGACATCCCTATTTGAGCAAATAGAAACACACATGCACACGCACAGGAAGGGATGTTTTACTGCCCGATACGAGAGATTATGTTCTTACTAACAGTCTCAATGCAACACCACAGAGTTAAGGACTTACTGAGCTCTACCTTTGACCACTAATTAAAGTGATCAGCCTCTCTGAAACACTGTTAGAGTCCCTCTTCCTTTTAACTCATTTCACACACACACCCTCCCTGTCCTTCCTCTTTTTCCTCTGTCGTTCACACACACACCCAATCGGTCCATGACACAATGTCTCTCACACATGTACCCCCCTGGTCCCATGACACAATGCGTGACTGTGGGAACAGAGGGGAGATACGTGGACAGTAGAGCATGTGTTATTTGCTTGCATGCCGCTCCCTCTCCTCCGCTGCAATCTTTTCCCTTTCCCCCTCGTTGATAGATGGCTGGCCCTGCGCCATCCAACCACGCCAAGTGCAAGGGAGGAATTGAACTGTCTCCACCACATTTCTCTCATTCCACCCCTTCATCCCTCTCTTTCTTCCTAACACTCTTTTCTCTCTCTCTCTCTCCCTCCAACCCTGCCACAATCTTGCCCTGTCTCTGTATCGCTCCTCCCTTCAATTTCTCTACCCATCCATTCTTGCCTCCTTAATTCCCTCTGTCTCTTCACTTTTTCTCTAAGTCTCGCTCACTCGCTCTCTCTCTCTCTCTCTCTCTCTCTCTCGCTTGCTTACTCTCTCTCTCTCTCTCTCTCTCTCTCTCTCTCTCCCCTTCCATCTCGTCTATGCCTATTACACTCTTCAGCCATGGCCTGTCCTCTTTTGCCTTTTGCTGTCCCTCATTTACTTCCCATCCCTCCCTCTCTCCGTCCCGCTATCTCTCTCACTCCTTCCTCTCCTGATCCTCTAGACAAAACAGACCCAATAAATAAAACAGATATCCCCCCCTTGACACCCTATTGTGGAGTTTCGGCTCCTAACTGTCCGAGAGCCGACACCATCCGTCACCATCACCAGGACAAACACAAAGCGCCAATAACACCAAGATGGATGTTGTCAAGGAGACGCTGACTTCATCTGGCCACCTGTCAAACTGTCACCATGTCACGATAGCTCAGTTGTGGCCGATGCTATATGTGTGCCCTCTATGCAGCCCTCTATTACAGCTTCACAGGGCAAGGACTTTCTTTGCTGATATTGTTGAGATAGAAAACCGACGTGAGTAGTCTAAAAACACAGTAAAGTAACATGCATGCAAGATGTAAAGACAGAATACCTGCTGTGTGTGTCAATATATTGTACTCATTGTTAGAGAAAGGAGTTCTTAAAATGAATGCATTTGCATCGCATAGTTTACTGTCTAGCGGAATGCATTTAAATTCCCATATTAACATCTGTGTGTGTACAGAGGTGTTTGTACTTCACCGTCATCACTGTTGTCGTCTACAAGGATGATCTCCTTAAGCAGGTGGGCTGGGGTGTGATTCACCGCTGAGTGGACAGAGCGCAGGATCACAGACAGCGCCTCGTTAACGAAGATGAAAACGAGGGAGATTGTGGGCAGGTCCCTGGGGTAGACTGCCCTCTTACACCTATGTCACACATGCAGACACATTCAATTACCTATCAATTAGGCAATTAGAGACACCATGGAAAACCTGAGAAACTAGCATAATAGAACCTGGCATATAAATTCTTGGCACTTTGCATTAAGGCTAAGTTAATTGTAGATGTATAGCAATACCTCACATTCCAATCTGCATGAATATTGCAACTTTATCAAACCACGAAAAACAGTGAATGATTACTATTACACATTATCCACTGATTGTATAAAGTACAATTCAGTTACAAAATAGACTAAATGTAATGTTATAAAGTTAGACTTGTTGTAATGCTTTAGCGCGGTACTGAACATGCAACTTAGGGTGTCACTTGTGTTGTTAAAACAACTGAAACCTAGGACTGGAGTGTTGAAATAGTGGCCCATTTATGACAACACATGCAGCTCTCTTAATCAGCACTCACTTGTTGGGGCGATAGTCAGGAATACTCCTGTCCAGGGAGATTTTATCACTCAGGTAGGAGTTGTAACCATATTTTTCTCTCAAGACTTTGGCATTGCTCTGCTCCTCTGGCGACAGGGTGGCAGGTAGGCCTGCTCTCCCTCGCCCCCCAAAGCCCTCGGTGAGGCCTAGTGACTTAGACAGACCTGTGACACACAGTCCAGAAAAACATCTGTTAGTACTTGTGTGCCATTTATCATCCCTTTTGATTGATGATTGATGATGAAGAAAAAATATATATCTAGATTAGTCAACCACATGCCATATGGACATTCCACTTTACAAAGGAACTAACAATGAATAGGAACTACTAATATATACAACGGTCCATCTGATAAAACACATCTATCTTAACTAAAACAGACCAACGAAACACAAATAATTTACTTTAAAATGATTAAAGGCAGTGCCCTGATTGGACAGAGAGCATCTGACAGGAATGTTAAAGCTTTAAGGCAGTGGTTCTCAACCCTGGTCCTCAGGGCCCACTGTCCTGCATGTTTTAGATGTTTCCCCCTTCCAACACACCTGATTCAAATGAATTGTCATTATCAGGCTTCTGCTGAGCTTCATAGTGACTCATTCATTTGAATCAGGTGTGTTGGAACAGGGAAACATCGAAAAACATGCAGGACAGTGGGCCCTGAGGACCAGGGTTGAGAACCACTGCTTTAAGGTGTCAAAAGAACCATACCGTTGAGCTGCCTGTAGACCACATCCTCCAATGAGCCCAGCCTCTTCAGCAGCACCTCATGGGTGATGGAGCCTTGAGCTGTGCTGTTGGTTCGTGACGGCCTCTTCCCGTCACCTAACCGGTCCTGACCGGTGGCTTTGACACTGTTCGTGTTGCACCTGGCCCAAAAAGCCATGAACCCTGCGACCACAATCACGTTGAGCACCAAGAACACTCTCCATCTTCTGAACACAGAAGCCATTAAAGTCACCAGCACCCGGGATCCAAGGAGCACAATCCTTGAAGAGATGTTGCAGGACTCCCCGTATTTAGATAGATTTCGATGTGTAATAAGCTGAAAGATAGAATAATGCAGACCATTGTTTACTCTCATGTTAAATGGCTTTGTTCAGGCAGTACACTCATTCATGTTATTCCTTCTAAACTATTTTTTAAACATTCTGTTGTTGGTGTGGCATTTGGACTAAGAATTGTACAGTATTTTTATGAAACATTCCCAGTCACTCACCATACACGAGCAACAAACAAGCAATCAAATAAAAATAAAAAAAGACATTTATATCAGTCATCTTCAGTCATTGTAAGAATATCCTAAGTCATATTGAGGTACTTACCATTTCGCATCGAAGGGGTTATTAGGTTGGGTCCCCTTTGTGGGAAATTTGGGGGGCTTTGTCATGGGTTTTCATGCGTGTCTCCAGCTCTTGTCTTGTTATGAGATAATCATCACAAATAGCCTGCCGAAGATTGATCTAATATAATTTGGTGAGCCAATGTTTTAGGGTATTTAAAGTCAGAAGGTAACGTCTGTCTTCTCGCTTGACACTGGCCATGGGGAAACTCCTGAATAGGATTCCTTATTGCCCAAGGACAGATAGGCTACCTGTGGGACAATCCTGTTTGAAAAGAGGACGAAAGACAGCAAAAGACTGATGGAGTTTGATTCAGTGCACCGGTGAACATGTCAATGGGGCTCTGCAGAACACCTTGACTATATCATTAGTTACTATGCCCTAGAAACCCTGTGAGGAGGAGCACTGTATTCAAGCAGTTATTTACATAGATTATTATATTTTCTTACACGCTTTCTGCCTCTCACACGCGCAAAATAACAGTTTCTACCGCAAAACCATACTGGGGGAAAGGTTGTGACAGCTACTAACCCGCATTGTTCCACGATCCTCTCCACCCCTACTGGTAATAAAGGTTTATTACACTAAGCACTGCACCGATATCAGTGGATTTTAAAAATCATACAGATATAATAATATATATATATAATAATCACATCGAGCACATTTCCCATACCTGAGCTGTTGCTGTGCTGTATCACGCATGATCAATGGTTGTCAGATTTTGTTGTTGTTAAAGGTTGCATTTGTAAAAGACTGCACCAAAAATCATCCACAGACGCAACCTTATCCAGTCCTTAACACAGCACAGGCTGGCATGAGAATTAAATCATGAGAACGCGTTATTTTTGGGGGGTTTTACTCCTTTGAAAATTTTAAGAAACTGCCTTATTAACACCTCTGATATTCCCAAGGTTTGCTTGTTCGTTGTGTGTCACTATTTCTTATAACTCTCCTTATGTGCCTGAACAATGGCAAAGGAGAAAACACGGACTGGAGCTTCAGGGACCCGAACAGACTTAAAGGTTCAATAAAAGTTAATTTAAACATTGCATGCAACTCTTACCAGACATTATTTTTGTTGTCAGTATATGTTAATAACAAAACAAAAAAATTATCAGATGTATGCGAATCTTTTAATTTAAAATGCGTACATGTGCACTTTCCCCCTAAATACCTAAAACATTACAGTTATAATAAATCTGTAAAGGTACGGTTGTGGTAACGAGTAATGAATTTACTTTACAGCCAATATATATACATCAATACTAAGGCAAAAATATATCTACCACTGATTGCTATTCAGCCCGAAGAAGAAAGGCATCCTTATCCATATTTTACCAAATGCTTGATAATTTCATGTAATGATAATATGTGTATTATCAGTCCCAGAAGAGTCTATATTTCTATGCAAGCAAGTCAACATCTTGATTAGATATCTTGGTGGGATTCTGAATTGGTTAGAAATGTTAATAAAGTAAAGTAAACTATTCGTATTGTTTATTAAGTACCAGTATTCACTGAGTGGATAATTGGCAGATCCAAAACTTTTTTTGTTTTGTTGCATTTATAGCGTCAATAGGCTGCTCTACTGCTGGATGTGTGGCGATGCAAGAGAGGGATAGGGAATTGGGCTAATATACAGAATATTTTTGGTTCAATTCCCGGTCGTGCCAACAGACGTTGTGTCTTTGGGCAAGACACTTCACCTACTTGCTTCGGGGGTAAGGGGGGGGGGGGGGGGGGTTGCCCTATACTTGCTGTAAATCACTCTGGATAAGAACGTTTGTTATAAATCGCTAAATTGACTAAATGTAAATGTCAGTATAGTGACAAACGTGACGTCATTATCTGGTTGTAGGGCGGAGACTTTTCGGTGGTCTCGTGCATCTATGGTCTCGTGCGGAAGCAGGAGGAAGCTAGGCTAAGAAGAAGAGTCCAAAATACACACTCGGCTTGTTAAACTATCTGTTGTCCAGCATTTTTGCAACATAGCTGCCTGCTTTTTACAGACACGACAACCACAAACATTTCTCTTTGTAAATTTGTGTTGGATTAATCTCAGAAGAAGATGGGTGCCTGTCTTACAGTCGGACCAAATGAAGCTCTTGTTGTGTCTGGTAGGTGTAAAGATAACCTAGCTAGCAACGCCCTCATAGCAACTGTAACACGGACAGGTTAACAACTATTCGTATCTTTAGATAACAATACCTTTATTAACAGGCCAGTATATTGCAGTATAGTCCCATTCACTAGCCAAGTGTGTCTGTTTTTAAGTTAGTGTTGTTGACCTCCATGTTGTTAATAGTTACTAGCTAGCTAGCAACACCAAACTGGGAGGTTGTGATTGAAAAAAAGCTAAATAACAAATACGAGTTGAACCCCTTCAACACAAGGATGTGTATCCTATATACTTGTTCATTTAATTCAAAGGTTAATCCAAACAGCTCACCATTCGACCATGTAATGACAGGTGTAGCCTAGGATAGGCGTGTCAAGTGGCTGAGCGGTTAGGGAATCGGGCAAGTTATCACAAGGTTGCGGGTTCGATTTCCCGGCCGTGCCAGATAATGTTGTGTCCTTGGGCAAGGCACTTCACCCTACTTACCCCAGGGGGGAATGTCCCTGTACTTGCTGAAGGTAACTACTAAATGTAATGTAAAGTACAGGTGGCTGGCTTGGTAACTTCCAAGCATACAAAAAGGTGGGGATCTTTTTGATGGTTCACTCAGGGGTGCCTAGCAGCAAATCATTTGTGTAGCTCTTGTTATCTAACACAGTTAATGTCATGCTGAATTATGCTACTGCCACAATTCCAAGAAATCGTATCACTGGTAGTTGGTTGTTTATTGACATCTCTATGCTTTTCTCCTCAGGTGGATGTTGTGGTTCAGACACCAAAACCTACATGGTAGGGGGCTGGGCCTGGGCTTGGTGCCTGGTCTCTAACACTCAAAGGTGAGGCTGTCCTATAATCATGGACTGGTTTTTCAATAGTAATTACATTTCTCCCCCCCCCCCCCCTCCCATTCATTCGAATAGTCCATTAGGGCAAGCCCACACATGATTTCAGTCTGAGGTTTACCACTTTGCATAATAGATCAAGCTCGGCTCTTAAAACCCATTTTGTCATTTACACTGGTTCCACTGGTGGAAAGACAACATATCATACAATATAATATGCAGGAAATTAGTGAAGAGACTAAGGTGATGAAAGAAATTGCCCTATGTCTAGCATTTTCGTACAGGTTTATTTAATTCTTAG
Organism: Protosalanx chinensis; assembly: GCA_030340685.1. Classification (NCBI taxonomy): domain Eukaryota; kingdom Metazoa; phylum Chordata; class Actinopteri; order Osmeriformes; family Salangidae; genus Protosalanx; species Protosalanx chinensis. Next base: position 1,412,943 of record CM059325.1, on the reverse strand, counting down.
CAGATAAGATGGCCAGCTGCCACTGGCTTGTTCACAATGTGTCATGAGATACGATCAGGTTACATTCAATAAGGTTTTGTTTGGTCTGTTTGAAATGGTGGTATGCACCATTTCTCAACAGTAGATTGAGAGCACGCAGAGCATGCTTTGAACAGTAGTATTAGGTTAACAATTCTTGGAACAGCTGGGAATGTTTCAACAGCAGTTCCGCTTGCATAGTTAAGTGTCTGCCCAAATTATCAATGGTGTTCACATAACATACATCTTTAAGATTCCGGAACAGATGGATAGGTGTGTTCTTAGAAGAAAACAAGTTCTATTCATGACCTTTATACTAAATTCTTCCCAGGTCAGGCTCAGTTGTTTAGCAATAAAGCCTCGCCTCTCAAACTGATTTAACCCCTACCCCCGCACTCCTTTGCTCCCATGCAGGATAACTCTGGAGATTATGACCCTCCAACCGAAATGTGAAGATGTTGAAACTGCTGAGGGGGTTGCCATTACTGTGACAGGAGTAGCACAGGTATAACATCATTGGTAAATCATTTTTGAAGGATAGGTCTTGCTCAGTGGTAGTCTTTCACTTCATGCTCGATATTCCTCCCCAGATCAAAGTCATGACGGACCATGACTTGCTTGCTGTTGCCTGTGAGCAGTTTTTGGGTAAATCTGTTGTAGAAATTAAGGCTGTGGTTTTGCAAACATTGGAGGGACATTTGCGATCAATTCTTGGTAAGATGATTATTTCCATCCTAGGACTTTATAAACAAGTCAAGCATAATAAGACAATTATTGTAAATCTTTTGGAAACATATGATAAACCTGAATATGTACAAATGCTTTAACTCAGGCTTTGTCTCTTGCAGGCACACTGACAGTGGAGCAGATCTACCAGGACAGAGACCAGTTTGCCCAGCTGGTGCGGGAGGTGGCAGCACCTGACGTGGGCAGGATGGGCATAGAGATCCTCAGCTTCACCATCAAGGTGAGTCCGATACCTTGGGCCAAGTTAACCATCAGAGCTCTTGGTTCAGTTTGCACACCACTATATCATGGGTCTGAATCCCTGAATGTATATATTTAAAATGGAATGGTATGTATAATTGAGTAATAGTTCCATACTGCGTATAACATAAGGGTTTCAGTAAATAACGCAAAAAGCGCAAAGTTCGGCCCATTTGGTTGTGTATGAGACTGGACAACGTTAAAGGCCCTAAATAAGCCAAGCTTAGGCATAGGCTACGTTGCACATGCCTGCATGTTTGTTACATCTTGTAGGAATGCTGTGCACATTCAACTTCACTTGTTAAGGGGATAAATCTTGTCCTATCTGTTCTTAATCGAAACACGTGATAATCAATAGGATGTTATCACTTTGTAAAGTCTTCTGGATGTTTCAGTAATTCGTGTCTCAGACGTCGATTGAAAAGACTTTGTGATGTGTGCTTTGCAGGATGTGTATGATAAGCTGGACTACCTGAGCTCTCTGGGAAAGACACAGACTGCCTCTGTCCAGAGGGATGCAGACATTGGTGTGGCTGAAGCAGAAAGGGATGCTGGGATACGGGTTCGTTTGTTTACATTTTCAGTCTCTTCACTCACTTTTTTTTACCCTGTAACTTGAATTGATGCTCTTCATCTCTGTTCATTCTGGGGTTCTTCCTTTCTGGATATCCAGGAAGCTGAGTGCAAGAAGGAAATGATGGACATCAAGTTCCAGGCAGACACTAAAATGGCAGACTCCAAACGTGAACTGGAACTGCAAAAGGCTTGTTTCAATCAAGAAGTCAACACTAAGGTTTGCATCTTCTACGCACAGCGATCCAACATCCATGACGTTAATGAAACTTCCTTAAGTGTTTCGAACTTAAGTTTAACTTAAGTGTTTCTTCCTGCAGTTTTTCTAGCCATAATAACACAAACAGTGAACAGTGAATCTGATGCATACGCCTGCGTCTGCTGTTAGCTGTCATTGACTTCTAATGGAATAGTTGCTTATACCTGTAGCTAGTTAGCAATATTAGTTCATTTAGGGCCATTAGAGGAAGATACTCCTTTGTTAGGTTAGTGTACTTCCCACAGTGGACCATATCCATATCTCTTACATTGACCCATCATTACCCAGCGCAGACAATCAGTTCTCTCTGCCTTCTCTCTCTCTCTCTCTGGGGGACAGAAAGCAGAGGCCCAGCTGGCCTACGAACTACAGGCAGCCAAGGAGCAGCAGAAGATCCGTTTGGAAGAGATCGAGATTGAAGTGGTCCAGAGAAAGAAGCAGATCGTCATTGAAGAGAAGGAGATCCAACGTACGGAGAAGGAGCTCATCGCCATGGTGAAGAGGCCAGCCGAGGCTGAAGCCTACAAGATGCAGCAGCTGGCCGAGGGACAGAAGTGAGTGATTAGTCTCATAAATCTCCACTTATGTAGAAGAAGAATATAAAAGCTGTCTTTGTTTGTTCCATTGTTCCAAGGCTCCATTGGAATCAATGTAAGTCGATTATTCAATAGATACTGGCTGTTTTATCTGTTGTCCTCATTCGTTATCTTATCCATTTCAGAGTAAAGAGGGTGCTGACAGCCCAGGCCGAGGCAGAGAAGATCAGGAAGATAGGTGAGGCTGAGGCTCTCTCCATAGAGGCAGTGGGGAAGGCAGAGGCTGAGAAGATGAGGCTGAAGGCAGAGGCCTACCTGCAGTACGGAGAAGCAGCCAAGATTGCCCTGGTCCTGGATGCCCTGCCTAAGGTAAAACACCTCATCATGACTGAGACAAAGTATAGGGATTTTTCAATGACAGGTCCATTGTTAGATTTTACAGCATTCTTTGTGGCATTCCAAGTCAGAGGTATCCACATCATGTAACACGCCACACGCCACACCGTACATGCCATTTGAATCCTGTCTATTTACGCAGATTGCTGGTAAGGTGGCAGCTCCATTGTCCAGGACTAATGAGATTGTCATCCTGAGCGGGGAGGGAAACCGTGTGACTGGGGAAGTGAACCGCCTCCTGGCTGAACTTCCTGTGTCTGTCAATGCCCTGACTGGAATTGACCTATTAAAGGTAAGCATGAGTCCCCCTCAGTTCCCAGACAGATTAAAGGTCTCATAAACTGGTCTGGTCAGGAGCCTCGGGGACTTTTGTTATCCTGCATATTTGTTGATGTTGACCATTCACCTGTTGTCCATTGGCATGAATACAACTTTCTGTTTCTATTCAACAGATGCCTTTACTGCAGAAGATGACCGGTGCTCAAGCCTGAAAACAGTCGACATAACTCAAACATGTTTAATGCACTCTTCTGCCTTCAGTACACTTTTACAAGTGTGCAAGTTATTTTAATTTTTTTGCGTTTATGAATAAGTGGATATTTTGAAACCTCTGGTGCCTTAATTTCTACAGGACCAGAATATCTGCATGTACCGCTGCTCCTTCTTATATATATCTTTTAAGTTTAATATTTTTGGGGGGATAAACATGGAAGCCACTACAAACCATGCATTTTTACCTCTTCATAAGCATGGTTATACTTTTTGTTTATGTATACCTCATCTCCAGTTTCTAACATAGCTGCCCTGTCCTAGCCATCTGTCTCATTCTCATGGTATCTGTTTTTGAGGTTATGGCAATTCTCACTCACTGTACATATCTGTTAACAATTATATACAATTGAACAACTTTGTGTTGTCTTAGGGTTCGAATGAATCATCTTAAAATAATATTCTCAAACATCTCTTTTGGGAACCCTTTTGGATAAATAAATTTACTCATCACGACTAGAGTGGATCGTTTGTCTTGAGGATGAAGATCGCCAATACTATGAATTAGAGTTACAAGAGAGAGTTAATGTAATCATCTGCTAATGCTTTCTGGGGTAGCAGGAAGCTGTTTTGGAAGTTGTTGAGTTCACTTTGACTCATGACCAAGACTCCCAAAAGAGTAAGGACATTTTGGGGACATTATGTTGTCAAGAATGGGCGATGTCCTCTGAAATCATCTTTCGTAAAATATATATATTTTTTGTCCATCAAACTATTGGCCAACAGTGCTCAGTTTTACTGGTAATGAAATTTAAGTTGTTGTAGACAATTGAGCTTGGCAGAAATCACTATGTATATTCTGTCTTTGTAATATTGTTTGGTTTGATATTATGTGACACAGTTATAATATTGTCTTTAAATCTTTTTACAATTTATATAGTAATATTTTTAAATAATCTAAGCCATGTTTGACACTCCTTTTAGGTGTGGCTGTAAATTACTTTTTATTTGTAAGATACTTCTGTTTAGACAAGGCTGTGAGATAGGTGTTTTATGTTCTTTTAAATGAAGTACCATAGTAAAATATGTATGTTGTTACATTATCCCCAGTATTCATTTATGGGGAATGCATTCAATCTTATTCTTGTGAATATGCAGCTGTAGGTGTTTTTTGAAGGATTACCCAGGTTGAAGTGCATTGAAAAAAGCCAAAAAGGGTAGCAGGTTTATTATGTTGTCTTTGTATGCGGATAATCACTGATTTGACATCTTATTAAAATGTGAAATAATGCTAATTTGCTAAACTACAGTGAACTCTTGACATCTAGAATTACATTTTATTAATGAAAAGCTGTACAAATTTGTATTTAGCTTCTAAACTGATAACATGTTTAAATATGATTTGTTGCCACGACAATACCATGGTTTTCCTCCCCAATGTGCCAGGACTCTTTGATTTAAATTAACAACACTTCAAGAACAATTCTTTAGTTTTTCTTTAAAGGATAGCATCTGTTGACATATCGGAAATGTGTGTGAAAATTACCAAAATTTCTGTTAAGTGTAAAATATTACCTCACTAACTTTATTATCGTCATTGTGTTCATTGTGAGCGTTCGAAGACTGATCCTGCATGTTTGTGCATGTTAATCATATGTACATATGACTAAAGCAGTCTTTTGTCTGTTTTAATAAAATTGGAGCAAATACTTATGTCTTTTTTTCCTCTACAGTGGATTGAAAGGTAAAAGCCACGCTTGGAATACCTGCAGGCTTTTTCCAAAAAACTCAACTGGAAATGTATTTTACAGCGATAGATGCAATTTTTGGTACTGATACTTTTGTCATGCAACGACCCCCCCCCCCCCCCCCCCCCCCACCCCCACCCCCCCCACCCTGTACTTTTCACTAATCATTTACAGACAGGCAAACGGTCGGTAGTACTAAATCCAAGTTATGCACAAAAGAGGTCTTCAAGTCCAGTACCGTTGCGCATGCGCTACAAAAGTTGCTGCCGTTGAAAGCAGCACAAAAGCATCGGGAAGATCCTTAAAAAAATAATCAAAATAACGGTGGTCTAGCACTTCGCCAAAATGATGTTTTCTTGAATTCCCTCTCTTTTGAATACCTGCGGTGTAAGTATTGGTGTCTTGAGACTTAACAATTTCCTGACAGTTATGGATGGTAAGCTATCCGGAGCCGGGTGGCTATGCTAGCTAACGTTAGCAGTGGCACAAAGAAGTGTCTTCAGCTTTGTAGTGACTCGAGGTATGGAGCTAGTTGTCTTAGCAACCAACATTTTACCATTGATTGTTACTAGTTTTTTACCCCCCAGGCAGTATCATGCCTATCCATTTAACTGACCGTCATTAGTGAGCTAGCAGCTAAGATAACAGAGTATCCAGGACCACCCTCCCTGCTTGGTGCAATTTGTTCGTCTTGTCGAATTTCTCGTATATTTGCTGGTCTGCTGACGTGACTCATATCTTCAGAACATCGTAACCGAATTAACGACTAGTGTACTCTTAAATTATGTCCGTAAAATCTTTTGTAAAGTCGTCATTTACCCGGTCTTGGATCAGTCGTCAGTTTAAGAAGATATGAAACCATGTTAAAGTGAGATATTTTATATCAGTCTTTTGCACCATTTGTTATAGTGTTATTTCGTTTGAAAGAAATGGTTGTAAAGTAGACATTAACACCCGGAAACCTCTTTAGCATATGTTAGGGCTTGTGCCTAATGGTTGGCCATTTTGTGCCTTTTCTCCTCTTTCTAATTTAGGCGTTTAGCTTAGCTAGACACTGAACTGCTTACAATGGCAACTAAACGCATTCAACAACACAAGAAATGCTTGGCCCATTGTGCCCATGGGAAGTCTGGTCTGAATTGTTTTGATTAACTATCGACTTTGTCCTCTTTTGAGACTGCAAGATTGAACAAGCCAGCTGGTTGGCCTGTGCGCTGCCATTATGCAGCCAATGCCCTGCTGGGTTTGAAAGCAAGGCGTTTACAATCCCTAGTCACTCAGTGGCTTCGGGCTGTTGATTGCAGACTGGAGCACAGAGCTCTAATGCCAAGTGATTACCGGCTGCCATATCGTTTTTATATATATAAAAAAGTGTCACAGCAATGCACATGGCAGAAGTAAGTGCTGAGTCATTTTACCAGTTTTTAATCCCTGCAGCTCTGTCCCTCTTTATCCTGTCCTGTTCTCAGCATGGTGAGGAGCGTGTATCCCATGTTACAGTAGTGGAAGTGTGACATGCTGGCCTGTCTGCCAGCATCAGGTTATCCTGTCAACCGACTTCTCTCCCACACGCAGATGAACACTGGACTTCAAAAATGTAAGCATTTTATTTTCCTTTTGGTTGGTATGCTTTGCTTGCCATTCACAGATATTCTCATAGCCCGAAAGCAAAAATTTAATTGTTGTTGAATAAATAGACAAGTCTCAGTTGTGGTTCAGTTTCTATTGAATAAAATGTCCTTAAAAAAACATTGTTACATAGTTCTTTTTGTTTTTAGGGGAAACTACACAGAAGATGAGATCTGTCAAGTATCCTACCCCAGCCGAATTGGATGCATATGCTAAAAAAGTCGCCAACAATCCACTGACCATCAAGATCTTCCCAAACAGCGTCAAAGTACCTCAGAGGAAGCACATTCGTCGCACAGTTAACGGGCTCGACACCTCCACCAGTAGCCAGCGCCACAGCCCTTACCAGTCTCAGGTTGGCGCCAAAGCGGGCCTCCTAGCCGTTCTCCGGGTGCCCGCCAAAAGCATCGTGAAAGAAGCGGACGGCAGCCGTGCCCGTCTGCCCTCCAAATCCACCATGAACCCTCTCAGTGGGCAGTACGTCACTCAGAGCACTTTAAACATCCCGCAGCCTGTCCCTCATTTGCAGGGTCTGTCTCAAACTCAGGTCATGGCTGCTCAGAAACCAGGACTCCCTCACCCACAGGCTTTCCAGCAGCCCCAGAGGATCGCTCGCCCCATGACTTCACAGCAGCCGCAAACCATGTCCCACCATCCGACTCTACAGCAGAGGAACATGGTTCAACCGCAAGCTTTACAGCGGCAGCAGAGCCTGTCTCAGCTGCAAACCTTACAACAACAACAGCAGCAAAGCCTGGCCCATCCACAAAGCATACAGCGGCAACAGAGCTTGCCTCATACCCAGACTCTACAGAAACAGCAAACTCAGCCTCGACCACAGACCTTGCAACAGCATCAGACACTTCCTGATCAGCTAGCTCTGCTGCAACAACAAGGAGTGGCCCCGGGCATGAGGCATATGTCTGATGCAACTCAGCAGCCCAGCCTGCCAAACTCCCAGGTCCTTCCTCCATCACAGTCCCTCCCCCAGGCTGCCAGCGCTGGACCCCCCTCTGCTCCTAACGCGCTGCCTCAGCAGCAGCCCTTGCCGGGCCCATACGGGCCCAGGAAGCTGCCGGACGCTGATGCCCCACCAAACGTTACCGTATCTACCTCCACCATACCACTGTCCATGGCAGCCAGTCTGCACCAGAACAGGCCTAGTGACTTGAGCAGCATTGTGCTCCAGATTAATCAGTTTTGTCAGGCGCGGGCCAGTGTGGGTGGCACTTCGGTGTGTGAGGGTCAGATCGCAAACCCAAGCCCCATCAGCCGTAACCTACTCATCAGCGCCAGCTCCAGGGTGTCCACGCACAACCCCTCACTGGGCCCTTTACCTTCCTGCCTGATGGGTGGTCTCCCTGACAGCGCCCCTCCCCACGCCCCTGCCACGGCTCTCCCACCGCAGCCTAACATGGCTGCTATCAACAGGATGCCTGCTTTCCACTCAGACATTGAACATAAACAACTACAACAGCAGTTACTACAACAACAACAGCAGCAGTTACAACAGCAGCAGTTACAACAGCAGCAGCAACAGTTACAACAACAACAGCAGTTACAACAACAGCAGCAGCAGCAGTTACAACAGCAGCACCATCAACAGTTGCATCATCAACAACAACAACAGCAGCAGCTACAACAAAAACAGCAGTTACAGTTGCAGCAGCAGCAGCAACAACAGCGCTCTTGGAACCAGCACCAACTGGCTCACATGCAGCAAGCTCCAGAGGGGGCTCACCCCTGCAAGAACCCTAGGATGGAGGCTCCCCCTGGGCCTGGTTTCCCAGCCAAGAACCTCAGCTACCCTCACAAGCTGTGTGCATCTCAGTCGTTCCCTCTGAGACACAGTACAGACAAGCCATCATCCTCTCCCCCTGTTAAGCTCCCTGACATGCCCTTCACCAACGGGCACTACATGCAGCCACCCTGGAACGGGGTCCTGCCAGGCCCGAACAACAATGGTTCAGGTCCTCCAGACCTCCCCCATGCTTTCCAGGGAGCGCAAGGAGCCCCTGCCTTGGACTGCACACCCGGGCCACAATTCAGGGGTGGCCCTCCTGCTCAGATCAAGCTGATGCAAAATGTGGAGTACCTTGGTGGGGAGTTCCAGGCCCCCTGCTTCCGTGAGCAGAACCTGGGTGTGACGGGCAAGATGCACAGGCCTCCGATGGGTAGGGCCGCTGAGCCTAGCAACGGTCAGAACATCCACTCTCATCACGCAGGCTATAGATAAACCTTGAAGTCATACTCTTTATATTGTTTTTAGTTGCTCTCTTCCCAAAGCTTCATTTAGTTTGTTAGTTTGTTCTCCATCTTGCAAAAAATCCACTGATTACTCTGCCCACCTCTTGATTGACAGGTGTCAGGTTTTTGTGTGATAAAATTGCCCTCAGGTCTTAAGGTATGTGAACCGTGGTGTTAGATTATGGGTTTAGATTGTTATTCCAGTTATGATATTCCTGTTACACGGAGGGTGAACGTGTAACATCCTCTGTATATCCTGGAGGTTATAGCAGATTCCTGAATCCAGATCAAACCATGTAATCCTTGACAGTGGTCAGTAGAAATATTCCATGGGTGACATAGAACTACCTTTTTACAATATTTGTGGCCTTCAACTACAACTTCCCACTTACAGGATCTTGGGATATTTTCCTTTCTCTGTGTTTACATTCATAATCATCTTACCTCTAAGATTTTCATAGTAGACATAAGCATGTTGGAGAGGCTATAATTGGATGCACCTATTGGTGCTACTGTGTCGAAGGGGCATTTTTGAACGTCAATCATGCTTATATCCCAGACTCTCTCTTTATCTGAAGAGCAACTGATGAAAGATTCTTTCAACCTCGTAAATTAGATTAATGTGCTAGAGCCATAGTGTCTTGTGTGTTGATAAACCTCAAGTCAAAAGCGCTTTGGAAATGGTAACCCCATGTTTTTGCAAGACTGTTTCAATTTGTCAGTTTGAAAAAGAAAAAGAAGAAAAAAAATACTTGAATTTCTGCTATGGTGAACGTGTTGACTGGATGGAAATGTTTTGATCAACATTAGCTAAAAGAAAACACTACTTACTAAAATGTTTGGCATTCAATGTCTAAGAATCATGTGAAATAGGTGAGATGTGTAGCCTTTCTCACCATGTTGGATGTGTGTGAAGACCAGGTTTATTGTTTGCAAGTACAGTTCATACAAGATCAGAAAGGTTTTTTATTTGAGAGGAGTCCACCAATCCCAGAGGAGGTTGGATACCTGTGTTTTATGAAGGCATTTTTCCAGAAGCACTAGTCCTGTCTACCTTCAACCTAGAACAGTGGAAGTGTAGTCAGTCTCTTCATGCAGGTAACACAAGGCTTGGTGGGTTTCCTCCATCTCTCGTCATTCGGCCCATTTGCTCCCTCTTCAGCTCTTGAAAATAGCCTTACATTTGACTTGCCCTCTCTACACCATTTATGTTGATTTACTCTCTACGTTGAACTTTAAAATCCAATTGTGGTGCAGAGCTCGATAGGGAAAGTAGTCATAATGTTAGTGATTCTTAATGCAAATGTATTTTATTTTAAGTCATTGTTTATTTGCAACATAAAACTAGTGTTTTTAAAGGGTTAAGTATGAATAGTATTTAGCAGAGTTTTATAGATGTGTAGCACTGAGCTTGTGATACTGGTCCCCAGATTACTTTTCTTCAGTTGTTTTACTTGACATATAGCCAGATTTTAGTTCCTTAATTTATTTCCTGGACCACTGCATCCTGAAGCCATATGTTTTCTCTTTCCTCATAGGTGCCATACACAAAGCATATCAGACACATAAACAATGCAATCTGAGGTCTCAAAACTGGCTGAACTCAGAAAGAAATGCCAACTGAATGGCTTGCAACTCTTAACCTTATGGGTTGGGCTGTCTTCCTTGATGGCCATGGATGTTGTGACTTTCCTGTTGTCTTTGATGTGCCTGGCCCTTGAAGCTGCTATTGAATTCCAGTCTAAACACACACTAGTGTGATTTGTGTGTGTGTGTGAGTGTGTGTTTAGTAATGACATGTGAGTCGTACTAGTGGAATAAAAGTTCCTGTTGATTGGTTGAGTCGCTTACCTTTTTGAAATGTCAGAATATTTATGGTGGAAGAGGCTGACTGTTGTTTCAGTGAACTAAGCAATTTACATGATATACCTGTTTTGTGTTTGTTTTTACTGCCATGTTTCAGCCCAAGACAGTCAGGTTCTATCATTTGTTTCATATGAAGTGCCTCCAATGGGCTGAAAACTGGGCACAGGATTGATGTGTTTGTGTCAGGATGTGTGAGGCCTAGGGTACAGGTGTCTAAACCTACATAGTAGTGAACTATCCACTGTTAGGACCAAGCTACTTTACTATAACTACTGAAACTGTGTCATGGAGTGAAGTGTGCCACGATGTCCAGACACATTAGGGAGTCTGAAACTGTTGCTGCTGAAATGACTGACCGAAGAGACCAGGCCTCCACTCCCACAACCATGGTCCCAAGCCTGGACTTGCATATTGTTTGAACAGGTGGAAGAATGGAACTGGTATCCTCTTTTGGACAGGTCTAGGTAATGGGGCAGTTCTAGGACATTTGGAGTATGTTTTGAGGTTGTCATTTTGCTTCTAGGTGACCTGAATGATAGTTGGAGAGGTCACTTTCTGTACTAAAAGATGTTATTCCAGTTGCCTATCCTTAAGGAAACGTCTTGCACAAAAACATTCTCCCCCTTACCAAAATAAAGTTTGCAGTTTCAAAAGGTATTTCGTCCAAGACTCTTTATTTTGTAGAACTACTGTTCTGAAGTATGAAATAGATGGCGTTACACGGTTGATCTCATATCAGCAAAGTATGTTTGGTATACCATTCGTTTTGATATGGAGACACTTTGAGACAAGGGTATCTAATAGGCAAGTCACGTTAACAACACAAAACTAAGATATTCAACTGTTGCGATATAAAAACTGTCATTACATTTCAAATGAATTGTTGGTCCCTAAACAGTGCAATATTTGACTGGATGACCTCAAACGTTGGCAGTAATGTAGCCTTGTCTATTCTGTCCTTGATTCTGCCTGAAGCTGAGCCTCCTGAGTAAAGGACTTAATCGCAGATAATCCCCTGTAAATACATTCAATAGTCATTTAAAGTGACACATTTCATAGTATGTACACAGGTATTTACAGAATTAGTGTGAAATATAACTACCTTGCTGCTCAATGGTATCATGAGAGTTTGACTTGGTTATTTCACAACTCCCAGGATCTTCATTTATGATTCCCAGGTTTGTCCGCCATTTTTTCCAATTGACTTCTTCTACCCTGGTTTTTAACAAGTAATTTTCACATGTTAGACAACTTAACCGTAACCACACCTACTCCATCTTTCTTTGTACAGGACACTTTACCTGAAAAACCTGCGATGGGCATCTCCAAGCTTCTTCACCACTCCTGATCTCAGTTTGGTCCTGAGGCACTTAGGGAGGCTTCTCTCCAAATCTAAGATGGTATGTGCCCTCTGAATACAAATCACAACACCAAGATCAATAGCATGTAAGAGGCACTGGAAAGACACCCCCAAAAATATATAAACAACCTCTTTAATGTGGATTTGGTATGTTTACCTGTAATTTCCAAATGCTTTCACTGTCCCTTGAAATCTTCTCGACAGTCTGGCCCATGAGGGCTATGAGCATGTTAAGAAGCAGTATGTAGGTAAGAATGATATAGGAGATGAGAAGAATGTAGAATACCTCCTTATACTGGACCTGGTCAGTGAACTCCAGGTCACCCATACCGATGGTAAACTTAAACAGCTCTAAGGTGGTGAAACCTATGTTGTTATATGTTGGTCTCATGCAGATTTCAGAACGAAATCCCACTTTCCTTGCCAGAGATCTGATTGGTGGATTCTCTTCAATTAACACCACAATAGCTGTGAACAGACAGAAACTTAGAAATGCACATTTTTGGTATATAACCTTGTTAAAGAGTTTTACATTAATCATTTAGAAGATTGTGATTACCTAGAGAAAAACCCAAAAGAAAGACGATATAGAAAAAAAGAAATCGTACAATGTCCCCCAAGATCATCTGAAAGAAACAGGACAGAGTACCAACATGTAATTGCGCACCCTTGTAAATGTATTCCCAAGGTTGTCACTAAAAAGTTATTTTCCTTGATAATCGACCTAATGCACCATTTATATATTCCTTGTGACTTAAATGTTAAATTATTACAGACTTTTTCCCTAACTTACCCGTTGCATCATGACACTGTACATGCCCATGTGTCTAGAGCCCCTGCTGAAGTACAGGAGATTGATCCAGGAAAAGGCTAGTGAAAGAACCAAAGGTCCAACATATTCTGTTTTACCACAGACGTATAAAAGCACACAAACCAGAAGGAGCACAGCCTGCAGGAGGCTAAGGAAGAGGTCAATATGTTAGTAACAAGACACTGCATAGGTGTAGGATGGACAGATTTGCTTTCACACTTTCAAAATAAAAGTTCCACATTGACACTTTTTTTTTTAACCTGCGATATAGGCAAAAAAAATGGGGGGGGGGGGGGGCAGGGGGACACATACAATATTTTACAATATTGGGGGAGGGGGGGGGTGGAGGATACTTACAATAATATATCACAAAATCCATCAAGATACAAAGCCTGGCAGTTCGGGGGTTTTCTTTTTAGATTAATTATCTGTGGATAATAATCGATATCAGTTAGAAATATAAGATTTTGTTTTTAATTTGAAGCCACATATACCTTATATAGGCTATATAAATATACTCACCCCTTTACAGAGGAAATAAACTGCACCTATCACGCTAATAAACTCGCCAACAGCACGAAGGTGGTCGAGTGGTGTGTCTTCTACAGGGAATGGTGGCTGCAGTTAACAAAGGCAAGTTTCAGATCATCAAATGATGTTTCTACTGTTAGTACTATTGACGTGGTTTATTGTATGTTGGAGTTACCTGTCCTTCCTTTCTGTAAAAGGCCACAGCTGTGAAGATACTCAGGTAAACCACGTAAACTATGAAATTGACGAAAAACATCTTACTGGCAAACATATCCCACTTCTCCTCAAGCAGTCTGTGTAGGGGCTCTGTTTCCAGCATGGCGTGGCGATTCTGACATTCACACATCGTAAAACAAAACAGGTATGTTAAAATGTTGAAGTAGTATACAACTCTCACCCATAAATTAAAATAGTTGGGTTAACCCTAACCCTATGTAAACAGGTTTCTATGGAGAAATCAAATCTACTGTAACGTTCCATAGAGAGATATAGAGCCTATTCTATCCCATTCTTACAACTCAGCTAAATCAGATATTCTGGCATTAAAAAGTCCACTTTTATCACCAACTGTCTTCAATTCACACTTTTGTTCAAATATATGTCATGTTTTTTTTTTTTTACCGGAATCCCACTGCCATAGACAATAATCTCTAACACAGAGTTTGACTCGTAGGTGTCTAGAGACTCCAGGTCATAGAGGGATGAGTAGATGGGTCCATAGGCCCACTCAGTGAACTTCCTGGAAAGGTCCTTGGTCTCTTCCTCTGTGAACTCACGCTGCACCATGTGTCTGAAAAGCTGCCCAACAACAGGTAAGCAAGGCTGCGTTAACCTCAAACAGGTATGCAAACTTGTCTGCAATAATTGTTTTTGACAGATACAGTATGTGACAAGGTGGCGTTCTGCAACTAGATTATGTAGATTTTGAATTCCTCATCATCATTACCAACGTGATAATCTATAGCGACAGCTGTCTGGAGTGTAGAACAACATCTATAACTAATTCACAGCTACACAGAGTGTAATGTTATACACCTAAAATATTTTGGTGTTGGCACACATACCCCAATCTTTCCTGTCTTGGCAGCTAACTTTAATGGATTCATTCCTTGATTGTTTTCGGTGTCCTCTAGTTTGATTTTGGCGTTGGTTTTGCTCTCCCTCTCCTTTCTCAGTTTAGCGTCCTTTATAAGAATCTCATCATACATCCTTGTGACAAAGTCAGTATTTTCCGGAGTGTTGTCTGCTATGGCAACCAGTGCATGTAGAACTGTGTTGCCCTGACAGTCTGTGTCAGTCAGGTCAGCGGGGCTGTACGGGTTCTCCATGAGGTAGGACACAATGTCCAGCTGATTGGTGCAGGCTGCCAAAGACAGAGGAAGCTCACCTATTGGACGTGACATGAGAAAGTATTAATGAGATGTAACAGTGGTACCAAGTTGAAATTGTAGCTTTTCTCATTTTAAAACAAACCTGACTTCCTAGCATATCAGTATCAAGATGGACCTTTACCATTAATAGTACTCACCAAAATAAAAACCAGGTTTTGCATATTGCTGGAAGAACTTGCCAGAGGCTTTGACCTGGACATTAGCACCTTTTTCAACCAGACGTTTGACTAAGTGAAAGCTTCGTCTCTCAATTGCAACATGAAGAGCCGTTTGACCTGCAAAATGGGAATGAGTGTTCTCCAGCATGGTCAGGAAAGTAGACATGAACAGAAAATAACAGAATCACTTCAAAGAACCATTTACTTTATTTGACTCGGTGGATGCGAAACCTGAATCAAAATATATTTTCATACAGATATTAAAGCCCGCATATGAATGTAGCCTATGGCAACTGCAATAGATTGACTTACCTTCGTAATACACATCTGTGTAGGGAGCATTGATAAAGTTTCTTAAACCTTGTGAACCCCCAGTTATCTCCGCAATCTCCATAAGAGTTTCAATAGTGTCATTCTTTCCATCTTTCAGATTCAAAAGTGCCTTCAGAAGAGCTGTTTTCCCATTGGTTGGATCTAAACACATGCATGGTCTTTTAGATGGTTATATGACAGGTATCATATTCAAAGTTCATACGCCTTAGTGTTATATGTCCATAGGCAATCGTTTTCAAAAGGCATGACCGTCTAACCTTTAAATTCTCTGTCTGTAAGATGTTTCTCTGTAAGTTGAAAGTACTCCAGGAATCCATTTAAAAGACAGGCATCTCCTTTGGATGCTGCCCCAAACAAATGTTCCATATTAAACGTGTTGTGTTTGTCTCTGTAATGTAGAGACCGACATGTTCAGTTTTACAACATACACAATGGGATACGAAATTATACACAATGCACTCACACTGAATACACAATGTTCTCACGCTGAATAATGCAAAGTAAGAGGTTGGGAACATGGGTGTCATGACTAGGAAGGGTCATCTTTTTTTTCACTGTAACATGACACTTTGTTTTTGTTTTTGTAGTGAAATGGTTTAATCAGTCCATATACATTCAGACACTGTGCCATCGCTATATTTGTTATAGAGCTCCAACAGTTAAACATTAGATGTAATCATATGTCAAACATATACCGTTACACCACCAGGTAAAACTGGTTCAAAATCAAGTTCAAGCTTACCTGCTAGGAGCAGGAATGGGTGAATCCATGGGAGGATGACTTGCATCACCCCCCACAACATCCAGCAGCTTACTGCCAGTGTTGTCAACATCATCCTCCTCTTTGTCCTCTGTGTCTTCGGTGACATTTGTAGTATCTCTCTTTTTGCAAAGAAAGTCTTGAGTGGGGTTTAGCTGCATGATGTTGAACTCTTGAACCTGAATCCAATGTCCTTCTACTGTTTTTTCTTCTTCTTCTAATTGTTAATTATTTGTCAAATGAGCTTTATAGGTTTGCGCCTGTTGTCGGGTGATGAAGTAGGAACTGGTAATTCACTAGGGTTGGATGTTGCCGTGGTTATGCTCCGCCCACTTACCTCAGGGTATTCTAGAGAGGATCAAGATTTTCCAGTAGTAAAACACACCTTCTGAATGTATGGAAACATGGTACTACACAAATCTGACCGTCATACCTAAAAGGACTGAAAACTGATCATCTTCCATTTCTATGATCTACAATGCAAAGATGTACTGTTACATAATTCGATGCTGGGAACAGAATACTGAACGCTTAAAATAGCACTTAAAAAGCTCCATTCAATGCAAGGATTGGCTATGACAGTAACGTGAGTTTCTTGACTGACGTATTAGTGCGACAAGTTTGAAAGAATGAAACATGGCATTAGCCATACGTTGTTTTTGTTTTATCATTTGATATAGTTAATTGAACATTTTAATAATAAATTCAGTTGTACAATGTTCAGCGTTGTACAATGTACAATGACAATCAAGATTTTTTTATTGAAACACTAAACACAAATCATCAGGTACAAAACATTGCTACTGTTGCTAACATTGCTAATGTTACTGTACATAAAAAGATAATCTTAATCCATGAAAATAAATCTTCACCCAAAAGTGTAAAACTGGGTATCACACATTACATATATGATCCAACCATGCAAAAACTATGAACTTCACCTGAAGCAACATCCGCACTTTGAAGTGGATTTAGCTGGTAATGGATTGGACTTCGTCCCCATGACGCCGCTTGAAAAAGCCACACTGTAAAGAATATTTGAAAAATTTATAGTTATTGGCTACCATAGTGAATGCATGATCTGATACTCTGATACAACAAGTACAGCAATTCCCCCTGAGGCAAGTAGGATGACGTACCTTGCCCAAGGACACAACGTCATGTTGACACAGCCAGGGTTCGAACCGGGTACCTTCTGATTACAAGCCTGCCACCCTAACCAACTGCGCTACATGACTCCTTATTAGACCTATGAGACCTGAACCATACCTTGATCAGTAGGACGATGATGAAAGCCAGGAACAGGAAGCTTCCAGTAGAGCCCCCAATGATGGCAGCCATTGACTTCTTTATTTCCAGCTTCCTAATTGCCACCTCAACCTGAGGACCAACACAGATATAATTGAAAGATTCCAAAAAGTACTGATATAAAAATGGTTTTTTGTTTTAGGAAGTGACTCTTTTTATTTTTTGACTTTTTATTTTGGAAATAAATCTACCGTTTCGTTATATTTAACTTCCAGTGCTTCATATAGATCCTCATCAAATCTCACAGTGGCTTCAGCCGTGATCTTCTCAGATACACTCTGAAGGAAGGAAAGCAGAAAGAAGTGAACATGTATTCATTTAGCATTTGAACAATACATGTATTTCTTTAAACCCCTTTGAAAGGATGAGCAGGAATCCAGTAAATGTCTACCCACCAGCACATCTCTGATCGTAGCCTCAGCTGTGATCACAATGCTCTGCATGCCTGTCATGACACAGTGCATGAGATACTTTTCAACTGTCTGGGGGAAAAAAGAACATATCAATATCCCATACGTACCAGTTTTTTTAAACACTTTCAAAGTAAATGAGTAGGATGAAAAGTACTAACTGGAATGCCTGTATTTTCAAGGAGCACACATTTGTCCTGTTAACACAGCAATTAAGTATGATCAAGATTATACAGAAAACATGTTTTTAGGATGTCTGTTTTGGTCCGTTTTTGTTTTAGACATACTTTGGGTGTGATATGGTTTATCTTGAAGTCAGTGTCTCCAGCCTTCACTTTTATGCTGATGGAAACGTTCAGAGCGGCAATGTGATCGTTCTTGCCGTGGAGCTGAAACATCATAAGACGGTTGAAGAGGGACGCAACATCACAGAGTTGCTGTTCAAGTTGTTGATGTTACAAACATACCTGAAATGTGAAAGTCAGCTGTTTTGTCTCTTCAGCATCAGTGATTATCAGCGAGTTTGGTGAAGCTTCTCTGGAACATAAACCCGTTTAAAAAATAATATAAATGTATAATAATGTTTTACCCTCCACTTTCATGTTGTATTAGTTGAGTGTTTGTTATTACTCACCCAGTCAGTTGGACCCTTAACACATTCTTTATCCCAAAGTGATACTTCTTTTCATCCAACACATGGGTGCCTCCATCCTCACTATAACACAAGACATATGTGAAGTTTCACAAGTAGAAAATCTCCTTTCTTGTCAAAGGATGTTTTAAATCCATTAATATGAGCAACAGAATGGACAGGTCCCTTTGTAGATGGCCACTTGATGTGAGAGTATAAAATATGAGACTATTACATATTTTTAAGTCTCAGTGTGTATGAGACAAGGTTTTTAACTAGATGTATGTGGAAACAAATGTTTCAAACCAGGTTAAGTTAGCGATGATGTAAGCATCTCGTGTTTCTGATTGCTTGTCAGCCAGTTGCCAAACAATATCGAAATTGACCTGTAAAAATCAAAGAAGCCAACTTTAAATACAGTAGGCTTAGTAAGGGTAATCCAGGTTAGTCTTGGGTCATTTGAATTTAAATGAAAGGACTGTGTCACTTAAGACAAAGACAAATAAAGACTCAAGAAATACTAATTCATTTAGCAGATGCCTTTCTCCAAAGCACTGTCTGACCACCACCTACATATAATGAGTGTAGTAGATTAGAAACAACCAGAAGCACACAGTTCATAACAGTATTTTAATGATTAATGTTGAGGAACTGTCAGTATTTTTACCATACAAAACAACACCCATCTCCACTACAATATTGGCCTCCCAGATTCCCAATTACCTGAGAATTTCTCTTGAACACTGGATGTAAGAGACGACACTTCAACTGGGAGGTCTCCTGGACCTCACAAACAACAGAACCATCTGGTGTCTGTGAATTCTGGGAATCGTATCAAAGTTATTAGGCAGGATTCAACATTTCCTCTATAGAGGGATAGGATCTGACGTTCTTATAGATGACTTTACCACTTTAAACATGTTGTAGAGGAGAATGTTGGAGTATGTAAGCAAAAGGGTTGTCATGTAAGTCCGATCTTCATGGTTGGTTAAGTTGAACGAAATCGACACCTTCTGGTCAGAACCAATAACAACCTTGTCATGGCTAATAAACAGGATAAGAGAGAGGGAATTGTTAAAAACAGTGTAACATGTTTACACACAGCTATTGTTAGGGTGAAAATGATTAAGACCATTACCATTTTCTATCATGAATGTTAATTGGATTTACCTGAGTAAGGAATCAGACAAGCTCATGTTTCTAACACAGGTGCCTTTGCAATCTTTCTCAAATTCAATCTGTAGATTTAAAACACATAAAGTTTAAACTAAGTTATGTTTCTAGACAAAGATAATTTATCTTCATGGTTGTCTTGGAAATAACTTCCTCTGATTCTAAAACAACAGTGTTTACCTTTTCAGTCACTTCTGTAGAAATAAGTGCATCCAAAATTCGAACAGGTTTTGAAGTTTTTGTGGAGTGTAAATTAAACGTTAGTCTGACCTCTATGGGTGAGAAGCAGTCATAACAGCCCTGGGTGAAGGGAAAGACAAAGATGATGTCATCAGGTGTTAGATAAGCAGCAACAGCCAATAACTAATCATCTCATTATAAATTAATACAACTATTTTAATGATTTGTTAAATCGATAACAACTTTAACATTTGCGGGGATGACACCTTTAGAACTTACTTTAAAGTTCAGTTCGGTTGGACTTCTGAGGCATTCCGTATCAGGTAGTAATGTGAAATTGGACTCTCTGGCTTTTGTATCTTTAAAAAATAGGCGCTTTTGGTTTCGTCCTGCATCCAGGTGAATGATGTAAGAAAGTGTAAGATTCTCACCAGCTGATGAAAAGAATCACAGAAATGTTAATCGAAAACTTGTCATTTCAAATAACTAAAGAGTACATTCCAAAGCAGCGTACTGAATAGTAAATACCCTTAATTGTTTCCTTTTCGGAGTTGAAGCAGATGTATAAGTTGATCAAATAGGCAGGGACAGTGTTTCTTTGCTCTTGTATACGTATTTTGTTCGGTTTCAAGGTTAACTTTGGTTTAAAGCCAATGACAGGCAGAGTTCTGGAATAAATGGAAAGTAAATTTATATTTGTACCTCAACTAAAACCCCTGCTAGAGATGACAGGCAGGATATAGAACCGTTTAATACAAAATCTTTTTTTGAGAAAGCACAATATATAGCAATAAAATAAAATATATTTATGCTGTTCACGTGAAACAATTCAATATGATAGACTCACTCCAGTACAGTGACAGTGCGTTGGCTTCCAACACTAATGTACTTTTGTCTGTGGTTGTATTCTTGATCTGAGAATGCGCTGATAGATTGACCAAAATGACGAAGTTTCATGTCAAAATCTCCAGCTGATATTCTCTGCATGAGATGAAATCATGAACCAATTATTTATTTATTTTTTCATACATTTAGTTTTCGCTCTTTCAAAGTATCAAAGTGGCTGTTCAAAGACTCACCTGTGTGAATTCATGCATTATCCCTCCATGGATTCCACTGTAGATGTAGATACTTCCAGAACGCCCTGACCCAGCATCTTCCTCCAGAGGAGCCCCAACAGCCACATCATTGAATCTGTTCCCATCTAGGTCACCCACTGAGGCAATGGCCGACCCAAACCTAGAAAATTCATAATCGGCCAAACCCTGCCATTCCCAATCTTCCTTCAAAAACTCCCCCTGAGCACAAAACCAAAATCATAATCATTTGCAGTGCAAGAAAATAGTGATACACAGTGGCTTTTTACAATGGATGTGGTAAAGTATTTGTAAGAATACAAATGTAAACAAGTTGACACTCACCTGGTGAAGTCTGTACACATACACTTTACCCTCCTCCCCCCTTCTGTGGAAGTGTGGCGCTCCAACCAGCAGGTAGTCCGTCTCACTGTCCTTGTCTGTATCCAAGGCTAATAACACCGAGCCAAAGTAGGATCCAACCTACAAAAGTGTGAAAGGAAATTAAACTATTGGATTATAAATGATCACAACCAATAGACTCAAACCCCATAATATCTCAAAGGTTTATCACATGCATTCATTGACTAACCTGTTCCCCTTGAAGAACTGACATCAGCTTATGTGATTTAGCACTGAAGACAAATACCCCACCAGTCAGGTTATAACGAGGAGCCCCCGAGATGTAAAACGTCCCACTGGAATCCACTGCTGATGTCACACTATAACCTGTCTCACACGCACACACATTCATACATAAAAAATGGGAATATGAGGTGAAACAAACAACAATATAATACACAATTCATTGTTTATGAAGTTTTAGGTTCATACCTAAATAGGAAAACTGTGATTCTGTAGAGGACCCATTTAGGAAGGTCACAGAGTCCTGCTCAAGGTGTTTCAGTATAACTCCTCCACTCCAGTCATAAGCCCCCACTGCTCCAAATAGAAGGAACCCCTAGAAACAGGAAAGTTGCTGCTGTAATGACTAATTGGAGAAATTATAAAAAAACATGGCAAAAACACAAAAATTAAGAAGATTTTCAATTGATTGGAGATTGTCTATTTGTCCTTTAAGCAATGGGCTTCAAAACAGGGTTTGTCCATGAATCTTACATCAGGTGCCATGTGATTACTGAATCCAGCTTCAGCAAGTTGAAATGTAAATCCAGCCCCATGCTTTAATCCTTATTTATAAATCCAACACAGCCACTTGGTTAGACAACGATTTATAATCAAATTCATGCACATGCACACGTTGTGACTTACTTCATTTGTACATAATTAAGATCATTAGTCAACATAAAACTCAATACTAGACTTCCCACCCAAATTTTACAGTACCTTCAATTCCTTTTATGATGCTAATCTCTAACCGAGATAGAATGCTGTCCAAAGCTTTGTAGTCATCAACCATAAAATTGTTATCTGGAGCAATTTCCTTCATGTCAGCAAATGTAGATGTTCCAACCTGTAAGTAATTTTGTTTAATTCAATTATCTTATTTACAATGCATTAATACCATTTTATAAACAATTATTATTTAATGTCAATACATGTAAATATCAATTTAAACAGATCAATAATTCAGGGATTATTCAGGCTAACAAAAAATTACCCCAATAGCATATCTTGAAATGTTTTGTTTTTGGAGCAAATCCAGAGCTTGTGCTAGATTGTCTCGATCCCAATAGGTGATGGCCCCATCTGACAACAAAATCATTATTTTCTTTGAGTCCTCTCTCGACCCATTTTCGGCAACAAAAACATGTTCACTGAAAAAACAGACAAGTATTAACAAATATTTCAAATGCATATATTTGTAAAGAAAATGAATTGAATTCTACTTAATGCCAGTGTTCGTATTAATGTAATCCGTACCACAAATGGATTATAGCTGAAGCAGTAAGTGTTTGCTCTCTGGATCCTCCTCGCTGGATGTTTGAGATGGTCTGAAGAGCTTTGCTGCTGTTGCTGATGCTATCTTTTAGCAACAGTTCAGCTTTGATATTTGTCCCATAGTGAAGTACAGCAAAGTCACACTGAAAAACAATTCCTAGAGATAAATCTTGAAGTATTCTTCTTGTCCTATATACAAACATAGCTTTTTCTTTATCTATACAGGTAAATTTGAAGGGAACACTTCATACATTCAAACCAAGTTGGGTAAATTGCTGCATAAGTGTCAATAGTCAAGGTTTTGTTGATATATGTGCAGTAAAGTTGCAGACATATAATACAGTACTCACCTTGAGGCACTTTTCCCAAACATTTTTCATAACAGTGGAGATAAACTCCTTTGCTTTATCAAAGTCATATGCGGTGAGACTACTAGAACCATCAAGTACAAACGCAATCTCAGTCCCAGGGTCTTGGGGAAGAAAAAAAAGTTATAATAATAATTACATTAATTAAATAAAATACACATGAACCAAAAGCTAACATTGTAATTATTGAGGAGCTGAAGGAGTTAAAAGGTAAAGGCTTGTAAAGTTGACAAGAACGTGTCACCATTTTGCAATTTGCATTTGTGTTTGCATTTGGAGAAAATGAAAACTGTTTAAACAACATCAGCCCGTATTTGTTTATGAATAAAACTAGTTCATACAAAGTCATACCTTCCTCATCATCATCATCATCATTTTTGTTGTTGTTGTTGTTATTGTTGTTGCTGTTGGTGGTGGTGATGTTTCTTCCCAGTTGTTCAACAACTGTTTGAAGAAGGTAACAAGCAGCATTTTCCTTTACTTTTAAGTGAATACAACATTGTACACCATAGGTACATCCATTGACTGTTTCTTTTTTTACTTACTAGTCTATGCATAATTGATCATGAGTTATTAGTTGAATTTAAGTCAGTCATTAATGTCAATGAAACATATTAATTTCTTATGCTGGAGTGGGGGGGTGGCCGAGCGGTTAGGGAATCAGGCTGGTGATCAGAATGTTGCTGTGCCAAATGAAGCTGTGTCAAGGCTCTGGATAAGAGAGTCTGCTAAATGACTACATGTAAATGTTCATATTCATTATGTTCATAGTCATTATGTTTTCAGAATGACACAAGGACATGCTGTCCGAATATGACTGAGTTATGATTAATACTCTTGTTCCTGTTGTGTCTCCACTGCCTACCCAGTGTAGCAGGGTTGATGGTTGGTTCTATGCTTGAATCAATGAACATGGCACAGTTTCCATTGAAATCCTCCTCCTTGTTCAGCTTAGTCCTTGCCTGCTGACAGAACTGGGGGGGAGAAGAGTTGAGGATGATCAGGACAATGATCATGTCCTAATTCATGATCATTGCTATCAAAAACAGTTTGAGATAAAAGGCTGTAGTCAACCGAAGATTTTTAACGACTAAGTGAAAGACAATGGAGGAGCAGAGGAAGGAACCTGTGGTTTTTCAGCAGACTGGCAGGCAGACAGAGACAGACTCTGAAGCTACTGTAGGTCACCTCGTCTTGCATTCCCATCTTAACTGTTCTGACACTTTATTAACGTCTTTATCTGATCTCAAAGGATGCAGTAAGTCACGCACTGTGACAGGTTTTTAACAGTATTTCAATTCAGATGTGTTATCTGTGAAATCGGTTTTGGTTTTAAAAACTTACCATATGCTGCTCAGTGTCTTCGGTTAACCGTTTGGCAGCTGATACAATAGGCCTGAGTCCTTTATCAGCAGAAGCTGAAAAAAAATAATACATATAACTGTTACCCTTTAACTAAAATGAACATATGTTGACTAGACACTCAAATATTTTAGCTTTAAGAAGTTTGGGTCTTACTTTCTTTACCTGAGATGACAACTTTGGAACACATGCTCTCAATTGTACAATCAAACACTGCTGCTGGTATCAAATTTGGGGAAGTGACCATGGCTCTGTTGAAGTTTAAATGTTACACCGTACTGTAAAATATAGTGTAGAACTAGCTGTACTGAGAAATTGATTGAGTAAATAGTGCTGCGTAAACAGATTGAAATTCACCCTTTTTTGGATTGAACAGTGGTTTGTCCAAATAAATCATCATCATCATTTTCATGAAAAGTCCTTACAGGAATTGTAAAAATGTTGAACCCAGCTGATGTGTGGACCACTGTAACATGAGACATATCTGTTGTCTGAACTTCATATTATGACTAATCAACACAAAGAGAATACTGTATCCTATGTAAATAATTTATAATAAAAGTGAATAATGGAAAATTACCATTTTATATCACCATCAATCGAAATGTCAACTTTAGCTGTCGTGTGTAAGTATTAGAATAATTCTAATCTACAATGCATTACATTAATTTAGTATTTTTTATTCTACATGCTCAAAGTGGCAAAAGTTTGACTCATTACAAAGGACATAGTAAACTACTAAAACAATATTTAAGAACCCCGCTTAATTGTGTTCTGTAAAAAATTTTAGGTGACATAAAGAAAGACCACTTTTCTTACGTACCTGCCAGCAATAAAAATCCCAAAATCATGTTTCTTCTCACAAATTCTACCAGTTTAGAGAGACTCTCAGTGTACTTCCAGACCTCAGAAGCACCAGTCATTGCAAAAACTGTTGCTCAGTTCTGTCTACAGATTGTGGAAGTGGTTCAGATGAAGTTAGACAGGATACGATATCAAAGCATTTCGAAGTCTGTGCAAATCTTCATTGCTGGTACACTTATGTAACCAAATATAACAAGTGAGAGTCTCACACTTCTCACATGATTTAATTCTTGTTATTTGAGGTAATATCGTTATTTAATTAAGCCTTACTTTGACCCTTTATGCTGTGATTAAACCCATACAGTCAAATGACTGCAATTCCATTTGGTATTGCCATGATTTGGATAACAAACTTTTCAGCTTCCTTTAAAACATAGGGGAATCGTTTTAGTTGTTTGGCCAAATAATTAACCCCCAAAAACACAATAAAATGTGTTTATGTGCCTTGAGGGTGTAGTTGATCTCTGTTGTTTTTGTTGTAGCAGGAATGTACTGTAGTATTTCAAAGTATATAATCTCCCATTATTGAACATTTTATTTTATTTTATTCAACATTTTACGATGTTAAGGCTGAATCTAGGTTTATGTTAGCAAGTTGCAACAGGAAGCTACCGTGGTTTTCATAAATGTCAGCTTACCACTAACCTACTTCTGTTCACACTGGTGCCTAAAATTAAGCAACAAGATGTAAAGAGAGAGAGAGACAACCTTCCCCGTCTGATCCAGCCTCATCTATGATTACATCATCAAATACAGGCCTGACACTTATCAACTATCCCAATTGTACTCAGCTAGTCAGTATCTTACTATACATAAAACCTTGCTACAACAGACACTCACAAGTCTTTACTTTTGTACCCCAACAGTATCTAAGTCACCATCTACTTTTCACTTAAATGGGATTTGTCAAACTGACATGCCTGAAATCGGAGGACTCATTTGGCTCATCATCACATTTACATTTACTCATTTAGACACTCTTATCCAGAGTGATGTACAGAAAGGGACATTCCATTGAGATTCCAAACCCGCAACCTTTTAATTACCAGCCTGACTTCCTAACCGCTCAGCAACCTGACTCATCATGTTTTTTTAGATTAGATTAGATTCAACTTTATTGTCATTACACAGGTACAAGTACAGGGTAACGAAATACAGTTAGCATCCAACCAGAAGTGCAAAACAGTTAATCCAACTGTGTTGTGCCTGTATTACTCTTACTAACTCACTTAAAAATGCTCATTCTTGTTTTGCCATGAAGTGTAATAAAAATAAAGTTTTGGCTGTGCATTTGTTTCCATTTTATTTATAGTTTTATTGTGAAATATTTGCTTGAGGGGGCGGAGGAGAGGAAGGATGTGTAAGGAAGGAACACCTCCATTCTCCACTGCAGCAGTGTCCCCCTCTCTGTTTCTGAAAGACTCCATTGCCCATTCACCCAGTCTCCAGAGTAGTTCTACACAACAATAGAGAATGTTATTGTTTTTCAGTGTTAGACATTATATTATCTGTATAGTCCTGTGCTATATGTGTGTTCCTGCAAATGGTAAGCGCTGACTTAAAAACATTTTAATGAAAATTGTGAGTTTTAAATGGAGGTTAATTAACTGACTCCAAGTCAGTGATTGTGCTTTTGTTTTTGTCTCTTTTTCCTTTATGGAAACATTAAGATTGTCTTGTTTTATGGTTATGTGACATACATATGTCAGATATTTATACATTATGTATGTATACAAAAAAGAACAAGGTTAGGGTTAGGGGATGGTTGGTTGAGTACCATCAGATCCGATCTTATATACATAAATGATGTTATTATAAGAGATAGATTGCCATTTGTGTGATGGTGTCCCTCTCTGTGACGAAACGGACCCAATATCACACTTGGAGCATGTCCTCTCTAGGTTCTGTATGTTTAGGTTAGAGAGAATCGCATTGGATCAATAGCCACGCCATCCCAGGTGTCACAAACTATGTTGTTTTCTTCTGAAGCATTCTGAACTGTACCACCCATCTATACCACTCATTTCTAGGGCAAAACAATTGTCTGGATTCCTTTGATATGATCAAACTGGAAGCTTCACTGGGCTCCACAGTGCTCCTTGAATGCAGCTTTGAAGATACTTGGCTTGGAAACAGTTCTGTGTTGTGGAGCAATCCTCTTGGTTCCAGACTAGTCAATATCACAGCCAAAGGCATGACTGACTTCAAGGACCCAAGAGACGGCAGGGTGAAAGTCTTTCCTAACCAGGGTAGCAAGGGAAACTACTCTATCCGCATCGATGTCCTTCAGGACTCTGACTTTGGCTTGTACGGCTGTGAGTTGGGAGATGAGTGTCGTAAAGTGAAGCTCACCAAGGCAGAAGAGGATAACAAAGAGGGTAAGTTAGTTAGTTTTGTGAGTGTTTAAAGTATTACAGTGTTGAGTTGTTTAGCAGCTTGTGTGTAGCAGGTGGGTCATGAAGGCTCTCTCTGCTGTCTTCATTATCTCACCTGATCATTGTTTCATAGGTAAATTAATTGTTCACCCAAGTTTGTGATTTGATGCGAAAACAAGCAATTCAAGTGTAACTAAGCTGAATGAAAACATTGTACTGCCACTGCTCAAGTCTTAAATTCATACCTATCTGCACCATTGATACTTTTAATCTTAGCAGCTGGTTTAAAATGTGTTAATGGTAAAGTTAAATGGTTGGAACCTCATTTGAAGGAGGAAGTCACATGACACAATGACACCTGTAAAACAGACTGCAAAAAGCATTCTGTGTGGTCAATGTTCCGTTTCACCTCCCTGTTCTGTCACTAGTATTGTTTCTATTGTGGGTGGAAGATTTCTTGGTAACCCTTTCCTGTAGACGCATGTGAATAAAACCTTTTGTCTCACCTTAGGTGCTTGGAAGGACTATATAGAGCTTTTTTACATTTCCACTGGAGCGGTTCTCTTCATTCTTCTCTTCAGTACATGCTACTTCTTTAACCGGATATTTACAAGTGAGCACATGCATTCAACTACGGTATCTCACTCCAGTAACACTAATATTAATCAATAATGGTTTGTTGTACATATCACTGTTCATTTATAAATTATCTGTAAATTATTTCACAGAAATGTATACATTTACACAATGTTTAGATATAGGTTGTCCCCTTTAAGAAATGGACAGATTTGATATATTATATGTACTGTTTCAGGGCATTGCAAAAAGAGCCAACCAGACTATGAAAATGGAGACTTCCACACAGGTCTGAACTTTATGGTTATGAAATTAATTATGAAAACCGCATTTAGCCTTTGGGATATAACATCCATCAAACGAAGTCAACATCACAATAAATACCATTGACAGCATGATGAACACAGTCATACATGTGTACATACAGGTTAACATATTAATGTAGTATTCTAATTCCCAGTCTCAACAGCCAGCACCCTTCCCCTTGGGGTCAGTGCATGTGGCGAAAATTTAGGACACGGTAAAGGTATAATATTCATACACACACAAGCTGAAGCTAAGATTAACTGATTGTTTAATTATTATTTAAACTATTTCACCCTACAGTAGGAAATGCCAATGGAGGGATTATTTATGGTGAGTTTTGGTTTGTCCAATACAGTGCTTCAGACTAACCATGTTTAATGTGATTACATTAATTTATTTGGGGGTAATTATTGACCTGTTACTTCATTTGAACAGAAAACAATGAGCATGATCCAGCTATTAATCAACAACATATTACCAGAAATGTCCCAATCTCTCAAAATAATCCATCCACAACTGAAAGTCAGAGAAGACTTCGTGTCACGTTTCACAGAGGTGATTAAAGCGCATGCCTGGGAAACATACACATCAAAAGCATGTCTAAAAACAGTACTTGTGTTTTTGTAATTCCCACTGTAACTTCTCCTAACAGAACTCTTAAACAGACTACGTCAAGCAAGTCTTAGACGACATTTCTATGGTTAGTCAACTTTCAATCTCTGTCAATATGTTACTCAGCATTTCACCTTCAATGATGATTCAGTGGTTCATTCTTATGCAAACCTTTTCATTGCAAACACAGTGAATCAACCAGAGCTCAGCCAACATGCAAGATCTCCAGTGGGAAACGGTGAAAGAGGTGTTTGTTTATTTATTTATGCTTCTCAAATCAGAAGCCATAGATGTAAGATTGTATTTTTAATATACCTTCTCCATTGCAGCAAGCTTTTGGAGAAAGAGAGCCACACAGAGTAAGTTCTGTTTCTCCTCCTGTTTATCATTCAGTGGGAGTCAGATTCAGATCTGTGACCAATTCAAAAGGAAATATTTCAGGGAAAACCATTAATAATTACATAATACTACACCTATTTTATTGGAATTAAGTTCCAAACTAATACATTCAAAGTGTGTGTGTGTTTTCTTTACAGAATGTGAATATGAAAACCCTATCTACAATAACAGCACGGATCAGCTCAATTTATAAAGGATGGTTGGATCAATTCTCAGACAACTTTGAAGTCAGGATATTCGTGAATGCTTACATGCAGCTGCTTTCTGGTTTTCCATATGGTGAATGAAAATGTGTATTGATTAAAATGCACTCTGATAAGCTGTACATACCAAAATGCTGTAGTGCTCTGTAGATAGACAACGCTTGGAGAGGCAAAGACAGTTCAGTATACTGCTGTCTATTGTGGATTTGTTGAACTAGTATTGTGAATTTGGGACAAAATTGACGGTTTACCCCAGTTGATTATTGTGAATTAATAACTCCCAATGAGCTGTACATTATTTTATATTGTTTACTTTAATATGGCACAGTTGAGCAATATATGTATTACGTAATCTTCTAAACTATGTTGGAATTAATTAAATGTTGTAAAGTTTCACGCTATTAAAAAAGTATGTAATGAAACAATGACATATCTGACTTGTGACTTTAAGTCAGGTCACGTGATCCATACTTGTTGACCAATGAAAACCCCAGATCCCGTCCTGCGGAAGTGGCTCGCGATTCGTATTGTTGACGAACAAAACATGAGGCAACATGATTAGATGTTTTTATATAAATGTAATGTCGACATTGTAATGCAACTACTTTAATTATCTAGAGCAATCATTTTGGGTTAGTATCGCAATTCTTTTCGAATTGATCTGTTAAGAGCTATCATGTCTAAACAAACAAGGTGGGACTCCAACAAAGAATTAAATGAATCTAAGAACTTGCCCATCTATCAGCATAAGTCAAAGTTAATACAAGCTGTTAAGGACAATTCCTTCTTAGTTGTCACTGGTGAGACTGGCAGTGGGAAAACAACACAACTTCCACAGTATTTGTATAAAGCAGGTAAGCTCAGCTCTCAGTATTTCCCTGCTGCTTACATATATTATTTTTTTGTTGTAATTTATCGACTGGGTTTACGCGTCTGTTAGTTAACAAATACAGGTAATTCATTCATTAATGGAATGGATATTGGTGAACACAGGTGTCAAGTGCAAGTGATCCATAGTGAATCGCACAAGTTTACATTGTTGAGGATTTATACTCGACAGGATTTTGTAGGGATGGTAAAATTGGCATTACTCAGCCACGGAGAGTGGCAGCCATCACTGTGGCACAGAGAGTGGCCCAAGAGATGAAGTGCAGCCTGGGGAAAGAAGTGGGATACCAAGTGCGCTTTGACGACTGCACCTCACAGGTAAGAAACTGCAGGAATATGATGGAGAACAATCAGAGTTGTAATGTGTGTCATTTGTGTGCATCTCTAACAGTGTTGGTGTTTATAGGACACGATGGTGAAGTATATGACAGATGGCTGTATGCTGAGGGAGATCTTGGCAAGTCCCTGTATGTCCCAGTACAGCGTGGTGATACTGGACGAAGCGCATGAAAGGAGTCTGAACACAGTCAGTACCTGTTACCCGTACAACCTTATCCTGGGAAGCAGAAAAGCATGTGCTGTCTTCCAAATAAATGAAATAACAAACAAATCATTGCTGTTGTGTTGTGTGCCGCAGGACATATTGCTAGGTCTCTTGAGGAAGACCCTCTCTCACCCTGACCAGGCATCGAAAGGTCGCTCCAGCCCCTTGAAGGTTGTGATTATGTCTGCCACACTGGAGACAGAGAAGCTGTCTGACTTCCTGGATCAGTGTCCTGTCTTCACCATACCAGGGCGGACCTTCCCTGTCACCTCCACGTTTGGTTGTGCCGTTGGACCTAAAGACGCTGAGAGCTCCGTCTATGTGAAAGAGGTAGGAGTTAAGCAGGGCCCTTTGTTTAGGGCTAACTAACATTAAATAAAGGTATCTAAATCGTTTTCCTGAACTAGATTCACTGATCAACCCTGCTTTTTTATTTGTATTTGACTGAAACAAGTTAATCTTCACTCTTTTAGGTTGTAAAGGTGGCACTAGATATACACACCAGTGAGATGGCTGGGGACATCCTTGTGTTTTTGACAGGTATGGTCCGGATTACAATACCAGGTTCAGACGGAACATTCCTGCTAGATATCTCACCTTCTGTTGTTTTTGTTTAACAACAGGGCAGTCTGAGATCGAGAAGGCCTGTGATATACTGTATGAGAAGGCGGAGTCTATAAATTATCGGTACGATGTGCGTGACCGCACAGTAGAAGGCATTCTCATCCTACCACTTTATGGATCCATGCCTACAGGTAAGTGTTACATTTACATTTAGTCTCTTATCCAGGGCGATTTACAGCAAGTACAGGGACATTCCCCCTGAGGCAAGTAGGGTGAATTGCCTTGCCCAAGGACACAACGTCATGTTGACACAGCCAGGGTTCAAACCGGGTACCTTCTGATCACTAGCCCAACACCTTAACCGCTCAGCCACCTGACTCTAAATGTTGGAGGAGTATTTTATGACCCATGGAGGACCTAGAAAAATGTAGGCCGTGTTGTTAGAATATATGTGGGTGGGGGAGGAATTGTCTTACTATTGTGCAGTATGATGTAGTCTTGTGGGCTCCCATGTTCCAGATCAACAAAGACAGATATTCCAGCCTCCCCCACCAGGTATTAGAAAGTGTGTGGTGGCCACCAACATTGCAGCAACTTCTCTCACCATCAATGGAATAAAGTGAGTACGTTTAGAAGCAACATGGACTGATTTAGTTCTTGATTTTTAAATTCACATTTCCTTGTGCTTAGTGCCCGACATCGAGGATATACACGTACATGAATAGTGAACCGTTACCACGTGTTAATTTTCTTTTTCCAGGTACATTGTTGACAGCGGCTTTGTTAAGCAACTCAATCACAACTCCAGGGTTGGCATGGATATTTTGGAAGTTGTGCCAATTTCAAAGTAAGTTGGAAGCAGTAATTATTGGTTTACATATAGTTGTAAACCAACTGTACATACAGTTGTATCCAATTTCATATTCATTTGTAAGGTTGTTGATGTTCATACCTTGTTTACTATGTGTGCTGTAGGAGTGAAGCTGAACAAAGAGCAGGAAGAGCCGGAAGGACCTCTGCTGGGAAATGCTTCCGGATCTACACTAAGGAATTCTGGGACAAGTGCATGCTGGACTACACAGTTCCAGAGATCCAGAGGACCAGCCTTACAGCTGTCATCCTCACTCTGAAATGCCTGGGAGTCCATGATGTCATTAGGTATGCAGGGTTTCTGCTTCTGAAAATTGTTCAATCTTCTTCCATTTTTCTTAACTTCTTCACTTTCTTATATCCAAGAACATATTGTCTCTACTCTGGGTTTGTTTATTTGTAAATTTAATCAATCTAAGATAATGTTATGACTGGATTTGTCCCTCATAGGTTTCCTTACTTGGATCGTCCAGAGGAGCGGTTTATCCTGGAGGCACTGAAACAGCTTTTCCAGTGTGATGCTATTGACAGGTGAGCAACAGAGCAACCTATTAAATACTGTCTTTTATTTGAATATTTTACCTCTAAACAGACTAAATCAACAGCTTGTATGCATTTTTATTGATTCACTTTGTTCTCTACAATGTCACATCTTCCACTCTCCTGTTTGTAGGAGAGGTCAGGTGACTCGGTTGGGGGAGTTGATGGTTGAGTTCCCCCTGCCCCCAGGTTTAACCCGTGCCTTGCTAAAAGCAGCTGCTCTTGGCTGCCAGGACCTCCTACTTCCTGTGGCTGCCATGTTGTCTGTAGAGAACATCTTCATCCGGCCAGGTAGGTGTTTACCACAGTAAAAAAAAAACAAACATGTCTGACCATTTATGCAGTCTTTAAACTAAACTTGACTCTTCAATAGTATATGGATATGCAGTACTATAAGACTGGTTTAAAGTCATAACTTTTATCAGTTATAGAACCTTGTACTTCACAACACTGTTTTCTTTCTTGTCTCTGGAGTTTCTGTATGTTGCTTTGTTATTCTGTCCCTGCAGGCCACCCAGAGAAGCAGAAGGAGGCAGATCAGAAGCACAGAAAGCTTGCAGCCAAGGCAGGCAGCTGTAATGATTTCACCCTGCTACTCAGTGTGTTTGAGAAGTGTAAATCCAGGTACATTTTAAGGTCATGGGTGCTACGGGGACATTATTATTATTTTTTTATGTAGTCATTTAGACGCTCTTATCCAGAGCGTGTTACAGCCAGGGACAGGGACATTATTATAAATGATCTGTGTGAATCATGGTCATTATGTTGCAGTGACAACCCCTCAGCCTGGTGCAAAGATAACTGGATCCACTGGAGGGCGCTCAAGTCATCCTTCAGCATAGAGACCCAGCTCAGGGAGATCCTGCTCAGGCTACAACAGGTCCCAATGAGGATTCACACTTGAATTTATAGTATTTCTTTTTTACGAGCAGGATTTATATATTGAAACCACAGACTGCGTACCCATGGTAGCATTCCTAAAAAACTAAAATGGAGAATGGGTGGATAATTGTATTCTGCTTGATGTTTGTACAGAAAAGCGATTTTCCCGTGGAGTCATTTGATGGTAATAAGAGTGAGCTCTTCAGGCGATGCCTCTGCACTGGTTATTTCACCAATGTTGCCAGAAGGTACTATACATACCCAAGTAAATGTAGATCTATTCTCTTGTGAAACCTTCTTCTGTTCTAACATATTTCCCTCACCCTAGATCTTTTGGGAAGGTGTTCTGCACCATGGATGGGCATGGATCCGTGGTCCACATTCATCCCGCTTCATCTGTAAATAATCAGTTTATTAAACTTCTCATCAGAATTGAATCAGCAGCCACCTTTTTTGGGGGGGTTTTCCTCTTTTGAATTGTGAGAGACCACAATAAAATAGTATTTTATATTCTAACTATCCTATCTAACCTTGTGTCCCAGCTATTTGGCCAGGAAGACATGTTAGACTGGATCATCTTCCATGATGTTTTGGTCACTTCGCGAGTCTACGTTCGAACGGTGTGCCCCATCCGCTATGACTGGGTGAAAGACCTGCTGCCAAAACTGCATGAGGTGGATGTGTACGAGCTGAGCAGTGTTGCCAGAGAGGAGGTGACGGAGGAGGAGGTGGCCAAATGGGAGACCAAGGAGTCAGCTAAAAGACACACTGGTGAGATCATCAGAACAATCTCGTGTTCCATGAAGTATTCGATCTTTTCTTCACAATATATTCCAAAATTAGTCATTTATTCTATTTGTTAGATTAAACACGTTTTTCTTTTGGATAGTGTATTTAGTTTACAAATGGTTTTAACTTTCCATTCAGAAGTAGCAAGCTTCATTATGACTATCTTTTCATCAGAGGGGTCTGCTGAAGATACCTTGAAAAAGCTGGAGAGACGTAATGATGAGGGCTCTGTAAGCGACGCCCGTGCTCGCTACCTGCAGCGGAAACAAGAACGTCAGCAAAGCAAGGCACCATGAGGAAGAAGAGGCCAAACCCTGTCCTTCGTCAGCTGGGATGAACTCCAGTCAGAGAACAGAAGCAGACTTGAATCTCAGGATTTGACGACCTCTAAAACTGCTCAGGGAGGTTCTAAATGCGTGTATAAAAAACATTTTTGGGTATGTATTAGACTGTTTATATAACTGTTTGTTATTTTGTTTTTGCTTTAATGTTTTTAGAAGGTAGTCTACAGTGTCAATATATGCTAATGTATGGGGGAGTTATTCATAAACCAGACATGTAGGTCAACCATCATGAACC
Organism: Protosalanx chinensis; assembly: GCA_030340685.1. Lineage (NCBI taxonomy): Eukaryota > Metazoa > Chordata > Actinopteri > Osmeriformes > Salangidae > Protosalanx > Protosalanx chinensis. Next base: position 1,377,450 of record CM059325.1, on the reverse strand, counting down.
ACAGACCATAAAAATTGGAAGTGATTTTATATATGTAAATAAATAAATAACAGTAATATTTTATACTGCTATAATGTCTATACTTTCTTCACAATGGACATAGCTTAATTGACAGATCTGGATTTTATAACAGATGACATACTTGTTACTTTTCTAGTTCCGGAGGCCTCCCGTCAACGTCATATCCTGTTTGTGCGCGTGAGGTTACTGTTCTGTCGCGAGGGCCTGTGCTGTTGCTGGGATATCACAACCTCCAGCTAAGCAGGCGACTAATGTGGAAGAAAAGCAGCAGAATTATACCTCTAATAACTCTGCATTTTTACCTATTTGATTTACATTCAAAAGAGCGACCCTTTATTGTACACTTGACTTATCTAACGTTTATGAGTAACGTTAACTAGCTAATAACACGCCGCCGTGGTGGGAAGAAAAACAAGCTAAGCGGTTATTGTTGTTTTGTTTTTTTAATAAGCTGTGTGTTCATTGGCAGAGTTCAATACCGCCGGCTTAGAGGATAAATAGTAAAATATTGTCAACATACATTGTTTTATTTTGGGTTTTATTTTAAAACGACAGCCCAGGAAGGTATCTGCCGTGGCTAAGATCAGGAGTAGTCGAGGTAAGGAGCTCGATACTTGGCTGCACCAACTAGCCGTTACGTTAGCTAGAAGTAGTACATGCTAATGCTAACTAGCTTCAACGCCAATGTTGATTGCCTAGTTATGATGGTATAAATATTCATTTTTTCATTTGATTTCTATGTAGAAAGTAGGTTGTGCCTCTAGTGCTTAGGTAGCAGAAGTTAACATGAATGTTTTGGTTTTCTGTTAAACACAGGGTAGTCCTCTTTAAACCACTAAATCACTACAGTAAAAACAACTGCCAGTTTAATAACTAACTAGGTGTGTTGTGCTACAGTTCTGTATTTAGTGTATTTTATGACATGGTGGTATCTAAACGTCTTTAGCTATTAGTTAACGTATTAACACACGTATCAAGCTTGCCGAGGTCCCTCTCGTCGCTGCAGTAAGAGGATCTTTACAGTTGCTTATGTTTTTTCCTGGAAGTTTAGTTCCTCCATTGATAATTACATTTACCACTCAATCTAAATACACTGTTACTGAGTATCTGAGTCTATTCAACGAACTTGGCAGTGGATCTCTGTTTTTAGCTTGTAGTAATGTATCAAAACAGACCTAACTGTTATCACATTATCTTAATGATTAAGTTCCCTGCGGATATGAACGGTAGCATGAGTCCAACTTAAAACTACGTTTCTAACCCAACCAACTTGTGTTGGTGATGATGATACCAGTGTTAATGATCAGGCTTCTAGGGGCTTGCTGTTGCTATATGGTGATTCAGGTTTTAAAATGCAAATAACAGTGGTGTTTGTTGATTCTTTTTCTAACCTTTGTAAACAATAGTCTAAACTTCAAATAGTAGGCTAGTCTTGTACGTTTCCACATTGTAATTTTTTTGTTAGGTTCATTATGCATGTAGTTATAGTAAGGAAAAACCAGCAGCAAAAAAAATTTCCTTGGGTGTTAACTCGATCTTTATTTTATAGCAACCAAAACTTTTTAATTAATTTGTATCGACCCAACTAAAGCTTACAGTTACTCCCTAGTAATTGGTCAGGCCACCCTAACCATACCTTACATAACAGGCAGTGAGTGCATCACAAGTTGAGGATTTTCTGCAGGGTACTCCAGTGGGGTACCCATGGTGACTGGGAGGGTCTGTCCAAGGGTGGACTGCCAAGGCATTGAGTCAGACATTGCTGCTCACTAGTGATAACATGACCTGGTTTATCATAACTCACACAGCAAACTACTTTAAGAGTAAACAACAAGAATAAAGTTTTGGATTATTCCTGTTTATGTACAAGCATTGAAAAGTAGAGGATATTCAGAGTACTTTATTAATCCCGGGGAAAACTCCTTAAGGATAGTGGATGTCTTGGGATTCATTCTAATGTTTTGATGTCTCGGGTTTGCCTTTAGGTATTGTGTTGACACCCAGTCGGCACCCTAACCGATACTGCATCATCTTCTCTACCTTTCACCCTCTCCCCTCTGGTCCCCCTCCCTCCACCATAACCCCCACCCTGAACCCCATCAAGCATCTGGACCAGCATGAATGAAATCAGTGTGGTGAGAGAGGGCTGGCTCCAAAAAAGAGGTGAGCTCTACTTTTTGTGACCTGTCATGGACTTTTATGAGGACACTCGTCCGATTTTTCTGCTTTACTCAGAACTGGTCAAACATAAACCCAATGCACATTCTGTCGCTGTCCTCCCCTCTTCTATTGCTCTTGCCCGAACGGCCCCATCCCTCCCCTCATATGTTTACAGGAGAGTACATTAAGACATGGAGGCCTCGATACTTCATCCTGAAGAGCGACGGGTCTTTCATTGGCTACAAAGAGAAGCCTGAGGTGTCAGACCACAGCTCTCCACCCCTCAACAACTTCTCTGTCGCGGGTCTGTGTTTTAGTTCAAATAGGAAGCCACTTTTGAGGTACAGGTGTTACAGGGTTGTCAGGTGGCTGAGTGTTTTGAGAGTTGGGCTAGTAATCCAGAAGGTTACTGGTTCGAACCCAGCCTGCGTAAGCATGACTTTTGTGTCTTTGGGCAGGGCACTTCACCCTACTTGCCTCGGGGGGGGGGGGGATGTCCTTGTACTTGCTGTAAGTTGCTCTGGATAAGAGTGTCTGATAAATGACTAGATGTTGTGCTGTGTACACGTGCAGAGTGCCAGCTGATGAAGACAGAGCGACCCAGGCCCAACACGTTTGTCATACGCTGCTTGCAGTGGACCACAGTGATTGAGAGGACCTTCCATGTGGACAGTAACGAGGAGAGGTAAGAACGCCTCAGACAGCTCGCTTCTCCATGTCTCCTTCTCAAAGCTCGTTTTAGGAGTAGGTCTTAAGCTTTAAATATTTCATACTTATGAGCTCTTAGGGAGGCTATGGTCTTATTTCAAATAAAGGTTAGAAAATAAAAGCCTGGTTCTGGTTTTTCATATGTTTCTATGTTCAGGATCAGGAGTGTTGAGGTTTTTAATTGACCAGCTTGCAAATCACATTAAAACCAGCTCAGTTTTTGTTCCTGTGTCTGTGCGCTAACGATTAGCAAACTGTCTCAGCTGTTAAAGGTCTCAATCCAGTAAGAATGCAGACTTCGTCGCTTTCTGCATCACAGACCTAAAAACGGAAAATCCCCCTAAAATCCAACTTGATGCTTTAACTGGATGACTTAATACAGCTCATATTGAGCCTCCTGCTGTTTCCTCCACTTCATCCAGGGAAGAATGGATGCGGGTGATCCAGGAGGTGGCAAATGGACTAAAGACACGCGAGGACGAGGAGCCAATGGACATCAAGTTTGGTTCCCCTAGTGACAGCAGCGGTATGGAGGAGATGGAGGTTGCCATTTCCAAGTCTCGTTCCAAAGTGGTGAGTAATCTTGTCTCTACGCTTGGTCTTTAAGGCAATGCAAGCTGTGGCCTTCATCCATATCCTACTCTATAGTCTGAGCCATACCGACCCCACACTCTCCACTGTTCCTCCAGACCATGAGTGACTTTGACTACCTGAAGCTGCTCGGAAAGGGAACCTTTGGCAAAGTTATCCTAGTCAAGGAAAAGGCCACAGGGATGTACTACGCCATGAAGATCCTTCGCAAAGAAGTCATAATAGCCAAGGTGAGCATTGCTACTGTCGCTTGACTGCTTCTCTCAGACGGATCAGGACAGCGTGGTAAAGAAACACCACAAACTCACCGTGTTCATTCTCAGTATACATGGCCTTGATCTGTGTTGTGTTTCACCAGGATGAGGTAGCTCACACAGTCACAGAGAGCAGAGTTCTACAGAACACGAGGCATCCCTTCCTGACAGTAAGTGACCTGAATAGCAAGTGAGCTGACTCAGGACAGGGAGAGCGACCATTGAAGGTGTTGTGAATCGGAAGTGACTCAAGTGTTTGTTTGATTCTGTCCATCACAGACACTGAAATACGCTTTCCAAACACATGACCGGCTATGCTTCGTGATGGAGTATGCAAACGGAGGAGAGGTAAGCACATGCCCACACGCACGCACCATACCATCATGTCGTTATAATAATCAATGTTAGCATGCTATGGACGTCAGCACCTTAACCACCCCCATCCTTCTTTCTGCAGCTGTTTTTCCACTTGTCCCGGGACCGTGTGTTCACAGAAGACAGGGCACGCTTCTATGGAGCAGAGATAGTGTCAGCCCTGGAATACTTACACTCACGAGACGTGGTCTACAGGGATCTCAAGGTAGCACCAGCCGTGTGTGCAAGAGTTGAACAGTACATTTAGAAGACGCTTCTGTCCAGAGTGACTTACAGCACATACAGGGACATTACCCCCTGAGGCATGTCCTGAGGGTGAAGTGCTTTGCTTAAGGACAAAACATAATGTTGCCATAGCCAGGAATCGAATTTGCAAACCTTCTGCTCACTAGCCCGACACCTTAACCACTCAGCCACCTGACTCTGAATAAACTCCCAGTAATGACATAGCTTGCATATAAGCAACATCAACAAATGCCTTCACACATTATAGTAGATATATTTTCTTGCTGAGTGTTTGGCTCTGTGTGTGGCCCTGCTGTGGTGGCTGGTTTCCTCTGTGTGGTCATACTTTCCTTATGTTTTTTTGGGGGCGTTTAGCTGGAAAATCTCATGCTGGACAAAGATGGACACATAAAGATCACAGATTTTGGGCTTTGTAAAGAGGGCATCACGGACGGTGCCACAATGAAGACTTTCTGTGGAACACCAGAGTACCTGGCCCCCGAGGTAACCCGCACTCTAGGACAGCAGACTGTCGTGGACTCTCCTCCACTTGTCAATAATTCTCTTTTCTAGAAATTAACTAGGGGGGTGGGGGGAAACTTTGCACCTAACAAGTAAATGATTATCAAGTGTTTACATTGCAACAGAGGCAGTTATGCAATGCTTTTCATCTAATTCAGTCTCAAAACATTTGATCGCTTTCTTAAATTCCTTAGATGAACAGTACTGTGAGTATACTCGCATTTAGAAAATATTTGATAAAGTTTTCATGTGACAACTCTGAAGAAATGAAAGTTTGCTACAATGTAAAGTAGTGAGTGTACAGCTTGTATACAGTGTAAGTTAGCTGACCCCTCAGAATACCTCAATACCCAACAATGAATGTATCAACTGCTGGCAACAAATGTGAGTACACCCCCAAAGTAAAAAATATTGGGCCCAGAGGGTCAATATTTTGTGTGGCCATCAATATATTTCAGCCCTTGCCCAAGGACACAACGGCATGGTGGCAAAGCCGGTGCTTGAACCAGGTTCCTTCTGATTACTAGTCTGCCTAACCAGTGTCTGGAGACATGCTTGGCCAGTCCATCACCTTTCCCCTCAGCTTTACACTGTTATATAAGCTGTACACTCACTACTTCACACTGTAGCAAAGTGTCATGTCTTCAGTGTGAAAACAGAAAACAGAAATCAAATATTTACTAAAATGTGAGGGGTTGTGTACTCACTTTAGTGAAATACTGGATCAGTTTAAAAAGGTATGGGTGGCAGCTGTGCTTCCCATCTCTGCTTTCCTCAAATGGGGGTTTAGATGCAACAGAATTTGACAATTGAAAGATAAAGATATGAACGTTTTTGAATGTTTATCCTCTGTATAGGTACCACTTAAGCAGCTGCTCTCTTCCCAAGCAGTATCCAACCTAACTCTTTCCTCCCCCATGTTCTCGCCCAGGTCCTAGAAGACAACGACTACGGTCGAGCAGTGGACTGGTGGGGACTCGGTGTGGTCATGTACGAGATGATGTGCGGTCGCCTGCCTTTCTACAACCAGGACCATGAGCGATTGTTTGAACTAATTCTCATGGAAGAGATCCGCTTCCCTAAGAACCTGGCTCCAGAGGCCAAGGCTCTGCTGGCAGGCTTGCTGAAGAAAGATCCCAAACAGAGGTGTGTTTGTGAATGGCGGTGTTAGCTGTGTGTGTGTAGGTGTAGGTGTGTGTGTGTGTGTGTGCCTTTCTTCACCCAATTCGTAATTTTATTTCTTTGGCAAATGCTAACATAACTGAAGTTAAAAATGACTTTAGGCGATTTAAATGTGTTGTCTATACGAACAACCTTGACCGAACTGAAGGGATGTGTGAAGCTAATGAGGACATGTAATACTCCCAGGCTTGGAGGTGGGCCAGATGATGCCAAAGATGTAATGACCCACAAATTCTTCACCTCTATCAACTGGCAGGATGTGGTTGAACGGAAGGTGAGTAGCTACTGTAGCTGAGGTGAGGAACTGGGACTGACAGGGCTCAGTAGTAATAACACAACTACGTATACATCAGTGCTAGAGCACTTTACTTAAGAGGACAAAAGCATCTGCTGAATTATTACAGTGGGATCATTATTACTTTCCACTCAAGGTGTCAAGTGTACTGCAAAGTGCCACTCGGAAATATACTAGAACTGGTTATATGCGCTCTTAAGTAAAAGCTTTATGGTAACTAAGAAATACATGTCTCTCTCTGTCTCTGTCTCTCTCTCTCTCTGTCTTTCTCTCTCTGCACAGCTGGTTCCTCCTTTCAAGCCTCAGGTGACGTCAGAGACAGACACTCGCTACTTTGATGATGAGTTCACAGCACAGACCATCACTGTAACGCCACCAGACAAGTGTGAGTTACAACTCAAGGACATGACTGCTCTCCGCTGGTACCATCCCACACTTTTAATGTGGCGGGAGCCTGTGAATGATGTTGTGCCGTCCTGTTAAGGACCAGCTCGTTTGTGTACTGAACTTCCTCTGTCCGTCTCTCGTTATACAGATGACAGCATAGATGCAGAAGACTCGGACCAGCGGACACACTTCCCTCAATTCTCTTATTCAGCCAGCATACGGGAGTGACCTCTCTCTCTCTCTCTCTCACACACACACACACACACTCTCGCAGGCAGGCTATCATACGCTCACAAAACACAATTGCACTGCTAGGGAATGGGATGACACACATAGAAATCGCACAAGATACACTCATTCCCTTTGTCTCTCACCCATTCACCCACTCTCATACACACATACACTCTCTCAAACACATACATACATACATACACCTACATACACACAAACACAGGTGCTGATATATCTATGTGAAAACATGGATCCTGGAGCATGACATGAAAGCACGCAATGAATGACTGACCTCAGCAGGTCCTATGAGACCAGACTGGCAGCCTCTTGTCCATGCAGGTTTCTCTTGTCTTACCAATGGGGATGGCCATAGCTTTGCCTGCAGGACCCCTGCCACACTACACTGGGCACCACGTCAAAGCAGTGACAACACCTCACCTACCCCCCCTTCCCACCAATGCAAACCTAGTTGTGGTTCTGAGCTGTTGTCAGTGTCGGTTCACAGTTGGTTCAGTTTTTTGAACTTTCTAAGAACCAGTTTGCTTTTCCATAAACTAGAGAGCCACCTCAGTGTCATCAATGTGATCCGCCTCTGCTTTCCCAGTAACTACAGCGCCAACTTCAAACACAACAACGGCAGGCTCCATTGTTTCTTTAGTCAGTTTTCAAGTGTTGCTCCTGGCTTTGGGAACCTACATTGGCATCAAAACCTGAGTGGTCCAGCGCATTTGTGCTGCTCGCCAGAATTGCTATGGTCAGCAATTACGATATTTGTATGATAATATGCTGTTGCTGAAACCAAAGTAGAAGCACAATCAATGTAAGTTCTTTGCTGAAGCCCTGTTTATTTTTTTTCTCGTTTTTTTATTCAGTTGGTCATGATAATCCTGCCCCCAGCCACTATCGCAAGTAAAAAAAAAAGTTAAATAGTTTATTCTGTGTCACTTTGGTTTTCCTGGTCTGGATCCAGTTCTTTTGCTTTTCCAGATGCAAAGAACTGGTTCTAGATCAGGCACCGACTCCGAACCAGCCCTCAAACTGCCTTGGTGGAGAAGGGGGAACAAGACACGGGTTTAAGCCAGCAAAGAAAACACCTCACCACCAGCTGACCGCATGCTACACCAACAAATATACCCAAACTGACACAAATACACCAGTCCTCTCTTAGAAAAACACACTTCTGAGCAGAGAAACAATTATGTAGACTTAACATTGGGGATTTAACAACAAAATAAGACAACATTTGGGGGATGAAAAGAAATTATATTTTTAACAAAAAGAAATTCCTTTGATTGTTACGGTTTTAAAAGCCATATTTCTGCAATTTTTTACAAGTGCTCTTTCTGGAACTTGCTGTTACAAATCGTGTTGGACTGTTCATACGGGGAAGATAAGGTGGGGAGAAGGAAGGGATAAGAAAAGGTGTGACACCTGTAGGAGGGTAGCCAGTTCTCTGCTTGCACTGTGTATGTGAATGAATGTGTATAAGAGAGTCAATGTTTGTATGTAGAAGTGTGCCAGAGAATGTATGAACAACCATTTGAATCTACAACATCTTATCATGTCTGTTTTTACAAATACATGTTTTTGATTCCACATATTGTCACAATGGAAGAGGAGGAGACATTACACAGCACAGTATGAGTTTTAAAGGGAAAAGAGGGCTAAACCTGTGGCTCAAGTGACCAACTTGTTTTTTTTGTGTGTTTTTCTTCCCGGGGCTTATTTCCCTAGTGGTTCTAACACTTGAGAAGGGAGGAGGACAACTAGGAGGATCCATTCTATATAAATGACTTAATCCCCTTTCAAATCCCTATGTACATTCCCTTAGTAGGACTAAGTGGTTTTGTCAGGTTATAAGCAACATGGTTGTAATTACAAACAATTCCAGCCAAATAGGGCAAACCGGCAGTATTCGCCATTTTTCTTAAACCTGTAAAAATTCAAAGTAGTCCACTAAAGTAGTTTGGGGTAGGTATAGATTTGGGATGCGCTAAGCAGTGACCAGTTTTCTGTCTAGAGACAAGTCTAGAGGCTGCAGCTTTTAAAATGTCAGAGTTCACTAGCTGTCAAACCCTCCCAGGTCAGGAATATCCTAATAGCTGTCAATCATTCATTCAATAATTTGTTAGCAATTAATTATTCTGGGATGTATTGATGAAATGGGATTTATTAGCAAATGATTGTTTCCTACATTTTAAGAATGAAAACGGTTAAATCATGAATTAGTGATTGTAATGATGCCCAATTCTACTGACTGGAAAATGTACACATAAATGCTCTCACTATCATGTTTTAGGGTCATTTTGGTATGTAGGTTATTTGTTCTTAATTATTTGCATATGTCATTTACAAGGTATTTTGTAATGACTATACAGGCCAAGGCCACCCTTTACCTGAGCATGTGAGCCCCTTCAGGTTGGCAGAAAGAGAAATGGATGTTCAGAGACAACCATCATATTCCACAGCCCAGCGTTTGGACAAAATGATTAAATGCCTTCTTTTAAATAGATGCTGCACTTAAGCAAACACCTTGCGACCACCTCATTGTTTTTTTTGTTTTTGTTTTCAATTTTTATTTGTGATTCATTTGTTTTTGCTCCCTTTTTGTCCACCTATTACTTAAACCTCGGAAGACTTAAATGTCTCTTAAGTATATATATTATATAAAAATATATATTAAAATGTTTCAAAACATTGTTATCCTTTGGCTTTAGTTGTTCATGTAGACCATGTCATTGTATGTGAGAGAGATGGGTGAGAGACCTCGTGAATGAAGAGTGACTGACGCTAGCTTGGTTTAGAGTGGATCACTGCAGAGGCCGTAGCAGTAGAACTTAATAAACAAATGGAGTAAAATGTCAGATTGAACGGCGTTCACTTTGCAACCCTCACAATAGTCATCTCATCACTGGCTGAGGCCTACATTCAGGTCTGGGGTTCACCTTCAGAAACGGCAGGACCGGATTTCAAGACGACCTATTTTGTTGGACTGAGTGTCACTTATGCCTTCAATCTAATGATGGCCACTTGGGGAGGGTGTAAACCTTTTATAAAGTCGGCAGTAAAGCTATATGCTGTAACTGTTTCTGTCTTTAGTCTAGAGTATTACATGCAAGCGAGCACCTTCGCAACTCTACTGTAGGCTGACATTTAATCTCACTCACAAACACACACTTTGTCACCACAGGCTTGTAAATACCAAATAAGGCTTGAAAAATGAATGCAGCATTGGTAGAAAAAGTCAGCTGCTTAATAGAATTTTGATTTGTAGCTTGACCTTAATTAACTCGCTTCTCTATATTTTGAATGTGATCCACAGTCACGAATGTCATATCTAAATGCTGATGTACCAAGAAAAACTGCTGTTGAGTAGATAAGAGGTGGATGAATGCTTCTGGTGGGAAGAATAACTCATGGTAGACAGTTTCAGCCTCCTGGAAGACTTTACTAAGTGACAGGTTATGCCTGCTACATTATGTATTGTAGCTTATAATATTTGCAATGACTTTGCGCCAGTAAAGAGTTTTACTGAATTAAGACTTGTGTCTAATTGTGTTTATTTGTTGATCTGTTTTATATCCTGATGACACCTAAAGCTCATACGGATTTGTGTTGACAGCGCCCCCTGGTGTCCCTATGGTTGAAAAGGTGTTGAAAGTAACTTTCAGAGTGGCAAAAACTGGAACACATGGAACAAATGCCCTATTGGCCAATGTGTCCTTAGGGTACCTCTTCGTGTAATACATTTTGATGTGCCCTAAAACAATTTGATAAAATGTCTTAATGAGTGCGCTTCCAGTTGATAAAATATGATGCAGTGGTGTCCTTACAATGGTTTTAAGCTTGATTGTTTCAAGGGGGGTCTTTCCAATGGAAAGTATCCTATGTGCTCTCTCAACATGACAGTGCCTCAAAGAGTGTGTTTCTCCATGAAGTCGTTTTAGGTTAACTGTACTTGATAGTGAAAATAAATAGTAAATAGTTGCCACCAATGATACATTAAAGCTAAATGAAACACGAATGTCCATTATTACGCCGGTAGGGCCCCATGTTGGACAGTGGATTCCCCTTCATATTTTTTTCGCCCTTCAAATCCGCCACTGGTTGACGCATTTTTCCTCTGAACTGAACTAATTTTCTCGTTGGCCTCAATCGCTGCCTGACTTCCATGGTTCCTTATCTCATATCTATGACACGTCGACTGTCGTATCTTCTTTTAAGAAAATAACGTGAATTTTCGAAATGATCATTGTTGGCATGGTTAACCTCCACGTGTGATTGAACCTCTTAATATTATATATAAAAAAAAGTTGAAGTGGCTTGGTCCAAAGTTACTAACCCTAAACTACTATGATCGGACTAAAATGACCTGCATGGTGTCAGAAGTCCAAGTGATTTTAAGAATAAGAGGCGTTTTGGTGGAGGTACCTTATATCCTTACTGTCCTTTCATTTAGTTGGTCAGCCACTTTTAATGCATTTTTCCCCACACCCCCAATTAGTCGACCACGTGTGTTTATTAGCTGACATTTAAACACTAATGGCGACTTCTTCTCAAACCTGTCAAGCCGTCGTTCCTCCTCGTGGATAAGTAGCTGCAGAGCCTGTCTGGGAACTCGCTGTCTCCGGCTTCAACCATGGCCAAGACCGGGTTCTGCGATTCAATGCTTCTGTTGGACTTACACAAGAAGGTGAGCAGTTTTCATGGTGGTTTTCAGGGTACAGAAAGTTTTCAGAAGCTGAACTTGAAAACGCTTGCAGGTGTAGGAGGCCTTCCACCAGTCGAACGATTTGTTAAAGTCAATTTTAAAGTATTTTAAGACTAGGGGGTTCCAACCATTTGGCTCAGAATAACAGGATCATTGTCTACAGTTACTGTGTATCCAGTTTAAATTCGTTACAGCTTGACATGATCCTGAGTTTGACCGATTTCCAACAACATTGAAGGAAGTAAACAAAGAGCCATTTGATTTGATTAGGAATGGATGAGTTCTGTTATGTCATGTTACATGTTAGCTGTCCTATTTTCAGGCGGAGGATAGACGTGCCCCACTGAGAACTTGGGCCAACGCATGTCCGCCCAAACAACGCTTCCTGCAGGGCCTGCAGCAAGGAGCAGAGGAGCCCAGGGGGTCCCACTGTAAGACTGAGCCACAGCACAGATGGGTACGCCCCCTCAACTGCTGCCATATTCTGGCTTTCTTTCCTTTTCCATTTCCTCCTCCACTGTCACCTTATTCAAGCTGTGACTGCTTACATGATGATATTCTCACGTGGGCTTGTGTAATGAAGTCCACGTGTCCAGTGGTTTGCTGTTGAGTGAAGTCATGTTTAACATGGTATAAATATGCTTTGTGTGTGTGTGTGGTCTCAAGGGAACAAGGTTACCTGTGTCGACAGACGATGGCATCGTTATAGGCTATCATGAGGATGACAGCCACGCTGGCTCAGGTTAATCCACATCCCTTGCATGTATTCCCGTACATAGTTGGGGGGGGGAAATTGTTATCACTGGTATACATGTCATTTGCATAGGTTTCCCTGACAACATACACATGGTAATGTTGGGCTCCTTTTTGTTTGTCTCAGATAGGTGTGCCGAGGAGGCTGTGCTGGTTTACCTTCATGGCCTCCAGGGTCTTCACAGCCTGAGAACTCTGGTTCCTGGGCTGCTATGCTATGAGATGGAGCAGGCCATGGTGAAGTTGGGACTCATCTATGACAGGACTTATGCCTGGGACATCTTTTCTGACATGATGGTAAGCTGCTAGAGTTCCTGTTCAGTTAGCTCCTTATTGCAGCTGCTCTGTTGTAATCAGTTAAGTGTGAGGTCACTTGTCATCATATTCAAAATAATAGCTTTGCTGCTGTCTTTTAAATTTTTATCGAGGTGTGGAGAAAGTAGTTTGTGCACTTTATTGCAAGAATTTTCTATGGCGACCCAGCTGGATCTATTTGGTGTGTGTGTAAAAGGTCTGTCATTAAGTCTCTGCTGTTCATTTCCAGCGAAGTCAACTGCGCTACACATTCCCCAATGCAGACCTCCCCAAGCCTTTCACAGACAACACCCGTGCCATCCTGGTAGACTGGCTCATCCAGGTGCATGTAAGTAGTCTGGGAAATAAGACTAACCCTGTTTTGAAAATGGTAAAGAAGTTTTGGAAAAAGCAAGAGTGGCTTCCTTCCTTGATTTGATTATGCTAAAGTGCTCCTCTCACAATGGTCCGGTTGTTTTACGTCATCCGGTCGGTTCCAGGATGTGTTCCACTTCTCAGACGAGACCCTCTACCTGACCGTACACCTCCTCAACCGTGCCCTCCGCCAGATAAAAGTATCCACTTCCAACCTGCAGCTCTTGGGCCTGGTCTGCCTCTTCTTAGCCGGCAAGAAGGAGGAGAGTCTTCTACCTGAGGTACCTTTTTTTATTAAAAAAAACAATTTTGAAAAGAATTTAGTTTACAAATTTTTCCACATTGTGATTGGTCTGGTTTCTTTATGTTTCTTGGAACCAATCATTGAGATGTGACCCTGTGTAATAGTTTAAAATACAGTGGATGAACAAAGAATCTTCCTTAGTCCCAGGTTCATCCAGCTGTTTGTCTCCCCCCCCCTTGAGGTGTCAGAGTTGTGTTACCTCATGGAGAACAGCTACACCAAGCGACAGCTGCTGCGAATGGAGCGACGCGTCCTCTGTGAGCTCAAGTTTGACCTGTCCCACTGCCCCCCTCTCCACTTCCTCCTTCTCACTGCATCGGTTGCCCACTGTTGTGCCAAGGTGAGTCATTTTACAGATACAATAATGATGATGATGATGATGATTATAATAACAAATATGGAATTCCACACGCTGTACCTCTTATCCTAGGTAGTTTGCATGGCCCGTTACCTGCTGGAGCTCTCTCTGCTGGAGGGCCAGTGTGTGGTGTTCCTGCCTGCCCAGCTGGCAGGTGCATCCCTCTGTCTAGCCCGCAGGGTATTGCAAGAACCCCCCACCCCAGAAGGCGAGACTGCATGGTGCATTGCCTCCAGTATAAACATGGGCAGGTGTGTATGGGTTTGTGTAAGTGTTGTGATGGGGTTTTGTCCCCTTCAGAGGTTGTTGTTGATGTTTACCTATCCTGTGAGTTGAATGATTTTTGTCCGATGACTTTGGACCTTAGTGAGACCACCCTCCTGAAGATCATGCACATCCAAGCGAGGGCTGCTGCTCGTGCCCATAGCAGAGAAATGCGTGCCACCTTCACCAAATACTCCACTGCAGAGACTATGCATGTGAGCAGCCACCCTGCTCTGCAGAATTACCCCAGTCTGCTAGGGCTGCTCTCTGGACATGACTGACCCCCTGCTGTTCTTTAACAGAGCAGGGTTGCATTTTGATGGAAAAGACGTGTGTGTCAGGACTCTATGGCATTAAAATCAGTTTCTTATGAACTTTTTTTCCTGGCCTGTTGTTGCGAGATCACAGGAGTATAAAAGGTTCCTTGAGGCACTGAGAACGGAGTGGAGTGGAGGGGGAGAAAGGGGGTCTGTTAAGTCTGTAGTTTGGCTGGACTTGGCACCTGGGCTTGGCTGTCTGTAAATACAGATGCTGATTGTCACTATATTCCTAGTAGGCAGTCGATTTGTTTTGGATGAAGTTGTTTGTCTTTTTTTTTTTTATCATTGTCATTTGAATGTGAGTGCTCTATGTAAAAGTAATCAAAACATTTTAATGTAAAAATAAAATAGTTAATGTATGCTGCTAAAAGTTTTGTGATGTTTCTTGCCTATTGTTAAATTATGTCATTATGGCCCTTCTATATCTCTATAGTGGAGAGCACCTTGTGATTGGGCTGTTTGGGGGGGGGGGGGGGGGGGAAGCTGTAACGAGTTATGTTTCTCTCATTTTATGCCCATTTCGTATTCGTGAATAAATGGAATATTTACTAAACTACTATAGCTGGATTTTTATTTGGTTGCATTGTGTTCTCCCTTTAAACCGGTTCTCATGCCTCAGCCAGGCGGTCCCGCCCCCTACACGTGCCCTCACTTGGGATTGGACAAACTGACCTGGTCCCGCCCCCTACACGTGCTCTCACTTGGGATTGGACAAACTGGCCTGATCCCGCCCCCTACACGTGCCCTCACTTGGGATTGGACAGACTGGCCTCGTCCTCCGGGTTTAGGGATGGACAAGGAGAATTTTACCATCATTATCGGAAACAAGTCATGTCATTCTCTGATGAGAAGGTGCACCATCTTTATATGGTTTATATTCGTGCAGCTATTACCATCCCAGCAGCCCAGTGGATCGGGTCAGGTTTTGCACCTTAAAATGCAAATACCTTTGGAAATCAAGTGGTGGACATCCAGTAATGGAAAAGGGATACATGAGACCATGGAGTGACTACTGTGCCATTGACGACCATTGAATTAAAACTTGCTTTGAAAGTTTGTGGAATTGCTATTGAAGGTAAGATGATAGTTGGGCTATAGTAATACTTATAACAAAGTGGCATTTATCTTTTGTCAGCTGTTTGATTGAACTCAGGACCATTTCAGACGAAGCGTATATTCTATTTCTTCATGTTGTGTTTTTTTCTGGCTACTTATCAAACACTTCTGCATTTTATCAGCTTGTTTACAAGCTCATGCAATCAGAGCCTGGGACTATTTTGATGCGTTTATGTAACAATCAGATGAGGGGAGGAGTTTGACATTGCACGAGTGCTCCACGTTCGTCTCAACTAAAGGCAAAAATAGCCTCAACGTAAAAATAAATAAAAAGCAGCACAAGAATTAAAAGAACATGTTCTTTAACGTTTAGATACAGTAGACAGTGTATGAAAAATGATAAACACCTGCCTTAAAGTCTCTGCGGAAGTTTTTCTTAAAATTCAATACAAACTTTAAATCCTAGAGGGGCAATTTGATTTGGGGCATTACAATGTAGTCAAATTTGCCGGACAAAATGCACAGGGACATTGTATCGCTCTTGTATCTGCCAGTGAATGATAAATTGGACTGAAAACACAATTACATTATAAAATTAAAAATTCGTTTCGCGTGGTAAAAAAGGGCGTTACAGCGCGTGAAATTTCTCTCACTTTTATACGTTTTTGTGTATAATTTGTTTTATTTGTTTGTTCATCTCAAAAACGAAACCATGCATAGAGTCTTAAGTCTTAGTATTAATGGTGGTTTGCCAGTCAAACTCTCAAGGAGTCACTACGTCAACCTAGACGTCAACATCTGTCACAACCTTCTAGAATAACCCAGGTCAGAGGTCAACCCAGCAGACTGCTCTGGCCACGTGACAATCAGACTGAAACGTTTCTCACACACATTTGGCCAATGTGGGATGTAGTCTAAATGTAATAAAACTTGGCACAGAAGACATTGCGCTGGCATTTTGAATATGTTTGGGGGGACTAACATTTTTTGTACAGCAGTAAAATGTACTTTATTGTATGTATTATGTAGTATATGGTGACATAAGACGGTAGACGTTTGTGAAGAGTGTGTCTGTTTATGTAAACCCCTTCACAACATGTGATGTTATTGAGAAGTTTAAAAAAAATTATACTGGAAAAGATGTTTGGATGACAGTCCCGCTGCTTTCCATTCAGATGCCCCCCGTGAAGATTCGGAGTCAGTTTTAAACATGTCGGCATATATTCACGGTTTCATTTTCGGTTCAGTATTTAGTTTTTCAGTATTTATTTTCGATTATTTTGGTGCACCCCTTGTGCGTTTGGTGTGCTCCCCCAAACACTTGGTGCGGTACGTGCAGCTCGTGATGCGCGTGGTGGGAGCGGCGGTACTGTTGGAGGAGGAGCTTAGTGAAGAGCACATGTAGAGGTGGAGCGAAGGCTGCAGCCACACACTCCCACCCATGACTCCCACAGCTGAACAGACGCATAAGATGTCCATTGGTCAAACAGTCAAACACCAACCTTGTAAAAGTGTTTCATACTCGATTAATATTTCTGATTCAGTTCATTCCAAGACCTGACACAAAAATAAGAAAAAGGAAAATGTCAAGAATACGAATCACACAGCAATTCATTTCCATTTGTCTCTTCATATTCCAGTCAAGTCATGATTCATTAACATGCTCTTCAAATATAATTTCTTCTTTATGCTTGGTTCCTGCCAGACGGTATGCCTAAGATGCGTTCTTGTTTGGGTGAAAGAGCATCTCGCTCATCCAGCAAGACATCAAAGGAGAAGACCAACATGGTCCTTCTAGCCTTACAGTGTCCTGCAGACACAGATCAGTCCAGCCAAGGAGAGTTACTCTGCAGCTCAGAAAAGGATTCTGGATATTCTGGTAAGTGGGAGAAATACAAATGCCACAGTCAGATTCTTACTCATCTCCTACTCAGCGTAACACACACACACACACACACACATACACACACATACACCCATACAATTCCTATAGCACATCATTACTCACAGAATCTTCAAAAAGGTTTTGGCGTAATCCTTCGCTAAAATAGCCTCACAAGTACATATGACACATCCAGTAGTCATTTGTTGTCACAACAGTGTTCCTTTGAACCCTCAGATAATGGGTCTGACTGGCAACAAATGGATGGGGACGACCAGTGCAGCAGTGTGAGTGAGCCTCAGGGTATGGAGACCCTGCTGGGCAAGGAGACAGTCAAGCCCCTCCACCAGGGAAGCACCATGCAGACCCAGAGATCAGTCAAGCCCCTCTACCAGGGAAGCACCATGCAGGGCCAGGAGAGAGTCGAGCCCCTCCACCAGGGCAGCACCATGCAGACCCAGAGATCAGTCAAGCCCCTCCACCAGGGCAGCACCATGCAGACCCAGAGATCAGTCAAGCCCCTCCACCAAAGCAGCACCATGCAGACCCAGAGATCAGTCAAGCCCCTCCACCAGGGCAGCACCCTGCAGGGCCAGGAGAGAGTCAAGCCCCTCCACCAGGGCAGCACCATGCAGGGCCACAGGGCTAGTGAGCTCACCCCTGTCTACGTCCTTAAGAATGTTGTGTTAAAACAGGTAAGAAACAGGGTGGAAGATTAAACTGCACAGCAAAACAAGAACACAATGATATATTGTAGAGGCTGTGATCAGTGGACAGTTAATTTTAGAATGGCCACCTTGACATGCAACATAATTAAATAACAAAAAAAGATCCGGAGAGGATGAATCAATCGGAAACCGGAGGCTGACAAGGATGTATAAAAAGCACAAGAGATCGAATGAAAGGATGTGTTGAAATGAAAGTAGGCAGGAAAGGTGGAGCGTAAGGCTGAAGATGATAGATGAGAAGCAGTGGGAGTGGGAGGGAGGGAGGGAGGGAGGGAGGGAGGGAGGGAGGGAGGGAGGGAGGGAGGGAGAGGGAGGGAGGTTAGGGAGGGAGGGGAGTGGTAAATTATTCACAAAATGAGAGTGGGATGTGTGACAAACGTCAGGAGAAGGTCAGAATTGCAGCTTTTGAGGAATGTTGTCGAATGCATCATAGGGTCTGACCTTTTTATTTCATTGACATTTCTCACAGTCTTTTGAAGTACCGGTTGACATTTTCACATTGGTTTGAGTAGGGTGAACAGTTAGAACAGTGGAGAATCCATTCTCAGATAAAGGAGATAAAGTCAATGGCCATAAAATACAGTAATAGTCTTGATGTCTAATATTCAAGATTTCTATGCTCAGTACAAGTTTGATATAGAATATAGTTTCCCATCTTGCATTTTTCATAGTTTCTTCTCTCTATTCCCCTCTCGTTCACCTTTTTTCTCCTAGCCTGTACCAGTTCAGAATGGCAGCGATCGCCTCATCCAGAATCACCTGACGTGGAGCAACACAGGAGGGGGAGCCGATTCCTCCGGCCCCACCCATGTGATCCTCCTGCAGCCTCCCAGCATATCCATTCCTTCGTCGTCCTCCACTAAACGTCGCAAGCTGCCATTTCGCAGGACCAATAAGAAAACCAAAGGCGCGTTCCTGCCCACACGAAGCTCTTACACCCGCATCGCTCCGCGCCCTGGCAAGCAGCGCCATGACGAGCCCCCTGCCGGCCTGGGCAAAGGGACTGAGAGTGAGGGTCAGAGCCTGAGCAAGAGGATCAATACAGATTTTAAAAGAGATGAGGTGTCCACTACCACCACTGACGTACAGCTACCAAAGCATCACCCTCACAAGCAGTCTGATTCCAGAACCCACCGTTTGCAATCACGAACTATTGCCTTCCCTCCCTCCAGCCCCTCCACAGTCTCTTCAAGCCAAGGCTGCCCCTCTGTCTCCAGTTTGGAAATTTCCAGGATTTCCTCATCCTCCAACAGTTCTTCGCCACCCTCAGCCACTAGGGGCACTCACAACGGCCTTTCAAATGCACAACATTGCCGTTTTCGCAACACACTGGAGATCCTAAGCCAATCAGGCCTTTTGGACATCACCCTACGCACCAAGGACCTGCTGAGCCAAAGCAACGCGACCGAACGAGACATCGCAAAGCTGCGTCAACACACTGAGCTGCTGTGTCAGGCGGTCAGCGGCAACCATGACAGTCGAGGAGGCGTCACCTTGGAAACACTGCACGAGACGATGGAAGAGTCAGGTGACTACCCCACTCTCAAGTGCCTGGACAAAGTGGAAGTATTTCATACCACACAGACTCTCAATGGTTCCAATGCGCCATTGACACCTACCGGTTCAGTGCAGGAGTCATCCGAGAATCATCCTCTGTCACATAATGGGATGCTCAGTGGGACACCTTTCCTGCCTCCTGACCAGAGAAATGAGAGCAAACACAGCTCCACACCCTCGGAGAACTTCAACTTCATTCCCCCGGACAGCTCTACTCATTGGGGTGTTTTCTAATGTACGCCCAGGGAGAGAGAAAGCCCCAAGTTCTGTTTTGGACATTAACTCTGGAGGGTTCCACAGTAATGTTTAGATTTTAGCTTAGCATTAGTTCTTCCATGGTGTCAAGAGGAAGGGGCTAATGCTAAGCAAAAATCTAAACCTTACTGTGGGTTGTTTTGCTTGAAGCTCAAATGTTAGAAAGGGAAAGGTTTGATGACATTTGAATCTTTTAAACGTGGAGTCTCATAGACTGCACAAGCTACAAGCTGTATATTTCTGCTTTAGTCAGGGAATAAACTGAAAAGTCTTACCATATTTGGTGACTTTTAGAAGTTTCTTGTTGCCTTTTTCCTCAATTAATAACCGAAATATTTCACTTTTAAATATTGTTTATCATCAAATTTGTGCCTGGTAATGTAGAGCCAGATTGGGATACAATGTGCATTCCTTCATAAGTAGAACTATTTACCATCTAACTTCATACGTATGAATTTTTAAGACAGTATCTTAAATCACAAAACAACAGTTTACTCAGTCAACAGACTCTTTACCATTGTAAATTGTAATACAATACAGTGATGTTTGGTAATGGTTAAAGTCTACCACAACCTGCTCAGTATAACACTCCGTCAAACACTCAGTGAGGAGAGGTCCTACTGGCATTCAAGACTTGTTTGTAATTCTCATGTTTTTATGAGCTTTGATTTATTTCTCAGGTATAGCTATGCCAGCGCTCCTAATTCAAGGATGATGAAGCACCTATGGTCAACCAAGTATTTATTTCGCAATTACAGGCTTATTTTTCTCTTATACAAATAAATTAGTTATCTACATGCAAGGATAAATGCTGTGACAATTTTGTAATACAAATGCGATGGCTCAGATGTTCCATGTAAGTCATATTTAATTTGATCTTACATGTTACAGAATGAGAACGTGACTGTGTGCTGCCATGGAAACTGCAGGGGGAGACAGCCAGGTAGAAAATGTAGTCTTAGCTTCTACTAGACTGTGTGTTGTAGGACTTGAATGACAGAGAAGCAGAGACAATTAAGAAACTGTACTCTGGGCGGTCCAAGATCAATTCAAATTTTATCATCAGTTCTGATCATATTTTGTGAACTTCAGATGTCTGTGGTCCCAATAAAGATGTCATATTTAGAGTCATTTTCTCTAGCTCAGCTTTCTTCTTCCAGGTCACTGGGAGGTCACGGTCAGGTTGGCACAGGTGAAAGAAACGCTGTGAGTGAATGTGAAAACAAAACATTATCACCACGTATTACACCGGTGTCATTGTTCTAAATTATTATTATTATTATCCTAATGAAAACATTCAGGCTGACTGAAGGATTCTATGACATGCAGCTATAGTCGAAAAAAAAAAATCTGGGACGTTCTCCTTTGCTCATTGCTATTTCCTGACAACAATAATACAAGCTTGTTTTCACAGACCTGACCTGTAAACCAGCAATCCACCAAATAACCATGGCAACAAACCTGTTGAGTTCCCCAGAGTACGCCCCTCCTGTTTCATACCTCTCGGAGAGATCCAGGGCCAGTCCCAAGACGGAACAGAGCCCACCCAGGCACCAGAAGGATGGAGGAGAGGGCTAGGAGCCAGCCAGTCACATATACCCAGGCTGGGTAAACATACCAGCGGTTGAAGGTCAGGGGCTGGTACTCTACCAAAGAGCAGATGAACGACACCTGGGAGACAGGTGATGTGTCAGAATGTATGCTTTGATCCAACGCAACAGGTATTCCTTTTCTGACTCATTGTGGAGCTGTAGTGAACTTGGTGGAGGAATGTTAAAACGTTATTTTGTTGAGGTAATCTTTGAACATCATCTTTATTTTTTTAATGATCTCTACAGTATATGAACAGTAATTATTAAATATTTGTAGTATTTCTATGTATGTACTTACTAGTGAAATCATTGGGGTGAGATAGAGCCAGCAGAGCTTAAAGATGATGTTTGGTCTCACTCCTGTCATGTTTTTGATAACATCACACATCTGTTCTGCCCCTGGTAAATCCATAAGTCCGTAAGGCCGTTTGTTAGTTAGTTAGTTTTGAGATGTGCATGGCAGAGAGCAATGTCATGGCATTTTATACCTTAATTTACCTGTACAATAGTTAATTTCACCTACTTCAATTACTTCAGACTTACCAAAAATCCATCCCAAAGCTAGGGACTCGAACACAGAAAGAAAAAGCAGGCAGGTTCCATTACAGGCGTAGTAGTCAAACAGCTGGAACACGTACATCCCCCCCTGAGAACAAGAGTCAAACTATTTCAATCCACATGTACCACATGTTAGTCACACAAACAGTAAAATGTGTTCTTATTGAGTAGAATGTCCTTATTTACTGGATACGTAAATGCTACAAACAGTATACTGTATAATCGCTACACGGTTGCCTTTAAACTAACTTAAAAGGACCATCGTGCATTTTCTCTCTCTCTCTCTCTGTCTCTCTCTCCTCTCTCTCTGTCTCTCTCTCTCTATCTCTCTCTCTGTCTCTCTCTCTCTCTGTCTCTCTCTCTCTCTCTGTCTCTCTCTGTCTCTCCTGTCTCTCTCTCTCTCTCTGTCTCTCTCTCTCTCTCTCTCTCTGTCTCTCTCTCTCTCTCTCTGTCTCTCTGTCTCTCTCTCTCCTAACACACAGACACACCTCTGTGACCATGATGAGTTGTAATAAGAAGCAGGTGAGGCAGAACAGGAGGAGTAAGACCTCCCTTCGTCCAGTCTTACGCAAAACCTTAGGAAACACGTCTGTGAAGGACGTCATCACGACCTCCATGGCAACGAACTGAGAGGCGAAGGAAGCGATAAATACACTGACATTATCACACTGATTGGCTTATGACTATACTGTAGTAAAGTCACCACAGTATGGAAGTTGCATTTTCTAGATTTTTCTCACTTAGTCTTAAACATATCATGGCTTGATTATGTTTAGAGCGAAGCGTGCTGGATGTTTGTGAGTCATACCTGTGTATCCACACCAAGAAGTATGATCATGATAAAAAAGCAGA
Organism: Protosalanx chinensis; assembly: GCA_030340685.1. NCBI lineage: Eukaryota > Metazoa > Chordata > Actinopteri > Osmeriformes > Salangidae > Protosalanx > Protosalanx chinensis. Next base: position 1,354,640 of record CM059325.1, on the reverse strand, counting down.
TTGCCCACAGCTGTGGGAGGGGCATCATGGCTATAGCCTGGGGATATGCAATAAATGCCAGGCCAGGACCTGAAACCAATAATTGGGGATGGAAGATAATATTATTTACCAGCACTTGATTTATATTTACTTAATTGATCCGTACGGTATATGTTTTTTGAGTTCCTTCATGTTCGTTCCTTTACTGATGAATTGCCGTCTTACCGGATTCTGCCACTTTTTCAATAGGGACGCCCTGTTCATGAGCCATGAAACCCAAGACAGAGAATACTGCAAAGCCAGCCACAATGCTTGTACAACTGTTCAGCAAGCAAAGCCACAAGCAGTCTCTGAAAGTAAAAACCTATCACTTACTACCACTCGCTACATGTAAACAACATTCAAGGTGTTTCTCAAACAAGTCACCTTGTTTCCACCAAAACGATATTTCACCTCTCATCATGACTTACTTGTAGCAGTTGTTATTGTAAGAGTTGTAGCTGCCCAGTACAGTTAAGGAACCCACCCCAACACTGTAGGAGAAGAAGACCTGAGATGCAGCCTCCATCCACACCTACAGTCAAATCACAGCATACAAATACTGTATATATGATCCCTTAAAGACAAGCTTTATTGTTTTGATTGTAAAAGTTGTTTTAATCATTACAGGCTTTCCCTGCTGTAATGTTTTATGACGTTGGTGTTCCTGGTGTTGATCATGTGACCTGGCTTCAGGTAAGTTTGATTGCCACACACCTGAGGGTCAGATAGCCGGGAGGGCTCAGGGTAGAGGTAGAAAACTACCCCCTGTAGAGCACCAGGCAGAGTAAGCCCACGAACCAGCAAGATCAACAGCATCACATAGGGGAAGGTTGCTGTGACATACACCACCTGGAAAGACAGTATGTATTGACAGGTCAGGAAAAATACATACCAAAAATACATACAAACATGTACATTGCAGTTCATTTATTCATCCCTGTTGATGAAAATGATTAATTGTTTCATGCTGGTAGTGTTGTTAAAGTGCCCCTGATTCTAACAGATCCCTACTTTTTACCAGTTTGATGCACATACACACACACACACACCTTGCCTGTAGACTTGACCCCTTTCCAGACACAGAAATAGCAGACGACCCACATAACAACAAGGCACAGAGTCACATCCCACCGGATACTGCCCACCTCTTCTATCCCCCCAGAGATAGCCAGCACACGCCGTCTGAACAAAGATGAAAACATGTTTATTTTTAGGGAAATAATGTTGCCTTTGGCTAAGAAGAAGATTGTAATATTGGTTTGTTTGAAGATGTTTCTAGATCAACTTACTCCCAGAATTCTGTGGCAGCAGAGGTTGAGTTGGCCTGATGGGTCCAGTTTTTTCGTAGATCCGCACAGTCATCTATTTCGATAAAAGCCAATGCATTGATACTTCAGGTAACCACCATTTAGATAGGGGACATTTTGATTTGTAGGCAGTTTTCCTTAAAATGTTTGGGTAGAAAATCTATCATCCTAAAACTACAGCACACATACAGAACATCACATTATGGTGTGAGAAGTTAATCAATCAAAAACTAAAATATATATAAAAATATTTTTTATTAAATATATATTTTCTCAAAGACAGTTCTCACATTCACAGACAGTGACATTTCAAGGTGTTCAGTGGTTGATCGTTGTCATATTTACCAGTGTTCCAGTAGCCGCTGCAGCTGGCCCAGGGTAGCTCAGAACTGAAGGAGAAGATCAGGTACAGCAGAGCCCAGGCCAGGATGATAATGTAGCACATACAACTATACAAGAGAATCAGCTGGCCAGCATAGCCAATACCTAGGAAGGATTAGAAATAGTTTATATTTTTGTCAAATGATTTTCTGGGTGAATGTATGTGTCTGAAAAATGTAACTGATGTCCAATGTTAGGCATTAGTTAGTTAGATCAGTTAGGTTCATCAGTTAGGTTTGTGTTGGAAAACATTGTTTGTTTCTTTGTATTAACATCTTAACTAAGCAGACTACAGAAGCACATTTGTCAATGTGTACAACAATGATAGAACCACAGCTTTGCTTAGTTTAAAATCAAACAGGAAATAATTTATTTGAATCTGGTGGAAGTAAATGAGCCAAGGTAAGACATTTATATACTCTCGATCACAGTCGACAGCTGGTTGCAACTTCAATGTATCATACTTTGTGCCACCTTATCTTTAGTCTGTTTGTCTCTCATACTATCTTTGTATCTTAATTCTATGCAATCATTTAATAATGAAATACAATATAAATAAACACATAGTAACACACAAAAAACTCAGAACCAATGTCAGAAATATGGTCTTTCAAACTACAGTGTGATAACTAGGACACCATGTATTTGTAAAGCAAAGAGTGCCTGGAGTAAGTTCTCCATTGATGTAAAAGTGCTCACCTTCTGCCAGTGGGCACAGCCTCTTCCAGCAGGTAATGCCCCCCTGCTGGGTGTACTGGCCCATCGCTGTCTCCAGCAGGAACAAGGGCATTCCACATGTCACCACAAACACCAGGTATGGCACCAGGAAGGCACCTGTCAATAAAAAAAAATAATGAATTAAAAACTCATTTGGATTCTTGGCTTGGTTAACTCATATCTGTGAACCGTAACCCTCTGTGACATTACACAAGATCAGTGAATGATGTCAGTATATTTCACAGCCCATAAGTACTTTACATAACATTTACAATTTTAATCATTTAGCAGATGCGCTTATCCAGAGCGACTTACAGCAAGTACAGGGACATTCCCCCCTGGGGCAAGTAGGGTGAAGTGCCCTGCCCAAGGACACAATGTCATGTTGCCTCAGCTGGGAATCAAACTGGCAAACTTTTGATCACTAGCCCGACACCCTAACCACTCAGCAACCTGACAAAAAAAACCAACCAACGTTTATCTGACTTTATCATTACTTCTGAAGCCTTACATCATCTTTTCGTGGCCACTCACCTCCCCCATTTTTGTAACAAAGGTAAGGGAACCTCCACACATTGCCCAGGCCTACAACATTTCCAGCTACTGCCAGGAGAAACTCCATCTTACTCCCCCAGTGACCCCTTTCCTCAATATTTCCCTCCGCTGAATCCTCATTTGCCCTTCTCTTCTTCTTCACACCACACATCTCAGCCAGGGCTCTCTTTTTAATAGCATTCCTGTTTTCTTCCTTTAGCCAGATATATTCGTCTTTCTTATCTCTCGTGTTTGCTTGTCTTTCCATCGTACTACTGTGGTACTGGTGATGGCATCTACACTAAGACCTCTACTGGTGGCTTAATAAAGAACTAAAGTTGTATTCATTGACTGCAAGTGACCAATTTCTACCATGGTATTGAATTGTTTCACAGCTTTTAGCACTACAGCCTCCCAATGGTTTAACTGGAAGCACTGACCTTTTAACCTCAGTGAGATAGGGGAATGGGATCCAGTGGCAGTGTTATTGATGTTTCAGTTTGTCAGGGTGAACCACGTTGAAACGTCATGTCCATGGGCATGGGACTGATTTGGACATTGGGACAATGATGTAGGTCATTGTTAGAATAATTTTTAGTTATCTCATATTTGCTGTTATAACTTTCGTAGAATTAATATAGTTATTAGCTTGTGTATGTGCTTTCGGAGTCTGTCTTGCAGAGAGGATGTGCTTTGCAGAGAGGACGTGCTTTGAGGTGGAGATAACCATTTGGTTGATTATCTGCAAGATGGGGGTTGTCCCGAAACCCAGGCTAAAACAAACAAGCCATAAAACAGGCTTCCACGAGAACATTCTTGAATGACATTTATTTTGATTGATGTACTGTGATTGTGGGAAGACTGACAATTTGTGAACTGATGTAATAAACGAGGTACCAGAGAGATAGGGGCCAGATCAGATTTGGGATTGCCATAAGCACATCTCTGCTGGACTCCTGATGAGTATATTTAGACCTTTGTCTCTTTTCTTATGCTGATTCTGATTTGGATGAATCTAACAGTCATTAAACAAGAACTTGGTCAAATAAACAAGATATGTCTGTTTTTAAATGTATGACTAAAATGTGAGCATGTTAGTTTTCAATGTAGGACTGTACTATTGCCTAGATGTCAGAGAAAGATAATTAAATTATATTTTTTTTGTTTACAGGCAGTTCTGGAGTAAAACCACATACTGAATACGTGAAGCTGTTTGACTTTAAGGAGTCTGACAAGAAAGTACGTAAAAAAATGAACCGGATGTTGAGGTATAATCACACAAGTTTCGTTTTCACTTTAATACTTGGTCAAATTCTTATCCGCCACAAATTGTACAGCAACAATGATAAGCTTCTTTTTTGTTTTTATATTTACTTTTTCGAAAGCAGGTGAGTTGATGTATTCCCAAATAGATTATACATTTGCGTTTACGTGACGTTAAACTAAAGGCAGACTAGTATATATTTAATGTGGGTTACGCCCAGACAGCCCCTTAAAGAACGACACTGTAAATTTCCATAGGCAACCTTATCCCCGAATTTAAATCACATTATGGTGTATATCTGTCAGTACATTTCAAAGCGTTATCAATTCTTCTTTTCTAGTGTGAATTAACTTTATGTAAGTTTAAGTTGAAGTACCTTCAAAATGAAGGTTAGAAGGTGCTGTTCAATGAAACACACACAAACATATAATGTGAAATGGTCAAAGCTATCTGCTGTAACACTACGTCGTTATTGTTGACAGATAGACTGTTGATTCCTAATTGTCCACCAATAAAAATATCTATTTCATTTACAGAACCTCATTCTCTTCATCGCCATTGTATTGCAACCAAGGGAGTTTCATATCACAAACACATCCAGTTTGTAATGATAGATGATCACATCATATATTACTACAACAGTTCCTCTGGCCTTGACACCCCTATTCCAGAATGGCTGGACAATCCTGAAGGAACTGAGTTCTGGAAGGAATTTACTAGGAATCTGAAATACAATCGACATATAATGGAAAAAGCAGTTCAACTAACAAGTGAACGTTTCAACCATTCACATGGTAAGGCAAACCTACATTTCCCAAATATTGATATTCAGTGTTTGAAATGATAGTTCATTTGAATTAATTGCAATATAACAAGCATTCCTTCTTGTTCCTAGGTAGAACTGTGGCAATATGAAACGATTATTGTTAATATAATGAAGTTGTTGGTTATCATGGTCCTTCTCCTTGCTATAGATCATATGTATCAAGCTCAGGGTCACTGTGGTTGGGAGTCGGATGGAACCAGACTGGCACACATGAGCCACGCTTACGACGGCAAAGATTTCATCAGTTTTGACGTGCAGACCAAACAGTGGATAGCTGTCGTTCCTGAAGCTCACTTTTACAAGACATCAAGGGAGCAACATTCAGAAGATCTTGATCGAATTACCAACCATTACGAATCTGAATGCATCCTTTGGCTCAAGAAACTTTTACAGTTTGGTTCTAAATTGCTGAAATCCAAAGGTAAATATGAATGGGTATTGATGAAGTCATTGGCACACATTCCTTAACCTCAGGGAAACGATCCTAGGCACTTCTGTCTAACCGCACTAATATTCGATCTCAGTCCTGAGTGTACAGTATGTGACTACCTGTTTCAATATCTTCCCAGTTCCTGATGTCAGCCTGTTTGAAAGATCTAGCAGCTCTGAGGTGGAGGTCACATGTCATGTGACAGGGTTCTACCCCAGGGAGGTGCAGGTGGACTGGCTGGGTGAGGAGGGGCACCCCCTGGTGCAGGGGGTAAGGAGAGGAGAGGTGTTGCCCAATGAAGATGGTACGTACCAGCAGAGGACCAGTCTGGCTGTCCCACTGGGATCCCAGCACTCCCAGAGTTTCAGCTGTCAGGTGGTCCACAGCAGTGTTCAGGGGAACATCACCAAGATATGGGGTGAGTCCTTTGCTATACATACACAATAGCACTTCACATAGATATTAAAATCTAACTTTTAACAATATACAAACGTATTGTTTCACCTGTGAACATTTGAGATAAGTCATTGTACCACTTTAGTTGAGATGTTGGAAGGTGAGGCATGGTACCTGTTAACAGCCTAAATTAACAAATTAAACCACCAAAATACTCTTAGAACTGTACACTTTAATACTTATTTTTTATTATGTTCCATCTTTGAAATAGAACACTATTTGGCACTTTGGATTTAAAAGTTAGCTAAATGTTAATGTAACATAAATGATGACCTTTTGTTCATTTTCATATAATTGCCAAAATAAGTCATATGTTAACTGTTGATTATGTTACACTTTAAATCATTTAAGTTAGCATTATAATTTCTTAATTGTGCCATAACCAGTTAGTTCTTTGTATTTATTCATTTTTCTATAGAACCCAAACAGTCAAGATTTTGGAACACTCAGAACATCTCGATCTGCGTCTCTTTGCCGCTGCTCTGTACAGGGTTGTTGGTGGCTGTTGGCATCATGTATGTATGGAAAAGGCTTTATATACCTGTCCCTAATGAACAGGGGATTGATCTGAACTAGGTAGAAAGAGTCATGTGACCTTGTAGCGGGAGCTAACTGGTAGAAAAGGGTACTGCATATGGAATTAAGGGTATCTCATATCTGTGAGGTATCTAACTAAAAACAGGGCACCACCGCAATATTTTTGGAAAGGAATTGAGGGAAACCTTATGGATTAATGAACAAATAATAGCCTCCTAATGATCAGTCTCTTTAACTTAAAGTCATGAGGTTCCTTAGAATTAGTGCATATCCGATGACCGAGAATTGTATACAAAAAGGGTTTATTTAAGGCAAATGGGAAACACACAAGGGGGAGACAAGGAGAAGGGGGGGTTATTGGCCTAGGTAGACAATGGACAGTTAGCATTTGATATGCTAACGACAGGAAGACTAATTTAAATCAGTTACAGTTCACCACACTTATGCCAAGGCCTACGCGTAAGAAATTAGCTTAATAGCAGTTTACTGTCTGTTGAAGAAAGGTAGTTGATCTTCCGTTTGGTGTCCAAGAAAAAGGAAGTGTTCCTTAACTTCCGTTATGGTCCTTGGTTCCGTTGAATGGTAGTTGCTCAATATTCCAGATAAATCCAGAGGGGTTCCTCAGGATGGTCCAGACGAAAGAGCATTTGTTTGCTCAATATGACAGATCATCAGAGGTAGCTATTCTCAGAATGACTGCAGACGAAAGAGGCTTTGGTTGCTCAATATGACAGATCATCCAAAGGTTGCTATCCTCAGGATGACTGCAGACGAAAGAGGGAGAATGTCTCTCAGTTTGGGGCTTTTATACTAAGACAAAGGGGGTTTGTGCTTCCTTATCTGAAGATGGTCTCATGCTGTGATTGGCATGTAGTTGTGAACGGGGTCTCTTCAGTGGGTATCTCATCAATGTCAGTGGGGCGCTTAACTTCCATAACTAACAATTGTAACATTCAGAAATGTCATGGTTAGTTTTGTCCGATCATCTAGATACCAAGAATGAGTTATTTGTAACAAAGGAGAAGGGAGTTACATTAAACATCACATTACATCAAACACAGCATTTAAAGAGAAATTCACACAGTTCCAATCCTTTTAGTGTCCAATAAGCAGTATTGTCTTTGTGAGATGTTTGTAATCCATTAAATGTCTGTTTTGGGATAAATCCTCTGTTCAGACTTGTGAACCAGTTATTCCAAGGCCTGCCTGACCTTTCAGCACTGGTTTGGAAATCCATAACCCTGGTTTCGTCAGTGTGTCTCACTGACGAGGGAATGGTTGTGGAGACTCTGCTACAGACCTTGTGTCCATGGGCAAGGCACTTCACCCTATTTGCCTCAGGGGTGGAATGTCCCTGTATGATGTCAAATTATGTTTATTTGTTTACAATGTGGCTGGCTGGAGGGACTGTATTATATTTTTTAAGTATATTTTTGGATAATGTGTGCTTGTACTGTATTCATGGTGACCTTTTCAGAATACCGCCTACATATATATCCAACACTGAGGTCTTTAATGTAATGTGTGTTATGTTATGCAAAGCTACATCAATTATATATTATATAATAGGATTGTTTGTCTGATACAATTGCTTACACATTAAATGTGTTTAAAGACTATGGCATGCTTTTTAATCCACAACAAACAATGAATTTTAAACATTTACAACCATAGGCCTACAGATCTTGATCTTCCATCTCCCAGGGCTACAAAGTAAGATTTGGGGTTATCGACCCTGAGTTACTTCAGTGTCATGACAGTCAGTGATTCACTTCTTACCAAGGCAGATCACCATGGTAACTTCTGAAACACACCTAACCTGCTCCGGAGCAGATTAAGATCGAGATTACAAATCATCACGCATGGACGCATGTATGAAAGCAAACACTCAGAGAACTGAACGACCGTTTCTAGAAGATACCGTGACAGGTTCCAAGTACAGTCCATATCTGTACAGTTGATTTGTTCATACTTTGTGTTTAACTACAGAATAACAGTCAAAAAATAAGCACTCAGAAGCAACAGAACCTTGCCTGTTGTGTTTCCACTTGCATTTGTTTCCTCACGTCTGTCCTCAAACCCCCCCTGTTGGCTGGAGGTCAGATGGCAGCGTCTCATATTTCCAGCCCTGTCCCACACCAGAAGCTCAGCCTGTGGGGAGCAGCAGCTGGATCTGTATGTCACCCACAGAGGCAAGTGGCCTGACTCTCCGACCCACTCCGACACGTTCATGGCAGGGTCACCTTGTTCCAACTGGTGCCCTCCCTCTCCCTGTTGACCTCTTTGCTCCTCAGTCTCCTGATTCTTGCTGAAGTGTGGCAGGTCCTCTCCAGGCCCATCTCCTGGAGCGATGGGGCCGTGCAGCAGGGTGAGGGTACCCTGGCCCAGGCTGAGCTGGAGAGAGGCAAGGCCTGAGGGGCCGTTGTCTGCGACAGCCAGATTCACAGTCCAGCTGGAGCCTGTGCAGTCAGATGGACAGGTCTGCCTCACAGGTGTAGGAGAGCAGGACGGGGGGGACGTGTCCAAGTTCTGTGGAGTAAAAGAGCCAGGAAGTGATGTCAGGAGCGAAGACAGGAAACTACAAAATATGTCAAATGAACGATGACATAGTTCTCTTTTAACTATGGTAAACTAATGATAGATTGAATATCTCTGCTAGCATCATTTAATACCTCATTTTACATATTACATTTACGTTTTGTTCATTTGGCAGACGCTTTTATCCAAAGCGACTTCCAAGAGGGTTCTTAGTCTCACCAGGGGGACAACAATCAAGTGGAGAACTGCATAGTTGGAGTCTGCAGAGTCCAAAGCTTCCACTGTCAGGGTCAGTGTGATCGCCTCTCCTGCCTCTGCCTCTCCTGGGATGTGGAGGTTCACTTTGTCTCTAACAGACTCCATTTCTCCTACTGGAAACCTAAAACATAAAAAATATATAATAACAGTAATAAATCTGTCCATAAAAGTTACAGTCTCTTTTGTGACGCCCCCACTCACAGCTGATGGCGACTCTGGGTGAAGTATCCATGGTCATCGTTAGCAGTCAGGGAAAAGAGGCGGGCAGGGCCGTGGTTCAAGACATGAAAATCTACTGAAGTGGTGTGACCAGGCACCAGGCGTGAGGCTGACAGCACCTAAGAGAGAGACAGAGTGTTGGAGACTTCATGAACTGGGGAATCATGTGGCATTAGGCTAATGATCGGAAGGTTGCAAGTTCAATTCCTGACTGTGGCTACACATGATGTTGTGTCCTTGGGCAGGGCACTTTACCCTACTTGCCTCAGGGGGGAATGTCCCTGTACTTCTCTGGATAAGAGCGTCTTGTCAAATGTAATGAATTTACTCTACTGACACCAGTTCACTTTCCTTAAATGCCATGAAGTGTTCAAAGTGCTTGGCGTACTGTCTTCAATGACCTGTATCTGAACATGGGTTGGCTGGATCATCTCTGTAGAGATCCTCTGTAGTTCGTTTCCATTCCTGTCTCTACCTGACAGTCTTACACAGAAGGGCATTCTGGGAACTGAGTCCATTCTGCCTACAAACTCCTCCCCAAATGCAGAGGAGAAGTTAAGTGCGATTGTTTGCAGACTCTCCCCATTGGCTCCAAGAAGAGTCACGTGACTGAGATACACGTCATCGGGCAAAATGCTGGTTAGAACCAGGACGAGAAACATTGGAACACCTGGAAAAGGTAACAAGGTGTTAGAACTGTACCAACAGCTGGTATCTCATAGAAATGCATTTATGTAAGTATAACAAATATTACATTGTAATCGATAACTGAAAGAGCCACTTCTTACCTGCAACTGGATTCCCGTCTACCCTGGCCAGGCCTGGGTGTGTTTCATTAGCTTCCACAGCAAAGTAATAGAGGAAGTCTACACTACTGTCACCTATGGATAGACAATAACAGACCGATTATGATTTTCAGTGAGTGGTACTTGTGTGGACTACAAGCAGCCTCAAATGAACGCAAATGCCTCAGTTCAGCAACTCTTCCAGTTGTATCTACTCCAGTATCTCCAGTTTTTCTGTCAGTCTTTCATTGATTCAGGCATTACTGTGTAACATTTGGGATACCTATGGCTTTGAAAGTGGTGTGTCCCTCTGCCCTGTAGGTTATCTCCCATTGGCCCAGCTCCACAGGGGCCAGCAGACTGATCCGATACAGACCCCTGGACTGCTGAAGCTCTGCCAGGGGACTCTGCTGTTGCAAGAGAGACTGGCTACGCCCTTGAGAACAGAGAGAGAGAGAGAGAGAAAGGTTTGTATGTTTTTGAATGAGTCTATGAGTTACCTTTACTAGACGCTCTGATCCAGAGCAACTTACAGCAATTACAGGGACATCCCCCCCCCGAGGCACGTAGGGGGAAGTGTCTTGCCCAAGGACACAACGTAATCTTGGCATAGTTGGGATTCGAACTCGCAACCTTCTGATTACTCGCCCGATTCCCTCACCACTCAGCCACCTGAGTCCCTGAGTTGATGTTGTGTTATATTGCACCTGTTGGACTGGTCAGGATGTATTCGGTGAGGTCTCCAGTGATATGTAGGGTCACACTCTTCACTGCACTGTCCACTCTGAAGGAGTGAGTGGAAACAGCGGTACTGTCACCCTCTGCATGTAGCAGAGTGACCTGCAGAGGGAGACAAGCTTTGTATCTCAGTACAACTAGAACATTTTTACAAACGCTAATGCTTTTGTAAAAAAAATTCTTTTATATATCTGAATGTTTCGAAAGTGTAGTAGTATTCAAGTGACATAATATGTTTCTGGATGTATCTGAACATCAGTAAGACTAAGAAAGTGCTTCTGGGACTGTCGGCCATCTTGGAGCAGTACCGTGTCAACAGAGGTTTTGTCCTCTACTATGACAGAGACTCTGAAGATGTCTGAGTTGGAGGTGATGACAGTGAGGCCTCCAGACACCGAGGACAGGGAGGTGTAGAGGGAGAAGCGGTTTGGGGAGAGAGCCTCTCTTCTCCCTCGTCTCAACCTCTTAGGAATAGGATCTTCAGTGAGGAGGAAGTTCACCTGGGTTGGAGAAAGAGGAAAACAGCCCACATACCATATGATGAGGAGGGGGACAGAGAGGGTTCTTTCTGTACATCAGCCCTGCGTGACTGGAGAATGACTGCACACATCAAGTCTTAATATTTGGAAGTCCTACCTTACCTTACATTGTTTCTCCAGCATGAGGGCCTTCACTGTACTGTACAGATGGACATCTTTAGGGGAGGCGTCCGTGAAAACAAATATCTCGGATAGGGCAGGGCTGTGAGTAAGAGCCAGCTGAGACGAGAAAAGCAAATTTGTAAGATCCATGAGAAAAATCTGGAGAAATGTCCTCACATATGTAATCTTAAATGTATAAAATAACATAAGAGATCATATCATGTACAGTATAGTACAGTACAGTACAGAATAGTATAACATACATAAAAGTCACTGTGTATAGAAACACATTTCTGTTGAATGACACCTAGCTTGAAATGCAAAGCTTAAGCACAATGCTTTAACAAGGCTGTAAATCATCACACCTGGATGGCAGTGAGGCACATCTCTGGTTCGTCTCCTCCTCCCAGAGCCATCAGATTCTCCATGTAGAGCATGAACTGGTCTGGGTCCTCCGTCTCATACACCGGTCCAACATCTGCAACAACAAAACAACATACCATCTCTCCACATGTACACACACTCTTCAACAACGTACAGATAATCATGTTGTTTTGGCTGTAGTGTTACAACGTCACAACATGGGGAGTCAGGGGGGCTGGGCAGTGAAAATGTCAGGCTAGTAATCAGAAGGTCCCTGGTGTGAACCCTGGCTTTGCCAACATGATGTTGTGCTCTTCGCCTAGGCACTTCACCCTACTTGCCTCAGGGGGGGAATATCCCTGTACTTGCTGTTAAGTCGCTCTGGATAAGAGAGTCTGATACATGACTAAATGTAAATGTAAACAACATGGACACATCCTAGCCTCCCTATGAAAGCTATGTGGTTAAGAGACACTCCTCATTAAGAAACAATGGAGACAGAAACAAGGCCTGTAGATAGTTTCAGACATGCCCACCTGGGTCATGGAAGGGCACCAACAGGAAGGTGCCACGCTGCTCAAGTTTGTCATGACGCTTCTGGATGATGGAGAGGACCCGCCTGCGAGCGGCGGAGATCTCCTCAAACATACTGCCTGTCGTATCCATGACGAACACCAAGGCCGGTGGCTGCTTCACACTGAAGAGCCTGTCCACAGGAACGGCACAAACTCCATGTTGAGCCTGCCTGCTTGATCCTCATTTATACAGTAATCACATGACAAGCTACATAGAGTCTCAGAACAACCTACGTTCCATTTCGTCTCCAAAACAAAATAATGACACCAACAACTGCATTTTCCTGCTGTTATATTTAAACTTTTGTTTACCGCTAAAGCTGTTATAGTTGGTTACTATTTACCGGAGGAAGCTTGAGGGGCCCACATTGTCTCGAAGGTCTCTCAGCACATTAATGGTTGCCGCGGTTGCGAGTCTGGCTGCCTGGGCATGGAGGTAGTGGTGTGGGGAGAAGAGGGAAGAGGTGCTGTCTTTGTTGATGCCCCCCTTAGCACCCTGATGGCGACTGCTGTCCAGGATCCCACCATGACTGCACTTTCCTGAACAACACAGGTTGCATTGGATATTCAAAGATAATTGCAGTCAACTTATTAAGCAACATTTAAACTTAAGCAGAGGGCATTCGTGCAAATCCAGTTGATTTAAAATAAAAGAAACATCAAACAAACATCATTAACTTAAATGTATCAGTCTTACTAAGTGTAAATAAAATAAAAAAGTAACAATTACAAAAGTTTGAAAGGTTTGTTGACACCTTGAGGTTTGGGAGGGTTGCTGCTGAAGTATCCAGTAGTGAGCATGAGGGGGCGCTGCTGAGCATGGAGGAGGTTGTCTCTGCAGGTGGAACTGAAACACTCCATACAGGTAGGAGTGTCCTCTGAGAAACCAAACATGAGACCAGCGTGCATCTGTGACTCACTTTTGCCATTCATTCAATTTCATTACAGTATCTTATCACACTAGAAATGTATCAAAGAGGGAGTCAGGTCAGTGATCAGACGGTCGCAAGTAAGATTTCCGGCTATTGACTCTTTGACTTCACCCTACTTGCCTCAGGGGGGTGGGGGGTATGTCCCTGTACTTGCTGTAAGTGTCTCTGGATAAGAGTGTCTGCTGAGTGACTAAGTGTATCAGCAGAGGGAACACAGACCTGTGGCTACAGGAAGACCAGGCTCGTCTGGGTTGAGGAGGTGGAGGTAGACAGACCGCTGGCCCATCTCCACCCAGTTACTGTGACTGTAGAAGTCCTGCGCCACCGAAAACAAAATCACAATGATGTGATCAATAAACAGTGATCAATAAACCTGTCTTATTTTCATAAAGTTGTGTCATATTTTGAAGCCTCTTCTACACAGGTCACCTGCAGTGAGTGGAGCAGCTGTCCCAGACTGTGGCGAGCTCCTGGGTAATCTTTAGCCTGGACAGATAACACAGTCTGGCTCTGCAGCAACTGCAGCATCTTGATGGCGTCCTCAATACGCTCCGAGTCAAAGTGATACACTGGATTGGAGCGTGTCGAACTCAGGAAGTCCATGGCTGCATTTGACTTGACCACCTCCCCCACAGCTCGCCAGAACCCCCGACCCAGGTCAGACTAGGATGAGGAAAATCATCATCAATTATTACATGATTTTACATAAAGGCCTGTGCATTGTGTGTGTTTTATGCATGTGCATGTTTAACTGTGAGTACTATTTAACAAGTTAGTCGTCTTACATGATACGCGTGAACAACCAAGACTGTGGATCTAAGGATAGTGTGAGTGTGTGTGCGTGTGTGTTTGTGTTTGAGTAAGCACACCTTCATTTGGTTCTGTGAATAGGCAGGTTTTTGTGTGTTGATGCTGCTCAACGTCTCAAGGGTGATGTTGAGGATTGCCTGCTCAGTAATATCCTCATGTGTGTTGGACTTCCAGGAATGGGTTAACACACGGGACCAGAAATTTGGGAGGAAAGATTCACAGAATGGTAGAGCCAGCAGATACACCAGAATGTGCAACCTAACCATCTTTGATCCACTTTCCCCACAGTTCTGTGACATCATTTCCTGCATACAAGTTGACTGGTCGGAAAACCACTCCACCTGCAATGTGAAAGGAGTGGTTATGCCAATGAAATCGATGTGATTAAAGGAAATGATGCACACAGCTATTGGGCACAGTTAGGGGAAGTTGCCCACTGATTCTGCTGTCTGTGTTGTTTTGACAGGAAGATATGAGGTTAAATAGAAAGACTGAAACTTTTTCTCAGAAAAAATATAACATCAGAATCTAACAAGAAATGGGGGGTGGGAGGGTGGGGGGTTGGGGGGGGGGGTTACAGAAGTGTCGATCACCATGAGAATTTTCCAGTAGACTGTCAGTTCTGTTTTTCAGTGGTTCTAACCACTCACTAGCTGCAGCAATTCTCTACAAACATGTCTCATCGTCTGTCTACTTTCAAACTGTATATTAAACTGAATAGCAGAATGATCTGTGCACTAATTGCTATCAATAGGTTTTTAACACATTTCATCTTTTTAGTCATTTTAAGTTAAGTCTAAGTACAAAAGTTGTTTTTAAACACTTTCGAGAACTAAACTTTAACCCGTTTAAAGAAAAAATGTAATATACCTACGCACAACATTTGTAAAGAGCATGAAATATATCCTGCAGATTAAGTTTTGAGGGTAGCCTGTGTAAAACTCTTTTGAAAACATTTTGGCTAACAATATAACTCATTAGAGTAACAGCTATGTAACACTTCCAGGGTTACTGATATATCTTTTTATAAATTACCTACCTCACGTTTTTATTCTCCTTCTGTTAGTTCACAGTTGACTTTTGTGTTCGTGCAGTTTCATCTCAGTTTTTATTTGCTAAACCACAAATGTTCTCTTCACTTACCTTTTCCTTTTCTATGTCACACCACAATTACGTCTTGATGTTTTGTGTCAATAGGCTCTGTTGTCTTGCAAAGTTTACTTGAAGTTAAAGTGCAGGAAGAAGTTATAAACTGGATAGTCATGCTGTGGAGATTCAGGTTGATGCTGAGGGGTTCAGGGTTTACTGAGAAGTCACAGGAAAGTTTGGGGCTGTGGTGCCATTCCCTCTCTCCCGCCTTATCCCCCTCCTTGTCCCCCATTATTGCATGGTGCATTAACCCACCACAATAACTTTGCATACATTACCCACCAGCTAGCTCAACTGAAGGCCTGTACCCCCCTGTACCCCCCCCCCCCCTCTGTCTTAGACCTTCACCCTGTTTTTCTCCATATAAGAAACCCGTTGAGACCAGATCGCTACAATAGATCCCCCCCTCATCCCTTTCACTCCCCTTTCGAAAAAGTATATGAGCAGAGGGATGGGAGGGGGTCAGTTGCTAGCCAACAGCGCTAGGCTCAACTCTGCACCTCAGTCAGTTGACCTAATTGTTAGGAGAAGAGATGGGAGAAAGGGTTTAAGCTCTTTTGAAATGTAGTGTTTTGACCTCAGGGGAAACAGTGTTCAGTTGTCTTTCTCCGGCTTCGTGCCAGTGACAGTTCTTCAGTTCTTTGGCCAAAGTGACTGACTGAGAATCCCTGCATAGAAGGATGGATGGATTCAGAAGACATACTGTTAGTTCACAGTTGTTTGTTCCAATGAAAACAGACCCCAAAACGAAGGATAGACAGATGAAGATTAATTGGTTGGACTATCATGGGCTCTGTAGGCTCAGATCTTACTTAAAAGCCAGGGTCTACTTTGTTTACAATGGCAACGGTGAATCTGATTGGACATATACATTTGCACATACACAGAATTTAGTGTGGCAGCACGGTGCAAACTAACAATTATAAAAAATATAATAAATTCAATATATAATTCCCCCCCAAAAAATTGAATTAATTGATAAAATTACATTTATTCATTTAGCAGAGCTTTTATCCAAAGCGACTTAGAAGAGAGAGCTTTTACAAAGAGCATCAGTCATTGAGCATAGCAACGTGATAGACCCCGAACACAGTGTGTTTTTTAGATCGTGAATCATACATCATAAGATCCAAGTGCCAAGAGAAGAACTATAAATGCATAACACAACGATTGTGAACATAAAGCAGGAGATACAACAACAACACTGGCAAGTCACCATATGGGGACCAACAAATAGTTCTAAACAACATTAAATTATGTGAAATGCCAAACTATTCCTAAATGACGTTCAATTCTCTAAATAAGTGAGTTTTAAGCCTTCTTTTGAAGGTGAGATGGCAATTAGATAACAATATAAAAATATGAATATGTAACCTATATGCATTAGTGGGAAATGTTTACACAATAATAATTATTATTATTATTACTGTCCTGCAATGCCCACATATATCGGATTGATTGGATTTCACTGTCAAGCCTTTAAATGTATTAGTTGCTATCAGGATGCGATTTTTTGTGATTTATATGAGAACATTTGAAAAAAGTAATAATGTGCTTCTACACTGCATTACCTATCATGACCCTAAAACAAACGCTCATCTTGACATAGAAACTAAAAATAGCAAAAATGTGACGTCGAACACCTAAGAACGATTTTAGCCTCGGATACCATTCCCAACTGCCAAATTAAAGCAGTAGAAAACACATGAGTTTACCATAATGCTGTTCAGTAATTTAGCCTAGGACACTAAATTAGGTAGAGCCGGCCCTGACCATGACATGGAATATGTTTGACTTTGGCGGAGTGGAATGTCTAAGGGGGAAGCGCTCCCTACCGCCTCGAGCGACACACACGTGCATACATACATGAGGCATGGAGCAATGATATATAATCCCCCTGATAGACAGAAGACAGATATACATATAGTCAGACAGACAGACAATCAGGGGAGAAAGGGGATGGTGGTGGGAGGCAACAGCACTGATCCTTAGCCGGTCTGTGTGAGGGTTAGATATCCGTGCAGTCTTACCGGAGGCCCAATGGTCTTGCACTAGCCGAGTCAGGTGTGTTCATGATTGATTGCTTACTTGAGTGCTTGTGCTGCTAGTGCATGTGAGGGAGAGAGTGATAACGTGTACTGAGGTGTGTGAATGAGTGATGATGTATACTGAGGTGTATAAATAGGTAAAGTATACCGAGTTATGCAAATGAGTGATATGTACTGATTGTATGACTGAGTGATGAGTGTCATGCCAGAACCGGCTTCGCCCATTTGTAAAAATGTTCTAGTTGTACTGAGATACAAAGCTTGTCTCCCTCTGCAGGTCACTCTGCTACATGCAGAGGGTGACAGTACCGCTGTTTCCACTCACTCCTTCAGAGTGGACAGTGCAGTGAAGAGTGTGACCCTACATATCACTGGAGACCTCACCGAATACATCCTGACAGTACAAACACTCTATAAACTGTTCAAATACAGTAATATTACTGCTAAATTGTAATCATGCAGTTAAGCATTGCTGTTGAACATTTATTTTTATTTGTTAAACATTTGGCTGTAGCGTCAACAAACGATAAAGTTAGGCAGGGTGAACTTCTTAGAGTTTCAGAGTCTCCTTCTGCACCTGGCAGCCCAACAGGGCATTCCCAGCTGCCACACACTCCGGCACACAGGGCACTAGAGAGAAAAGAAATAATACCAAATAATTACATTAGTCATAAGGACAGCATGATATCACTTGATGGTAAGGGTTTAACATCAGGACAGTTGAACAGTACCTTTGTGGGCCTGTAGCCATGCCACAGCTTTGATAGCCAGAAATTGCCACTCGTCCTGGTCTTGGATCTTGAAGCCATGGAGCCACATGAGGGCCAGAACAGTGGCCCACATTTCCTGGTCCACCTGGCTTCCCAGAATCCAGGGTGAAGGAGGGTAGGAAGGAGAGAGAGAAATGAATTGCATCAATAAAAAGGGGTAACAAAGACAACATGAGCCTCTGCAGATGTAAAGTCAAATACACAGATCTGATGGTTGATAAACAGATGTCACAGGCTGTCATCAGTTACCCACCTGGGCAGGCTTTGCCTTGACCACTTCGTCCAGTGATTTTCCCAGTACAAGGGCCAGGGCTGTGTCTAGGACCCAGGAACCAGAGGCCTTCTGAAGGGAGACCAGCTGGAAGAGAGGGTCCCTTGGTAGTTCAGGGACAGGGATGGTGTCTTTAGCCTTTTCACAGGCTGAAAAATAAAATACATGACTTAGTTTTACAAGTCTAATATGTACCTGCCAAGTTCAATTAAAACTTTAGGTGGGTAAAGTATAGAAAACTCCACCAAGATTCAAAAGGTCTGATAACAAAGTCAGTAAAATGTTCCTGTAACACAGTTTTTGTAACTGCAGATCCTGATTCGTAAAAATCTAACGGAATCATTTAAATGTACATTCTTAAAAAGCTCAACCATTGCCTTACCAAAATCTCTAGAGGAGTTACGCATCATCATTTTGGGGAGAGGAGGTGCACAACCACCTGTGTGAAAGATAGACGTGACTGAATGGTGCGCTGAGTAACACTTTCCACAATGTGCACAGTGGCACTCTTAAGATAATAAAAAAGATCTTACCCTTTGCCTTACCAAAATTGATAGGGGAGGGGGCTGCTTTACACATCATCATCATTGGGGAGCCACCAGCTCTCAGCCGTGGCATTGAACACATCTTGGCACGGGGGCCTCCACCATACATCACTGTGAAAGAAGGAAAAACTGCTGTAATATGTTTCAAGTGGATTTTCACACTACTTTAGTCGTTATTTACTCTATATACAATACTATATTATTATTATTATCTGAATGCCTACTATAGCAGTCTAATATTGTAAAAAATTAAAATAATCATCATTATCAAATGTTCCCTATTATTTTGTTGTTTTAATTGGTTCTGTATTTTTCTTCCATTCTACATGAATTGCGCATAATATATTTATTACTTGTACCATATGCAAAATGTAATGTAAAAATGTGTATTGTAAAAAGCTTTTTGCTTTAACTGTTTTTAAGTGAATTTGAAAAACACACTCAGGAACTCACTGGGTGTGGGGACATTCCTACGAAGCATCGGGCCCTTCACTGCGTCCCCACTGCCTTTGTGGACAGCAATGAAAGCTGTGAAGACACTGCTCACTCCTGATTGGACACTGAGATTAACCACTCTGTTTTTTAACTCTTCAGCCTTCTCGCCCTCCCCCACTTCCAAGGAGCGGATCAAGGTTCGAGCTCCAAGTCTATGGATAGTTAGCCTGGACATGAGAAGAAAGGAGGGTGCAAGAAAGAGAGACTAAGGGATTGAAAGACAACGAGGGGACGATTGATAAATATCAGGTTTGATGGGAGAAACGTCTTAACCTTACAATGCTGCATGCTTTGGAAAACAACAATCTTTTCTACAATGGAACACTCCTGGATGAATCAGGGTCTGATTCCCATCCGAAAGTCATTCTTAGTCAGAGAAAAGGGTTTGAGTTCTCACAGACAAGGGACTTGTAACGCAGATAGATAGATTTGAAGGGATGCGATGTGGTTAGATGTGTGACAGGTCATTTATGCATACCCAGTATCCTCTGTAGGTTTGAGACTAAAGCAAAGCTGGTTCTCGACAGGCTGCTTTGCCAAGCTGTACTTCACTGTCACAGAGCCCTCAGTCTGTTTTGAGCTCTGTACAAGAGAGACAGAGAGAGAGAGAACATCAAGAAAAGTAAAGATAGAGAATACAATTAAACTTCTTGTTACATTTTCCGCAGATACATTTATTTAAAAAAAAATCAGTAATGCACATATTTGACCAGTCTGTGAAGTCATCTTACCTCTCCAGTGAGCTGAGCATAGATAAGTGACCTTTGACCCTGAAAGAGCACACTGATGGGTTGAGACAGAGGGGTGACAGACACACCATCTGGAACTTTCCAGTCAACAGAGATGTCCACAACAGCAGGCTGCAGGGCAAATCGAAGTGACTGCATCACCTGAGGAGGGGGGGAGA
Organism: Protosalanx chinensis; assembly: GCA_030340685.1. Classification (NCBI taxonomy): domain Eukaryota; kingdom Metazoa; phylum Chordata; class Actinopteri; order Osmeriformes; family Salangidae; genus Protosalanx; species Protosalanx chinensis. The sequence continues at coordinate 1,334,123 of CM059325.1, read as the reverse complement.
GGAGAAACAGTAGCCATGTTCAACAGCGTCAGTTATAAACATGGCTGTTTATTTAATAAACACTCCTGTTTTGTCTTCTGTCTGTCCACCTCATTGGCACTCTTACTTTGGGTTGCATTCTATCAGTTCCTGTGATGAACTGGCTGTGTCCCCCTCCCTCCTTGGCGACCCCAGTGATGAGTGCAGAGCTGGCCCCTTCTCCGATTCCAAAGGAAAAGCACCTAGAGAATGTAGACTTGATGTCAGGGAACATTACTTTGGAAACATGTGGTCTTAATGTAGTTGTCACACCAAGACCTGAGCGTCGGTTAAGTGTGCATCGTACTTTATTTGCAGTTTAATAAAAGACCAACCTATGAGATGTTGCGTTCCTCTTGACTAGATCCAGGACTTGCTTCGTGTTTCCCACCTCACCATCAGTAAAGAGAAACAGCTGAAGATGGAAAGATGTTAAGTTATCTTTTGAGCACTCCCATGTTTGTATGGTTAACATGTTGGGAAACACAGGTGGAGACTGTTGCTAAGGTGTGGTGACTACAGAGCACTCACACTAGCCTGACTGATTGTGTTTACATAGCAGCTGTCAATGGATTACATTCTAAGACACATTGTAAACATGCATGTGTTTCATGAACTTGTTTTACCTGTCTGGGCTGGTTAGGGATACAGCTCTGACTATAGATATGTTTTAGTGGCTCTAGGATCTCTGTTCCACCCATGTCAGCCCCCATCTGCTGCACCTTATTTAGAGCATCGTCCATAGTCCTCTGATTGTATTCCACACTTTTGCTGGAGAACAGATATACCAGCAAGTGGATGCAGATTCAAAGAGTCAACACAACAACTTTTCTCCAAACATACAAACACAGAGGCAAAGTGCCTTTGGGTTCAAATAAGCAAGATGATGGTGGAGGCGAATGGTTCTTACGGGAAGAAAGACTCATAGTTCGAGCCAAAGCCATAGATGTTAAAGTAGCAGCCCATAGGCAGACTCTTCAGCAAAAGAAGCAGGGTGTCCTGGAAGAAAGATGGAAGGCCGAGTGAAATACAGAACATTTGTCAGTCACTCCATCAATCATTCAGTCAGTCACTGCTATGGGAAAGATGAATACCCTGGCACTGCCAATGCGTTCCTGTGCCCCTTGCCCTCCGTGCATGGGGCATGACATGCTACCAGAACGATCCACCACGAAAATAAACTCCCCAGATGAGGTCATGGATGACATCACAGACGAGGGGAACTCTGGGTAAAGGCTCAACATGACCACCGTGTCTCCCATCAAAGAGCCTGATCAGAGAAAGAGAGAGACCAGATAAAACTGGTTCACAGTTCAATGTGTACTATAATGTTGCTCCAGAACTGATTCAAACATGATATTCTTAGGGGTTCTGTTCTGATTGCCTGTTATCTAACTGTGATGTTCCGTCCAGCCTCACCTGGTTCAGCTGAGGCCTGCCCTGACTCGACCACAGCAGTGGGTTTGTGGGCGTCTTTGTAATAAACCAACAGCTCAACATCCCGGTCAAACTTGTGTCCTGCAGCTAGACTGATCTACAAACAATACAAAAACAGCACAAGAGTTCATTCATTTCCATTCAAAGTAATGAACAGGACGAGATTTGAACCTGTAACAGGTTTATCTACAGTTTATCCACCAAGCTTTCAGACAATTTATGGAGCAATAGAGTTAGCAGACATATCCACACTCAGACAGCTATACGGTACCGTGGCTTGGGTTTGCTCTGGGTTGAGATAGTTGAGTGGATCGAAGGGACAGTTAGACTCGACTTTAGAGATGGGTCGAGGTGAGGCCACATGAGCTTTGACAGATAAGCTGTAAGGCACAGCACTCGAGGGTACAGAAGTAACCTTGGCATGGCCCCCACCACCACTGTTCACACCTGAAAGAGGAAAGGTCAGTAAAGGTTAGACTGGAACTTTGCCCTGGTGTTACTAGCAGAAGTGTTAGTCTGTGTGTGTGTTGATGTCTCTAACCTCGGGGCTCATAGCGAGGGTTCAGCACGGCAGGCAGGCATATCCTCAGCCCATCGTCCGCCTGCACGGCCAGCTCAGTGACGTACTCCAGCCTGATGGAGGCGCTCTCTCCAGGGGGAAGACTGCCCACGTTCAACTGGAACACATCTGGGCTTTGCTCGCTCTCCTCCAATAGGAAGGCCTGCTGGCCCGAGCTCAATGCGTCATCATACTCTTCTCGAGCCTGAGGGACAGTGATGCATCATTACTACAAGACAACATCAATCACACATGTGGTCAGGGTATTCTAGTCACGACACTAAAGCCTCTGGACAAGAGTGTCTTTATTAGCAACGTGTGGGTGTGGAACTGGTTAAACAAGATCCACTGAGAACAGAGAATGTCATAGAGAAGTCAACTTTATTTACTGAACAATTCATATGTTATACAATAATAACTGTTTTTATATACAACATGAATGATTTATTGTACAATAAGTGGGCAAGGGAAAAACAAGGGCAAGGGCAGGGATTTGTACAGAAAGAAAGTTTATATGCATGATGCTCTCACCTTCTTCTTCTCCTGCACATGTGCCACCACCTCGGTCTCTCCAATCTTGGCACTGAAGTGGCAGACAGCAGCCTCCGCTGGCAGAGGAAACACAAAGATGGCCTCCACGGGTTGTTCCTCCTTGTTCTCATACTGCAGAGTGGAGCTCACAGTGGCTACGTGGTCATTTACCTTGACCTCCACCTCAATACTCTTAAGAGGAACTGGAAAACACATTGAAGGATGGAGCTTGGAGATTAGCTTTGAATTGACTTTACCACCTTTGATGACTATGATGAGAATTTCCATAAAATGTCAGAGAAATTGATGAAAATACTTAACGACTCGACTAATCTAGTGAATATTGACCACTGTACATACCAGGCTCATTTTTTCCAGTCACTAGTCCACAGTTGCACTGCATCTTGTTCACCTACAAGAAAGAATAGTGCAGGTCTTACACACAGCAGTTAAGATATCAACAAACTGCAATCCTGTGCAAACAGATGAGTTCTTATCATAGAGGGTGAGTCATGGACAGAGGTTAAAGGTCAGGAATTAAGGCAAGCCTTGTGATCAAAGGGCTGGGCAAGTGTTTCAACATTTGCAGACTCATCTGAGGTTCCACAGGGTTTCAGTCTTTAAATAGTAATAATATTAAAGTTACCTACCGTCAAAGGTTCGTAGGTTCTGCAATTGAAACCAAATATTTCTTCCCGTATTGAAAGGGGAGGATAATAACAGTAAACCACGTGTAGCCGCACTCAATTGGCCAATGCACAGAACATTAACGCCCACACATTTTTTTTCTTCAGAATCAGGTTTATTCGCTATGCAAGATTATCAAACATAGAATTCACTGTGGCAGAGATGAGCAAACATAGAATATATATGTGACATGAATACAAATACTATTTCATTCGAATACAATGTAAAAATACACTACAATTTTGATACAAAAACATAGAAGTACAAGTAACATAAGTACAAAGTGGGATGGGTAGTGCAAACATTGATGCAAAAATCACAGTGAAGTTTGTTAAAGTTTGTCCTCTTTTAAGAGGAGCTTCATTCTTACAATATTTCTAATATGCAGATTTTTCTACTGCTTTAATTTGTAAATTGAGGACGAAATCCGAGTCTAAAATAATTCCTATAATTTCTGAAGTCACACTTTTGCTTTTTATAGATTTCAAATCAACATGAGCATTTGTTTGAAGCACATGGTAAGTAATGCTGGTTAGAAGCATCCTTTGGTCATATTTTCCTGTATAAACTTCACATGACCCTGAAGGACGACACAGATAAGATGGCCACTCAGATTCACCGTTGCCATTGTAAACAAAGTAGACCCTGGATTTTAAATCATGTTTTTCAGTTTTAAATTTGTAGAAAGTTACATTTAATGTTTGAGGAGATCTCAGGCACTCGCTGGCGGGTCCTCTCCATCATCTAGACGCTTCCTGACAAACTTGAGCACCTTCCTGTTGGTGCCCTTCCATGACCCAGGTGGGCATGTCTGAAACTATCCATTGGCCTGGTTTCTGTCTCCATTGTTTCTTAAAGAGGAGTAACCACATAGCTTTCATAGTATGTCACCGGACTAAAAGTATTTGAAGCTCCTCTTAAATAAGGACAAACTTTAACAAACCTTATTGTGATTTTTGCACCAATGTATTTACTACATCCCACTTTGTACTTATGTTACTTGTACTTCAATGTTATTTGTATAAAAAGTGTGCTCATGTTACTTGTACTTCTATGTTATTTGTATCAAAATTGTAGTGTATTTTTACATTGTATTCATTTTTTATTATATGTCACATATATATTCTATGTTTGCTCCTCTCTGCCACAGTGAATTCTATGTTTATTAATCTTGCATAGCGAATAAACCTGATTCTGATTCTGAAAACATTTTTTTGTGGGCGTTAATGTTCTGTGCATTGGCCAATTGAGTGCGGCTACACCATGGGGCTACACGTGGTTTACTGTTATTCTCCTCCCCTTTAAATACGGGAAGAAATATTGGCTTTCAATTGCAGAACCTACAGCAGGCATCAGCACACTTTTCACTTTACAAAACCTTTGACGGTAAGTAACTTTAATATTATTACTATTTAAAGACTGAAATGGCTCGCGTAGTCCTATTAGATCATAAAACAGCTCAAGTCTAGGATAGTTTACTCGACTGAACAGCAGAATACTGTATCATTATGAGGAATATAATAATAAGACAGATTTAAGAAGCGATAGAGGAAGTAGCTTTCCAATGCGATCCAACCTCGTAAAGATGAAGCCAAGATGTATGTTAACATGTAAAGCAACATTTAGTCTACATTATTAAGCTTCTGTTGGATGTTGCAGCTGACTGGCAACAATCATTCGACTAAGGACGAATGAGAAATAATAGTGTAGATGACCAACTTAAGTATGTAATCATGACTTGAAATATAGTCTACCGTCATTCTATTGATTGTGTTATATTGGATAAAGGGGTAAATTAATACACAATTACAATCCAACACGGAAGTTTTACACAGTCAAATAAAAAAGGCGTCTGCCGGAAGGAATCTAGTGAATGCTGCACAAATGTATTATCCCAAGAAAGCAAGAAAAACGATCGCAAATCATTGATCTTATTCTTAGAAAACGAAAATGGAGGCACAGATTGTTGTGAAAGTGATTTACATTGAAACCCTGTGGAACCTCAGATGAGTCTGCAAATGTTGAAACACTTGCCCAGCCCTTTGATCACAAGGCTTGCCTTAATTCCTGACCTTTAACCTCTGTCCATGACTCACCCTCTATGATAAGAACTCATCTGTTTGCACAGGATTGCAGTTTGTTGATATCTTAACTGCTGTGTGTAAGACCTGCACTATTCTTTCTTGTAGGTGAACAAGATGCAGTGCAACTGTGGACTAGTGACTGGAAAAAATGAGCCTGGTATGTACAGTGGTCAATATTCACTAGATTAGTCGAGTCGTTAAGTATTTTCATCAATTTCTCTGACATTTTATGGAAATTCTCATCATAGTCATCAAAGGTGGTAAAGTCAATTCAAAGCTAATCTCCAAGCTCCATCCTTCAATGTGTTTTCCAGTTCCTCTTAAGAGTATTGAGGTGGAGGTCAAGGTAAATGACCACGTAGCCACTGTGAGCTCCACTCTGCAGTATGAGAACAAGGAGGAACAACCCGTGGAGGCCATCTTTGTGTTTCCTCTGCCAGCGGAGGCTGCTGTCTGCCACTTCAGTGCCAAGATTGGAGAGACCGAGGTGGTGGCACATGTGCAGGAGAAGAAGAAGGTGAGAGCATCATGCATATAAACTTTCTTTCTGTACAAATCCCTGCCCTTGCCCTTGTTTTTCCCTTGCCCACTTATTGTACAATAAATCATTCATGTTGTATATAAAAACAGTTATTATTGTATAACATATGAATTGTTCAGTAAATAAAGTTGACTTCTCTATGACATTCTCTGTTCTCAGTGGATCTTGTTTAACCAGTTCCACACCCACACGTTGCTAATAAAGACACTCTTGTCCAGAGGCTTTAGTGTCGTGACTAGAATACCCTGACCACATGTGTGATTGATGTTGTCTTGTAGTAATGATGCATCACTGTCCCTCAGGCTCGAGAAGAGTATGATGACGCATTGAGCTCGGGCCAGCAGGCCTTCCTATTGGAGGAGAGCGAGCAAAGCCCAGATGTGTTCCAGTTGAACGTGGGCAGTCTTCCCCCTGGAGAGAGCGCCTCCATCAGGCTGGAGTACGTCACTGAGCTGGCCGTGCAGGCGGACGATGGGCTGAGGATATGCCTGCCTGCCGTGCTGAACCCTCGCTATGAGCCCCGAGGTTAGAGACATCAACACACACACAGACTAACACTTCTGCTAGTAACACCAGGGCAAAGTTCCAGTCTAACCTTTACTGACCTTTCCTCTTTCAGGTGTGAACAGTGGTGGTGGGGGCCATGCCAAGGTTACTTCTGTACCCTCGAGTGCTGTGCCTTACAGCTTATCTGTCAAAGCTCATGTGGCCTCACCTCGACCCATCTCTAAAGTCGAGTCTAACTGTCCCTTCGATCCACTCAACTATCTCAACCCAGAGCAAACCCAAGCCACGGTACCGTATAGCTGTCTGAGTGTGGATATGTCTGCTAACTCTATTGCTCCATAAATTGTCTGAAAGCTTGGTGGATAAACTGTAGATAAACCTGTTACAGGTTCAAATCTCGTCCTGTTCATTACTTTGAATGGAAATGAATGAACTCTTGTGCTGTTTTTGTATTGTTTGTAGATCAGTCTAGCTGCAGGACACAAGTTTGACCGGGATGTTGAGCTGTTGGTTTATTACAAAGACGCCCACAAACCCACTGCTGTGGTCGAGTCAGGGCAGGCCTCAGCTGAACCAGGTGAGGCTGGACGGAACATCACAGTTAGATAACAGGCAATCAGAACAGAACCCCTAAGAATATCATGTTTGAATCAGTTCTGGAGCAACATTATAGTACACATTGAACTGTGAACCAGTTTTATCTGGTCTCTCTCTTTCTCTGATCAGGCTCTTTGATGGGAGACACGGTGGTCATGTTGAGCCTTTACCCAGAGTTCCCCTCGTCTGTGATGTCATCCATGACCTCATCTGGGGAGTTTATTTTCGTGGTGGATCGTTCTGGTAGCATGTCATGCCCCATGCACGGAGGGCAAGGGGCACAGGAACGCATTGGCAGTGCCAGGGTATTCATCTTTCCCATAGCAGTGACTGACTGAATGATTGATGGAGTGACTGACAAATGTTCTGTATTTCACTCGGCCTTCCATCTTTCTTCCAGGACACCCTGCTTCTTTTGCTGAAGAGTCTGCCTATGGGCTGCTACTTTAACATCTATGGCTTTGGCTCGAACTATGAGTCTTTCTTCCCGTAAGAACCATTCGCCTCCACCATCATCTTGCTTATTTGAACCCAAAGGCACTTTGCCTCTGTGTTTGTATGTTTGGAGAAAAGTTGTTGTGTTGACTCTTTGAATCTGCATCCACTTGCTGGTATATCTGTTCTCCAGCAAAAGTGTGGAATACAATCAGAGGACTATGGACGATGCTCTAAATAAGGTGCAGCAGATGGGGGCTGACATGGGTGGAACAGAGATCCTAGAGCCACTAAAACATATCTATAGTCAGAGCTGTATCCCTAACCAGCCCAGACAGGTAAAACAAGTTCATGAAACACATGCATGTTTACAATGTGTCTTAGAATGTAATCCATTGACAGCTGCTATGTAAACACAATCAGTCAGGCTAGTGTGAGTGCTCTGTAGTCACCACACCTTAGCAACAGTCTCCACCTGTGTTTCCCAACATGTTAACCATACAAACATGGGAGTGCTCAAAAGATAACTTAACATCTTTCCATCTTCAGCTGTTTCTCTTTACTGATGGTGAGGTGGGAAACACGAAGCAAGTCCTGGATCTAGTCAAGAGGAACGCAACATCTCATAGGTTGGTCTTTTATTAAACTGCAAATAAAGTACGATGTACACTTAACCGACGCTCAGGTCTTGGTGTGACAACTACATTAAGACCACATGTTTCCAAAGTAATGTTCCCTGACATCAAGTCTACATTCTCTAGGTGCTTTTCCTTTGGAATCGGAGAAGGGGCCAGCTCTGCACTCATCACTGGGGTCGCCAAGGAGGGAGGGGGACACAGCCAGTTCATCACAGGAACTGATAGAATGCAACCCAAAGTAAGAGGGCCAATGAGGTGGACAGACAGAAGACAAAACAGGAGTGTTTATTAAATAAACAGCCATGTTTATAACTGACGCTGTTGAACATGGCTACTGTTTCTCCTCTCCCCCCCTCCTCAGGTGATGCAGTCACTTCGATTTGCCCTGCAGCCTGCTGTTGTGGACATCTCTGTTGACTGGAAAGTTCCAGATGGTGTGTCTGTCACCCCTCTGTCTCAACCCATCAGTGTGCTCTTTCAGGGTCAAAGGTCACTTATCTATGCTCAGCTCACTGGAGAGGTAAGATGACTTCACAGACTGGTCAAATATGTGCATTACTGATTTTTTTTATTTTCATGAAAATGTAACAAGAAGTTTAATTGTATTCTCTATCTTTACTTTTCTTGATGTTCTCTCTCTCTCTGTCTCTCTTGTACAGAGCTCAAAACAGACTGAGGGCTCTGTGACAGTGAAGTACAGCTTGGCAAAGCAGCCTGTCGAGAACCAGCTTTGCTTTAGTCTCAAACCTACAGAGGATACTGGGTATGCATAAATGACCTGTCACACATCTAACCACATCGCATCCCTTCAAATCTATCTATCTGCGTTACAAGTCCCTTGTCTGTGAGAACTCAAACCCTTTTCTCTGACTGAGAATGACTTCCGGATGGGAATCAGACCCTGATTCATCCAGGAGTGTTCCATTGTAGAAAAGATTGTTGTTTCCAAAGCATGCAGTATTGTAAGGTCAAGACGTTTCTCCCATCAAACCTGATATTTATCAATCGTCCCCTCGTTGTCTTTCAATCCCTTAGTCTCTCTTTCTTGCACCCTCCTTTCTTCTCATGTCCAGGCTAACTATCCATAGACTTGGAGCTCGAACCTTGATCCGCTCCTTGGAAGTGGGGGAGGGCGAGAAGGCTGAAGAGTTAAAAAACAGAGTGGTTAATCTCAGTGTCCAATCAGGAGTGAGCAGTGTCTTCACAGCTTTCATTGCTGTCCACAAAGGCAGTGGGGACGCAGTAAAGGGCCCGATGCTTCGTAGGAATGTCCCCACACCAAGTGAGTTCCTGTGTGTGTTTTTCAAATTCACTTAAAAACAGTTAAAGCAAAAAGCTTTTTACAATACACATTTTTACATTACATTTTGCATATGGTACAAGTTATAAATATATTATGCGCAATTCATGTAGAATGGAAGAAAAATACAGAAACAACAAAATAATAGGGAACATTTGATAATGATGATTATTTTTATTTTTTACAATATTAGACTCCTATAGTAGGCATTCAGATAATAATAATATAGTATTGTGTATATAGAGTAAATAACAACAAAAGGAGTGTGAAAATCCACTTGAAACATTTTGCAGGGGGTCAGACGGCTCAATGGGTTAAGGCGTTGACCTCATGATCAGAAGGTTGTGAGATCGAGCCCTGGCTGTTGCTTCATGATGTTGTGTCCTTGGGCAAGGCACTTCACCCTACTTGCCTCAGGGAAAATGACCCTGTACTTACTGTAAGTCACTTTGGATAAAAGCGTCTGATAAATGTAAATGTATTACAGCAGTTTTTCCTTTTTTCACAGTGATGTATGGTGGAGTCCCCCAAGCCATGATGATGTGTTCAATGCCTATGCGACGGATGGTAGGTTGTGCACCTCCGATGATGATGATGTGTGACTCAGCCCCCTCCCCTAGCAATTTTGGTAAGGCAAAGGGTAATATCATTTTATTATCTTAAGAGTGCCACTGTGCACATTGTGGAAAGTGTTACTCAGCGCACCATTCAGTCACGTCTATCTTTCACACAGGTGGTTGTGCACCTCCTCCACCAGGTTGTGGACCCGAAATTATAATGTGTGACTCCCCTAGCGATTTTGGTAAGGCAATGGTTGAGCTTTTTAAGAATGTACATTTAAATGATTCTGTTAGATTTTTACGAATTAACTTTTTGGGTCAGGATTTGCAGTTACAAAAACTGTGTTACAGGAACATTTTACTTTTTCTTGAACATGTTAAAGTCCTGAATTTGTTATCAGACCTTTGAATCTTGGTGGAGTTTTCTGTACTTTACCCACCTAAAGTTTTAATTGAACTTGGCAGGTACATATTAGACTTGTGATGAACTAAGTCATGTATTTTCTTTTTCAGCCTGTGAAGAGGCTGAAGACCTCATCCCTGTCCCTGAACAACCCAGGGACCCTCTCTTCCAGCTGGTCTCCCTTCAGAAGGCCTCTGGTTCCTGGGTCCTAGACACAGCCCTGGCCCTTGTACTGGGAAAATCACTGGAGGAAGTGGTCAAGGCAAAGCCTGCCCAGGTGGGTAACTGATGACTGCCTGTGACATCTGTTTATCCACCATCAGATCTGTGTATTTGACTTTACATCTGCAGAGGCTCATGTCTTTGTTGCCCCTTTTTATTGATGCAATTCATTTCTCTCTCTCTCCTTCCTACGCTCCTTCACCCTGGATTCTGGGAAGCCAGGTGGACCAGGAAATGTGGGCCACTGTTCTGGCCCTCATGTGGCTCCATGGCTTCAAGATCCAAGACCAGGACGAGTGGCAATTTCTGGCTATCAAAGCTGTGGCATGGCTACAGGCCCACAAAGGTACTGTTCAACTGTCCTGATGTTAAACCCTTACCATCAATCAGAATCGTTTTTTATTCGCCATGAATGTTTACACATACAAGGAATTTACTTCGACATTACATGCCATGGCACTATAAACAGCGCCAACTAAGTGATATCATGCTGTCCTTATGACTAATGTAATTATTTGGTATTATTTATTTTCTCTCTAGTGCCCTGTGTGCCGGAGTGTGTGGCAGCTGGGAATGCCCTGTTGGGCTGCCAGGTGCAGAAGGAGACTCTGAAACTCTGAGAAGTTCACCCTGCCTAACTTTCTTTACCTTCTACCACCTTTTTGTTTTACTAAAAGCATTATGGTCTCATTGGAACACACACTATATATATATATATATATATATATATATATATATATATATATATATATATATATATATATATATATATATATATATATATATAGTACAGCTTGAATATATCTATTATATACATCTGATAAAATGTATGTATTTTCGTTCAATGGCATACAATAATAAATGTTGTATTCGTATAAATGTTAGTAGACCTTGTGAGTAGATGTGTGTGACTATTTAACAGTTAAGTTTCCAAATTGTTGCTATGAGAAGAAACCCTTAAAAGTGTATTTGTTTATTTTTAATGTCTAGTCATTCTTTTTTCTTTTTTTTTTCTTTCTTTGCCATGATGACCTAGTAACAACAACCAGGGAATCCTGGTCCTCCCAGAGCCATAGTCCTTAAGGTTTTTAATGTTTCCCTACTCTAGCACACCTGATTCGAATGAAGGTTCGTTATCAAGCTCTGTAGAAGCCTCTTCATTACAATCAGGTGTGCTGGAGCAGGGATTCATGGCTCTTGGGGACTAGGGTTCCCTACCCCTGACCTAGTAAAAGCGTATGTTATACTGCCACGTAATCTGGGAGTTCCGATAGAGCCAGCAGGGGGCGGGGAGAGGAGCAACAGTAGACTGGAACTGGGCGAAGGAAACTGAGCCAAGACGGAGCAAGAAATTACATGATATTATTAAAGGTTCACGATTTAAAAAAACACTGATTCACAGTGTCGAGGTGAATAGGTAAGTCACAGGAAGATCTTCGGGTGTTATTATTTTTAGGGCTTGTTCGAAAACACTATTAGTAAAGCAAGACTAGCTAGCAATGTTGGGTAACACTTATGATTTCTATTTCAATCTTAGGCTTGAAATGAGAGGTTTGTTTTAGCTGCTAGTAGAGTTAGCCTGAAAGAAACGTTAAAGTAAGATAGACTGACTAGCTGCTGACTGTTATTAGCCTTAAAGCTAATCTGTGCTTGACGTAAACTGTCAACTAGAGAGCTGTTTTATGTCTTTAAAACGTTAGTTTGTGTTAAATCTATGAATCAAGTAGATCTATGTTAGCCTACCAAGGTTTGGACTTGAAATGTCGTTAATACATGACGTGTATTAGTATCTTGCTACTAGTTAGACAAGAGTTTAAGTAGTCTTCGAGTTAGCTCAAGATAGCTAAATTAAAGTCTTGGCTAAATATTCTAAATCTGTTAGATATGTAGTCCTATTAACGATATTAACCAGCGATTCCAGATTATTTTACATCAAATAAACAAAACATAATGTGACATCCAACCATGCACCTTATAATCGGACACATGACGATGCCAACACAATATTTAATAACATATTTTTAGTATGTTTAATAACATTATATTTATCATTATTAGTTAGCTACTATTCACTTTAAATATGAAAAGTAGCTCCTGTTCAAAGTAACGTAGTTCTAGCTGTCATGGTTGGATAACAAATGAACTATTGGACTTTGAACCATTAACATCAGTTAATTAACTAATTTAACCTCATATCCTCCTACCTGGGTGATGTTAATGTGAGGTCCAAGTCACTTGCATTACATTACATTTATTTATACATTTATTCACACACTTTCACTGTGTATGGTCACTGCAGCAGCACAGTAAGAGTTTAAATAAACTGAAATAACAGAGATACTCCTCTTCCTCTCTCCAGGGGAGGAAGGTCTTTGGTACTACTAACAGTACCAGGCTAAATTTAGCCTGTTAGGAGGAGGAAGGGCAGATGAGCTCTTTAGAATTCCTCAGCTAAAATATTGCAGGGTGATGAAGTGTCCCTTCAATTTGTCCTGCAGGTATCAGTCCATTTAATTAACTCACAGATAATCTGTTCATAAATTGCATCAACGTACTAAATGTCCATGTTTTAAATATATCTTAGTAATTGTCAATCAGCAGACGAGGTTAGATGAGTAAATGTGCTATATTTGGCTGCAGTGTGTAGACTGAACGTTTTGGTGGATGTCTTCCAGACCTAGAGTACTGTACTGTTGGTCTTAATTTATGTGGAAGAAATTGCCAAAAGTGTTGGTTTTGCTTTTGGCTGCATTTGACTTGAAAAGGTAAACAATGTTCTAACAAGATGCTTCTCAGGTCAAATATATTTTCTATAATGACAAAGAAAGAAATGATGGAAAAAGTAGTGCCAGCCTCTGCCCTGTGCTTAGTTGCTATGGTAACAAGTGGCATTGTACCTTAGTCCGGAACAATGTAAAAAAATGAAAGGAGGATGTGGAGATGGAATGTCAAGAGAGATGGTGCAGTGCTGTAGAATATTTTAACTAATCATAGTGATGTGAAAAAATATAAATTGAAATGTTTGAATATGCCTTTTGTATTATTCTTCATGAACACAGGCACCAGTGTGTGGGGTGGAAGTGGACCTCCATACTCGATACCCAGGGGGTGCACTCACTAACTCACTTATCCCACCGCCTGACCTAGCTGAGGGGCTAAGAACACCTGCGGTCAGGGGAAGGAGCACAGCCTGGTAAGCACAATGAGACAGTTGAAAGGAAAGCCCAAGAAGGAGACGTCCAAAGACAAGAAAGAACGCAAAGCGGCCATGCAGGAGGCTCGCCAGCAGGTGGCCACTGTGGTGCTGCCTACACTGGCTGTAGTGGTGCTTGTCATCGTGGTCTTTGTCTACGTGGCAACCAGACCTGGGGCCATTGAGTAACAGGCTCCATCCCAAAGACCCAGTAGGGACACATGCACACTCCACCAATGACTATGAGCCTGGACTGGGGATATGCTGCACCCAAAGGATGACCCCCGACCTCCCAGCCTTCTCCTGACAGTCCTCAGTCCTATGGGCAGCCGCTGTTCTTTACTTTTCTCTCCACTCATCCTTCTGTCCTTTTTCTCTTTCTTTGTAGATTGGTCCACAGCTTATCTGCCAGTGATAATTGATTGTCTTTAAACAATGCTTCCGCCAAGTGCAGTTTTCAAAGAAAAAATGAAAGTGAAAAGAAGTCAAGCTTCCAAGCTGCTAAACAATCAGAATGGAAGGACAAAGCTCTGTGGTGGCTTTACAGGTGCCTTTTAGATGGATGGAGATTTTTGGCGCACTTGGCCAATTTCAGCTCACATGCATAACTGTCATCCATGATTACTATTTTATCGCCCTTATATTATAATAGTAGTCAATAGGATTCACATTGGCTATGGTGCTGTCTTGAACTTTTCATGTTTACCAAAGGACTTACCAAATTTGACCAGGTGACGGGTTCTGTCAGGCGTAAAGGTCAAAAGCCTTTCATTGTGTGACTTGTATAAACCACCTCATTGTTGAGATATGTTTTAGGACACAATAAGAGCCTTCTTAATGGTGTTTACCAGTTAATCCGGCCATCTTTTCTTTAAGCTACGTCTATAGAATGTATAGATGTGTTTATGATTTGTCGGACGGTGTGGGGCTAAGGTAGTTTTGTAAGTGCAGACAATGATGTAAATGAACAAATATGAAAATTCTGAAAACAAGCAACAACATTTTGAGGCAGAACACTTGTTGTCCAGTTAGAATCCCAAAGAAGATGCTTTAAATATTACTTTTTTTTCTGCCTTTTTGGTTTATTTGACCTTTCTGACAGGTAAAACAACTGTAACTAAATGAAACTTGAGATCATCGCAGCTCATCTCATCCTTGTCTGGAAAAATTTCCCAACTCATTCAGACATGTCCGTTTCTTAAATTATATCAAATTAATTCAGATTCTCATTCAGTTTATCTTGTTACCCGTAATTCTGTCATAGTATCCATACAAAGGTTCATAACTGAACAGCCAGATGAGGAAAGTGCTAGCCAAGTTTAAAAGATTGCATAACCATCTAACATCTCTCATTTTTGTGTCGCACAAAAGATGCTCAGCCATTTTGTGATAATAGGACTGGATTTAGTGGGCAAAGAAATGTGGCCGGATGTTAGTTACGTCAGATACAGTTAAGTGTTTGCCTCACTGCAGTCTGTGTGTCGCAGAAAATCCTGTTTGTTTACTGTAACAGTAAAAACAACTACACAAAACAAATGTTTGATTACAAATTAGTATTATGACATGCCAGAGTTGGTCGCATCTTATTCAAAGAAGTTTGCATGTGACTCTTGAGTGAATGTGATGTACTACATGAATGTGTTCAAGTGATGCAACTTTGTCACACAGAGCAGAATGTTTCACGTATTACAAGTGCTACACACTTTACCATTAAGTTATTGACAACATTGACTCTGATTCATTCAGTATCAATTCTGTGCCGATGCGAAAAATGTGCCTTAAAACGTTTGACAATGTCTCATTTAAGTCAATAAAGAAGTCCAAAAGACCATGTGTATGGAAGTGTCCTGTTGATTGTGTGGTTAAACTTTCTGGGACATAATTCAACCTGCGGTACAACACAACACACATACAATGACCACAATTAATATTACAGATTAAGTTGACCATTGGAGGTGGAGCAGCTCTTATACAGCAACAGTTTGTTTTCTCTCAATATTAATCTGGGGTGCCATCACCATTTTAAAAGTAGTATTGCCAAATTTCTTGCCCAGAAATCCCCATGTACATGAGAAAAGTAGTATTGCCAGGCAATTATTACCACATTATTACACTCAGTGTTAAGTTGTTGTTACATTTTATTCCAGTTATTACTAAATTGTTACACTGTTACTAAATTGTTACTTTTTAAATAGTTTCAGCTGTGGTCAGTAGTTTGATGACTTTTGCAGCTAAGAATCCTGATGTGTCATCATGGCCAAATCAGGGTTATTTTGTTTTTGTTACTCACTGAACCTGTAAATTAGCTTATAAAACACTTTTAAAGCAGTTTAAACGATCCTCTGTCTGGTTTCCTTCACTTATCCTGGAAATGTTTGCTTCCAAACCTGTTAAAGTAGACCGACTATGTTGAGATATTAGCCGTAAAGCTAACGTTATGCTAACAAGAAACGTTTACGGTTGACAAAACGTCAATATAATTCTACAATATGTTTAAGAAAATACTATTTAACTGGCCAAGTATTTCATTGACCCACAAATCAATTTCAATATTTTCACGAACAAGGAGCCTATCGGTCATTGAACTGCAGCTTGTGGCTTTTTGGATGGTGGACGTTAGATGATCGCATCAAATTTGACATATTATCCAAACAGTAAGCATCATTAATATGTTAAACAAAGACTAGCCAGTTGTCCAGCCATGTCACTGTTCCCATATCAAGATTTATATGAACCAAACAATAGCCATGTCAACAGACCCATTGACCCCAGATCAATAACAATATTATCACGAACATACACTAAGTAGCCTAGGTCAGGTAGATCAGGGGTCCCTCAGGGCTCTGGAGCCTCATGTGGCTCTTTAACCCTCCTGCAGTGGCTCCCTGCCACTTTGGCTTTCTGAGAACACCTTAATATTGGAGGTGGATGTGATTCTGTGACAATAACATCATTTGTTAAAGATTTTTCAAATGTTTTCAACCAAAGAAAGCGTCCTATCCTACAAAGTCTATTGCTGTCTTTCTTCATTGCTGGTGGGATATTGTTGGACAGGTAGTAAACCATGGATAAAGGTTTCAGAAGAAAATTTATAATTTAGTTCTGTGCAGACAGATGCATTGAATTTCACTGTCGACTATGCTAACATACATGTGGGTTACACTATGCTTGATATATGGCTAGAAATGAATAAAACAACATTAAATAATGCTAAAATACCCTACATAATGAAGTATTATCTTTTCAGGTTCTAAGTGCTAAATGAGTAATTGACAGTTTGTTTAATTTAGATTGTTTAATGTTAATTCCATGCTGTGTTTCAGTAAGAACAGTACAGATTATCCATCTGTGGCTCCAGATATCCAGTAGTACAAATTAGCTTGAGGTTACACATCATGGAGAAATAGAGAAACAGCAAACGAAAGCTTAGAGCTTCTTAGAGCTTCTTAGAGGGAGAAAGAATCAGAAAGAAACATTAACTCATGCAGGCGTTCGGATCTTCTATCTTATCTTGCAACTTAGGTCAAATTGCAACTGGTCTTTTTTTATTATTATTATAAGGATTTGAAAAATGGCTTGCTAGCAGACACCATCTCTAATTAGTGGGTGTGAATACAGTATTTCAGCACAGTACAGAACAGAAACATGACAACAGAACCACTAAGGTGTAATAGTTCAGCGCTTTGCTCAACATGGATATCCAGAATTTTGCCAACATCCTCTGCAAAACTAAAATTAACAAAAGAGCACTTAGTTTTCACTGGCCCTTAAAGGTCAAATTATTTGCATCAGATGTTTTACTAACACAGATATAACAGCTCCAACAACTAATAGCAGACATCAGTAATAAAAGTTAATTTCTGTAATTACATTAAGAAAAATTCTCAAAATACATCCAGCAACTGATAAAAATATTGAAGAAAAGCATAACATAGAAACATTACAATAATGGAAACCAAGATAAACATTTCAAAACCGCTTGTACCAGGAACAAAAATAAGAATAATCCAGGGACATTTATTTTCATTGCCTTTCCAATGTTGTATTTATTATGTCAATTAAGTGGTATTCATATTTGAAATGAATTAAAGGACTAAAAAAACAAAAATAAACTATAAAAAA
This sequence comes from Protosalanx chinensis, assembly GCA_030340685.1. Taxonomy (NCBI): domain Eukaryota; kingdom Metazoa; phylum Chordata; class Actinopteri; order Osmeriformes; family Salangidae; genus Protosalanx; species Protosalanx chinensis. Next base: position 1,316,289 of record CM059325.1, on the reverse strand, counting down.
TATTCAGGGAGGAAGAAAAGGTGAAACTCGCTGACCCCTGAGGCCTGAAGTGGCAGAGGAAAGGAGGCACTGCCTGATGGGTGTGGTGCTGACTCTCACTGAGGAGGGGGGGGAGGAGGAGGGGGGGGAGGAGGAGGGGGGGGGGAGGTGGGGGAGGTCTAGTTGGAAGGGAGGTTTCACTGGGTCTCATCCTCCGCATCCTGCAATGCCTCTTTGTTCTGTTCTTCACCTGTTAGGAAAACAAACTCATCATCTCCATCATTCATGACCCTGTAAGCGGTCATTTATCTGACAAATGAGGATGTGAAACATTCAAATATATACAATTTTATGTCTGTTTTGAAATCAAGTTCCAAACAGACAATACGGTGCCAGGGGGGCGAGTGTATTGCCACCAAGAAGAGAGGTCAGTTTGAACGTCAGTACACTTGAGGTATAAACTAACATTTAGTATCCAACGGTGTTAATTTAATAACTTAAAAGGAAGCTACATTCAAATTGACCATATCCCTTGAGGCAATGGGATCATGTCCAAAAGCACACTATTCAGAGCCTCACTAAAACCACACCAACATTGTAGATGGGTGAATACGCTACAGCGCCCCCAAGTGGTAGCAGTGAGGAACTTTACTGTGCAACATGCAACCAAGCCTCTTCCCAGACAGGTGATATTCATACATGTTACTGGAGAAAACCTCATCCAAGCAAATATACTTAGAGTTTTAACACTAAATCTGAACTCTTTATCTTTCATTTGGGGATGTGCTTAGATCCCATTTTGCCAAGTATCTGAAAACATTGGAGAAATGGTGGGGTGTTCTCTGCTGAATAGCATTACAGTTCTGATCTTAACCTACATCGGAATCAAACAACCCGCATCAAACAAAAACCCAAAACATGCTCCTGACCAGTGTAACTGAAAACAATCAGCAGACAAACCTTGCCAATACACAGTCACTTCATTTCCAGTCAGTTCAAAGATGCCTTACAAATGAAGCCAGCTGAAGATTCACACTACTTAAAAATTTAACCATGTCAGTCAAAGACAATCCAGACAAACTGAAAGTGCCATCACTGTACAAACTTCAATAAACTCAACTACATATCCTCATTAAACTTAAACTAGGGGTATTGTTACAACCAGCAGACACTGAAAAATGGTGGGTGGTGATAATCAAAGTAAGACCGATGACAAATCAGTTATCTTTTAAATATTAAACATGTCCCGGTGCCTTTTCTTTTAAACGTGATTCATCAGACTGTCTGGTAAACGTTTGCTTGTGGCAGCGGAGGTCTCCATGCAGCGGGCAGTGAACACAGACCCAAGCAGGACACACTGGTGAGGAGCTACACGTCCAGGTGCATCAGGAAAGGAGGACACTTACTAAAGTACATTTTAATACTCGCATTCGTTCCTTAGGACTCTACAACAGATGGAGGGAGAGAAGAGGGAATGAAGAGCAACCATGGATTCAAAAGCCACACAAGAGGAGAGAAAGAAAGGATGGATGGAAGGAGGAGGTTAACGAGAGCTACTCCAGCGTGATTTCTGGTTAAGATCCTTGGACAAGAACAAGCCAGTGATGTCTTACCGTCCCCTTGCATGTCTGAAGTCCATAGTGTCAGGTTGTCACGTAACAGCTGCATGATCAGTGTGGAGTCCTTGTAGCTTTCTTCACTCAGTGTGTCCAGTTCTGCAATGGCGTCGTCAAACGCAGCTTTCGCCAACCTGTAGAACAACGCAGCAGCATTCAAATGTAGCAGACAGATCGCCGTCTACATTCATTGCATTACTTTTCCGAGTGGTATTATTTTAGCTATGTGTCGCATAAGAATCTGTCTCCATACAAACTCACAAAGTGATATAAAAACAAAATACTTAAGTAATTTGACATAAAATGTTCAGATCTACAGTGGTGTGCCTAGCTTCTGGGTCAGGTGAGGGGTGTGAAGTATTTTACCTGCATGCCCGGTCTGGTGAATTGAGAATTTCATAGTAAAACACGGAGAAATTAAGAGCTAGGCCGAGGCGGATGGGGTGCGTTGGTGGGAGTTCAATCATGGCGATGTCGCTAGCAGCTTTGTATGCCACAAGACTGTTCTCTGCAGCCTCCTTCCTGTCATTACCTGTGGCAAACTCTGCCAGGTACCTGTGATAATCTCCCTTCCTGAGATTCGAAAACAAAAACACAAACGAACAACAACAAAAAGATTGTGAAACTGACATCACTAGATGTATCTGTAGTGGTCCGACCTAAGGAAGACCCCACTCTCTCCTTCCCTGCATCCTGTTACATCAGATAACCAGATTGCAGGGCTCCTAAAGGTAGTCTTGATCATGCATAAAACATTGGGGAGTTCTTACATTTTGTAGTAGAAGACCTTGGACTCTCCTGTGTTAGAGGCTGGGATTAGGTGCTTGTCCAATACATCCAGAATGTCGTTACAGATTGACTTCAGCTCATTCTCAACCTGCACATTAAAACTCAGTGAATGGCCAGTCATAAGAGCCCCCAAAACACAAAAAGTAATCATACTTCCAACTCTTTAATTTGCGCAACAATTCTTCCAGTGATTGGTGAAGGTACGTTTTTTCTTCTTCATTAAATTACCATTTTAATTCCAACAACACAACGATATTCAAACGTTGACTTGTACAACTTCATTTAGCTAGAGGTTGTGTATGGATCATCTCTGCTGAAGACACAGACAGTGACTCGAGTGTCTTGCCTACCGTTTGCCTGTACTCCCGGATCATTTTCAGTTTGTCTTCCCCACTCTTGCTTTCTTCTCTCTGTTCAATACTGCTGATTATTCTCCAGGACGCTCTCCGGGCTCCAATCACATTCTTGTAGGCCACTGATAGCAGGTTCCTTTCCTCCACAGTAAGTTCAACATCCATACCAGCCACTTTCTTCATGGACTCCACCATTTCTGAAGGAAAGACATACTATGACTCACAACAAATTCCCATTTTTTTTCACTTTCCCACAACACTGCCAAGACACAGACACCCTAAACAACTCAATGAATCATCTCAAATCACGCCCTGTAATAGTAACCCCCCAGTGGAAAACATCCCTCTAAAAACAGCATCTGTCCCATGTCAAAATGACAGCTCAAGGTTTTAGGCATAAGAGTTAATGGAACAATAGAAAGATGAGGTGCAATTACTAAATTAAAAACCAAAACTCTGATCTGGAAAGTAAATTGGTGGCCACTAGAATAACTCCCTTACCCCAATACATTAGGGTGGAGTGGGTTATAATCAATCAACCTAGCTGTAAGTGTGTAAGATTGAAGCTAGCTAGTGCTAGTTAAGCACCTGGAAAAACAAGTAAGATAACAGGACATGTTCTCTACCAGTGATGTTGGCATATTTAGCAATGATGCTGGAGGGTCGATTCCCTCATAGTAGAACTATCCCGCTAATGTGATCTTTTTGCGGCAGTGGCAGTGCTAGCTACACCTAGCCTAGCCTAGCTCTAACGCGGTCAGGTCTAGTTCTACCAATCCGCCATTTTGATTTAGCCCCCAAATTTTAGCTCACCTTTAAATTAGCCTCAATAGTAACAATCAAAACATCAGCGACATCCAAATCTCTAGCATTAAAAAGTCAACATTTAACGTTGCACAGCAGATTCATTGCGATGGCTTTTAAATATATATCTTTAAAAGGAGCCCAGAGAACAGAGGGAGGAGAGTGAATGGGCGAGATAGCTTAGCCTAGCTCATTAGCCTAGCTAGTAGCTAGACACTAGGCTGTTAGCCTGCAAAGCTACCATATAAGCTACACTGGTAAACTGACTAACGAAGATAAGAAGATAAAAACATTTTAATAAGATTTTATTCTTCGTCGAATGCTTCAAATTGCTCCTCAACCTTACCGTCATATCTCTCCGCTTGCTCGGCAAGTTTAGCCTGATAAACTAAATCCTCTCGATCTCCCATTTTGTAACTTAAGACGTGTCTTGCTTTCTAGCTTAGTGGAAGTTAAACTGATAAAATCAGAAGATCTGGATAATAATGAAGATATGAGTCTTTTCGATGGATCCTGGAAAATTTAACGGGTTGTTTGAGTGGCGTTTCCACCGGCAGAACTGAACAAGTAGGTAAAGATGGCGAAGATCTCTATCCGGGATCTAGCAGCACATAGTGGGGCTACAGACTAATGTATATGGCTACAGAGCTCATAGATCACTCCTCCTTCCCTAAGTGGGGAAGACTACATTCATTATAGTAAATATATATATATATATATTCGATCTATTATATATTATATATCCCGACTGAGATCTACCAAAATAAATGTTTAATTCCAGGGATCAGACACATATCACCACTATTTAACATACAGGATCTGAGTATGTAATTATGTGTGAATTCCCAGTAATATTTTTCTGTAATATGTAATTTAAAAAAAACATCAAAATATTATTGCCAAAGTGGTATTTTAAAGCATACTTTAACATGGTGCTCAACAAGTAATGTCTAGACACCCATGGTTGCTTTCTATTCTGTAGCCAAGGGTTTACTTTATTTACTATGTATAACACATTTCATGCTACAGAAAATACAAAGTCATTTCAATTGTCTTCAAAAAAAATGAAGTGATATAATACAATGTCATGTTTTAATATTAACAAGAGTTCCATTGGCAGGTGGCTACCTTCCCCGTTTTAAAGTAATTACTTGTAATGTTTACACAGTTACAAAAATACAATACTTTTGGATACCTAAATACATGATGGACATAACAGATTACTAAACGAATCAACATACATAAATTTAAAGGGCGTATGTAAGAGGATATAGTGATAAGTGTAGTGAAATACTGAGGTGGTGGATCTCAATAAGAGCTTAGGTGAACTAGATAGGGAGACAGCACTTGCGTGACAGTGCAAAGGTATTTATCAACATATGGCAGCTGAAACAAGAAAAACTTAATATTGGGGTGTTTTAACAAGATCTCACAAAGACTAGTTAAAACAATCTCACCATTCAGACACACCCGCAATAAACAATAAACTGCTTTTAACAACCAAACTTGACTGACAACCAAGCTAAACAAAGCAAAACCAACAAACTGATAGGATATCGAGAACTGTCACCAACATCTTAGTGTCAATTAGTAATATCAGTAAGTGCATTCTGATTACAAAGACCTAGCAATGTCACCCTTTCCTTCATGTAAGCAGTACGATACATAGACAGAAGCACAAATCAGAGTCCTGAAAGGCATAACTGAATTCTAGGAATGCTATTCCATGGTAATGATTGTCTTGTATCGATAATGTAAAAAGAACAGCATGTTAGTCCTACAATTACTTATTCACACATACGTGATTCAAGGGGACATGGTGCCAGATCAGAGTCTGTCCAGGCTTCATAGGGAGTCAAAATATCCTTTACAATAATCAAAACTTGTAAGCAATTGGCACAACTGGCACATAAACAAAACTATATATATATAATATTTAGGGACGTCCAACAGACCAAAATGAGTGTAGTTATGTCTGAATCCAGCCAAAGCACTGAACAGCAGGTGCACATCATCATAACTACAGCCACTTGAAACCATTCAAATCAGATTGGACTACATGATGTTACTTCACAATGCATTTAAAAATAAAATCGTATTAAAAGGTAAAGTACTTCCAGGAAATGGATGAAATACTGAAAGATCACAGAGATCAATATGCAGTAGAGGTACATTCATGGCCAGGCACCAGTGGAGAGAAGAAGCCTTGCAAAGGTCGTCTGCCATTTCCCAAATAAAAACAAGAATGTGCCACATAAAGTCAAAACCTTTTAGCATGTTATGGTAGTCATATTAATACATCATTTCATAACAATATGTTCTATTTCTTACAAAAGACTACGTGTACTTGGTCCAGGTTGTAGTGAATATGTTCTAAGAGTTTATTTCCATGTAGTGTATCTCCTCTCTGCAACAGTACAACAGAGATTAGCAGCTGACCTGGAGGCAGCCATGACTGTTTTCATTTCAAGGTTAGGATTTAGGGAAGACGGTCTGGTTCTGGACCCACGCCTCAGGTAAACAACACCTTAGCACATCTGATTACAATCCTGTCACGCCCATCTCTCCCTTTAAACCACAGTTTCCTCTTCTGGTCAAAGCTGCTGTTGTCTACCAGCCACTCACGAGCAGCAGATTATTGTCTGTGTCAGTGTGTTTGTATATCTCTAAGGGAGCTAAGCAAGAAGCTAAAGTTGTGTAAATACATGTGAATGAAGTGATAGTGTTCGTGATGAGGGTCTTCGAAGGTAAATGGGAACCAATGGTGTGGTGCTGTGACATCACAAGAAGGTTAGATCTAATTGGTGGAGGAGCTGGTCTCTGGGTGGAGTAAAGGTGAGTGACTCGGAGAGGTGAGGGAGGAAGGAGTCGGTCTCAGCTAAGCTCCTCTTCTGGGTGGTGTTGGTCCAGCAGCTTGACGTGTGTGAAGGGGAAGTGACCACGCTTTCCTTTACATTCCCCCTCCCATTGGCCATTTACGTTGATCTTGGTTACCTTAACCATATCTCCCACCTGTGAAAACACACACACACACACACACAAGTCTTAAAGGACTCAATTCAGACAGCTGTTTAACTTGCTCTATCAGATATATCTCCACTTTCCCAATCCTGTCCCACCAGTGACAATGTGAGGTTAAGAAATACAGGCTAATCATTAAACCCTATGGATCCTGCTTAGTCATGTAGTCTGACTGTAGAGTAAACATGTTTTTGCATATACAGACTTGGGAGACAGGATATTCAATGCAATTTAGGTCTTGTCTATGAAGTCTACGAATGTAATCATTTCTAGGTCTATTTCAAAAACCCAAATCCCAGACTGCCTCAATATTGATGAAGATCTTAAGACACTTAGAACATGGCTGATTATATTGATAACACTCTTAGATCAACATGGCATTCCTTTGTATTTATGTGTTTTGTATTTTAACAGTTCCATAGATTCCTGACGCACCCATTATTTCATCCAAGACTTAGAATGAGAACAGTAAGGGGCTACTTAGATTGTGTGTCAAGTTTTGTTACCTCCAGGGCCAAGGCAGTCTTGTCATATGCATTGGGCACTCTCTTCTGAATAGCCCTGGCGTAGACTGGGCCGTTCTGAAGGTTTGGTAGAGATGTGGGCTGAGCATACTGGCTGGGGTCCCCCAACAATGGAAGACCAGGCTGGGGGGTAGCAGGGTTGTCTGTGTTTCCTATAGACCCTCCTGCCACACTAGAGCCCCCTGTTAATCCCCCTGCTGTCGAGGTGGGGGAGGCTGGACGATACTTCTCCACGTAAGGTACAGGGATCATGCCAGCTCTGCCCTCTGCGTTCTGGGCATTCCACCACTGCTCCTCAGGCTTCTCCAGCACACGCAGCACCTCACCCTTCCGGAAGGGGAGATCCTCGTCATCGTTCCCGGGGAAGTCAAAGAGTGCTCGGACGAACTCGTCCTCTAGCCGAGGAGGAGGGCCGCTAACCAGGGAGAAATGTTTGGACCTGATGATTGGTTCGATCAGCGTAGTGGTGTCCAGGTAATGGATCTTATAGAACTCGAGCAGGGCAGGAAGGGCCTCAAACTCTTGGTCCCCAATACGGAATCTTGGAGCAGCCAGACCTAGAGTGGACAGGGTCACAGGGAGTGGCAAAGGAAGTCATGATGTATGATTCACGATCTAAAAAAACCACTGTTTTCGGGGTCTATCACGTTGCTATGCTCAATGACTGATGCTCTTTGCAAAAGCTCTCTCTTGTAAGTCGCTTTGGATAAAAGCATCTGCTAAATGAATAAATGTAAATGTAAGTCAGTTGGCTCAGTGGTTAAGGCATTGGGCTAGTGATCAGAAGGTTGCCAGTTCGATTCCCGGGCTGAGGCAACATGATGTGTCCTTGGGCAAGACACTTCACCCTACTTGTCTCAGGGGGAATGTCTCTGTATGTGCTGTAAATCGCTCTGGAAAAGAGCGTCCGAGTCTGATGACTACATGTAAATGTAAAGGTTACTATTTGTTAGGTTAAGGGTTAGAGGGGGAGGGTGGGAGATCTAGACCATACATGCATCTTTGACTTCATGGTAGCACTAATCCTACTGGGATAAGGTTGAGTGGCTGATTATTTCATTTTACTTCAGTGTGTGGATAGTATGCTATTGATAAGTTATTGAGTTAAATTATCACTTTCAAATAGAGATACTGGTGGGAGTTCATGGCGTCTGAGGAACCAGAATGACTTGGCAGCAATAAAGGCATGTAGCCTATCATCCCATACAATCTATGAGCCAGTATTTTCAGCACAGATACACCAGATGTTTTCTTACCTGAGCCAGATTGGCGGTTGTTACTGATGCTATTGATTATGTAATGTGAGACTTTAGAGTTTTCTGAGACCGATAGCACATAGTCCCCGGGGCTGGTGATCGAGTCTCGGACCAGAAACACCCCGTGTCTCTGTCCCTGCAAGAGAGAAACAGCTTCCTGCCTACTGAGTCTTCCCCAGTACCAACTTGCACGGTCCTCTGCATCAAAATGTCCAGCCATGACTCACTCCTACGCCGATGCTTCGCAGGCCTTTCCTTCACCTCCTCTTATCCCCAACCAGCGTTCAACTCATACAAAAACTTTAGCGCGTAGAACACGTTTGGAAAAAAGGAGACATTTGCAACTCGCCGGCCCGTTTATTTATATTTCTACGTTAAATGACCGGTCGTACCACGCGCGGCAAATATTATAATTTAAATTCTATTGGAATGTTCAGAGTCAAAATAATGCTTGAAATATATATTTGGAATAATACAGTGGCTAACTTGTTACAAGGAACTTCTAAAATGAAATGGCGGATCCGGGGAAAAGAAAACTGACCCCATTTGTCCGGACGTGACGTAGATTTTACAGGGACGATAAGACGCGCCATAAGGATGAGGTCCACACGTACACGCGCACGCACGCGCACACACACATGCACCCCCATACAATTATATTCTTATATTCTTATGTATTTGATATGATATACTATTCTACAGTCAATATCAGTGGAGGCTTTCTATTTTTATTATGAAAGTTTTTCAAGTTTAACTGATTCCTGGTGGGATTCACCCTCCATGACGTGTGCAGTTTATTAAATAATATTAGGTGATTTAACCGAACTCGCTAAATAACCTTAGCATAGGCTATAATCTAGTATTGTGTTAAAATACAAACGTTGACAACCATTCCGACAGACAAGCCTGCTTTTTCCACATGCAAGTTAGATGTTTGGCCACCAGAGGGCAGTCTAGTCCCATGTGTTTCTCTCGAGGGTGCTACTACTAAGGACCTTAGATGGATGGACAGTAGCATTTAGAAAACGTAATATTGTAAACATTTAAAGACATCTTTAAAATTATTATTTATTTCGTAAATGTTTTCATCCTGACATCATATAATGTTGTGTTATGGTTTTACACACTGTTGATAGAAAAATCTAAGATTCTTTTTTCTTCTGCATTCATCTTGACCAGAGTCTGCAAAACTGTTGTCACCTTTGCTGTCCTGCTTGACGTAGTTTGGGCAGTTTTATCAATCAAAGAAGTCTCAGAGCAGCAGTCATCCTGTCTCAGCCAGTGTGACGGAGCTCTTGTTATTGATAAAACAAAGATGGATACCCATATATGGACATGTGTTATTTTGGGGGGGAAATGCTTGAGAAGAAATTTGGAGCTGATGTCCTGGGCAGCATTCCTACATTTTAGAGAAAGAGAAGGAGAACACAGAGACTAAAAACTGATAGTTATAACTTGTATTGTACTAACAGTATTGTACCAACAACACAATAAAAATGTATTTGTTTATTTATTTTTTTAATCATGGCAAGGCATCAAGTCATCAGGTTTGAAACATCATGTTTATACAGGGTTCATTCCAAAATGTATTCCTTGAAAATCATGTCTGCATTCAGACAAGAGCAAAACACAGAGATTGGAACCAAGACAAACTGCTAAAAGATACAAGGGTCTTAACATACAGAACTAAGACCAGATCCTGGCAGTGAGGGAAGCCCATTGGCTGAGAAGCCGCTGAACCAGGACATAGTTTACTCACTATCACTAACAAGAAAAACAGAATCATTGTGTATGTACATTAGACCAAGTGGTAACCATAGAAACATACACAACCGTTCAATAGTGACTGTATATGAAGGAAGAGTTTGTCTTCAAAGGCCTGAGAATCAAAGAACCTTGGAAAATAAAATTAAGGAAGTGTTAAGGGGTGTTTCATATAGTTTGCCTCATGGAAGTGAGATCGCTATAGAACCTCTATAATATGATGTTATGGTTTCGTTCTGCTTTGAATGCATTGAGTTGGCTAACTTCACCCATGTATAACGTGTCCCTGCATGTCTGGCAATCATGATCACTGTGAATATTCAGGAGCCATTGATATTAAAGGGTCAAATCGACATCATATCAATCACATTAGCATAATGACGTATTTATTATGACTGACACACAAGTGGTGAACAACACTAGCTATTGGACAGCTACATGGTGCTACAGTGTTGCCTAAGGGATGTCCTACTTCTCGACAGACCTGTAGGCTATAGGTAAGTATATGCCGATTTGTTTACATGCTTAATGTTAATGAGTGCAGACTTGTTTACATGCATGATGATAATGTTGTAGCCAAGTGAATAAATACAGCGCTGTAAGCATTTTAAAAGCTATATCTGAGAGGAAAGGTTAGTATGTGACTGGGAACTACACATTCTTTGGATCTTTAATCCTAACCGAGTTCCTATTCCCTGTTGGCCTTTTGCGTTCCTTCCCTACCAAACACCTCAAAGCAGCATTTTCCTCTTTTTGCATACTTCTCTACCATTAGGTCCAAAAAACCTTCTACAACCAAAGTGCAGCTTAGTCCAATAACTCACTAATTATAGGACCATACAATAAGCTTCAGAGAACAGAACAGAGACCGAAGAGATCCGGCCTGTCCTACTAAACACTTTCTACACTGTCTGTTTGTCAGTAATCCAGTCAGATTGATACTGGAAGAAAGAGCCAGGCACATACAGGCACATATACAATCACAGGACAGGCTTAACAAGGGAGGCATGTCTGAACCCTCTCATACGTGTCAAGTCGATGTGAATAACAAATAGCTTCCATGTGTTCATGTGTCGATTCTAAAACTAGCATACAAATGTTTCCTATGCTGGAAGACGGAAATCACAGCTCTACTATGCTGTGTTCCAAAGGAACAAGAAGAAGAAGAGGGAAAAAAACATGATTCAAATATGACCTTCTTTCATAACCATGCGCTCTTGTTGAGCAAGCTAATCTCAACGGACGTCATCTTAAATGTGTCTGAAGTTAGTAGAAATCTATCATCAATTTCTTCCTCTTTTCTTTCTCTACACCTTCTACCTTTGACCTTCCTTCTTTTGCATAAACCCCTTTCAGTCTCTTTTTTTGCTCTCTTATTCTCCTGATCACATCCTCTGGACAATACTTTGCCAGGGAAGAGAAACACAAGCAGAGAGAAAACCTGCTTCAATCAAGCTAGATGATCTGATTTATCAGTCCCATAATCACCATCCTCCTCTCTCATTGGCTCAATGGCTCCCGAGGAGTTCAGAGATGGGCTGGAGCAAGACAGATTGGAGGAAAGGCTGTGTGTATCGTCCTCCTCCCTCTCAGCCCTTACCACCCTCTTGTGTGGCTCCTCCCTCTTCCTCTCCTTCCCCTTCTCCTCCATGGTCCACATGCTGTCCTCCAGCTCATCCTCCTTCCCCTGCACCTCCCTGTCAAAGTCAAGCAGCTCCTCCATCATCTCCTCTATCTCTGTCTCTCCGTCCATCTCCCCTTCCGCCTCGGATCGCAGCTCCCCCAAGCTCTCTGTCCTGTTAGCATCATCATCGTCACCTCTACACTCCGGCTCGCTGATCTGGCTCTCTCCAAACTCTAGGATGGTGGGCAGGTTCCCCTGCTTAGGACAGCGCTTTCTCAGGCAGAGCAGGAAGGGCTGAGGCAGGGAGAATATGTCCACGTTGTTGCCCAGGTCGATCCAGGTCACGCTGGGGAAGCTGTCCGGGTCCTTCAGGCTGTCCGTCAGCTCCTTGAGCACAGCGCGGGTCAGACGGTTGCCGTTCAGCGCCAGGGTCTCCAGATGTGGCAGAGCTGCTAGGGTGGGCAGCAGCAGGAGGAAGGCCTCGTCTGTGAGCTCGGTGAAGCCCAGCTCCAGGCTGCACAGGGTGGCCGCATGGCGCTGCAGGTGGGAACACAGCCTCTCCATGTCCCTCACTACGAGGGGAATCCCTGATAAGTCCAGCGCTCCGCTGGGGGGAGGAGTGGACAGCACCACCTTAAGACTGTGTGTGTGTGTGTGTGTGTGAGGGAGGGAAGGAGGGGGAACGGGGTGGTTAGAGAGAGGGAGATGTTAAATCAAGAGCACTTAGTTAAATGAAAGTTGAATGCAGCAAGGCATTAAAGTTTGCTTATTGTAAGATGTAGCCAAAAAAAGAAAGCTCTAAATCAGCTCCAGCTTGGACAGAGAATGCGGCAGCCTACACAACTACACACTTTAGACATAAACACACACACACACACACAGCATTGCATCTCCTCACCATGACTGAGGCTTCCTCTTTAGAAGGCCCTGCCGTCTCCACTGAGAGTGAGGGCTAAGGTGATAGGTCAGTTGCCGACACACCTTCTCCATGGCACCCAGAGAATCGCCCTCCTGAAGGTCAGGAAGAAGGGGAGAGGGACAGAGAAACAAGGGTAATCATTGTTAACAGGTGGTCACAATGACCTCGAGTGAACCTGACAGGGATAGAAGGGAGAAGAGAGGAGCTGAGAGTGTAAAGAGTGAAGAGAAACACGCGAGAGAATCACAGGATGTGAGCTGAATTTGAAATGAGAGAGGACCAATAAAGACAGAGCACACGCAGAGAGAGAGAGAGAGAGAGAGAGATAAAGGAGAAAAAGCTCTGTAGATCATTGACACAGATACAAAAGGTTTACATATCACCCCTTCTATCGCTTCCTCTCTTCTCCCTGTCCCTTATGGATTGTTACATTCACAAACGTCTTTCCATCTTTATAATACAAACATACATCTTTGAAGACTGTCAATAGGATGGGACTCTCATGGCATCTGATATTACGACATGTCTGTTTACGTTGTACACAAGCACATGCTTCTTCAAAATAAGGTAACCGACCACAATATCATTAGCCTAATAGCATAATTGCCTGAGTCATTTATTGCCCATATTGACTTAACTCAACTATGCTCTGAGGTTAACGATATGAATCCATAATAGGTGTGTGCTTTACCGTCTTGGGGCAGTGGACATATTTGGCCAGGCTGATGATGAGGTCGTGAGTGATGGGGTCCACCAGATTCCTGAAGCTGGCGTAGCGGTACAAAACATCATCCAGCGATGTGGACTCCATCCCCAAGTCCTACACACAACCACACACACACACACACGCGCGCGCACACACAGGTAGGGATTAAGGGTTTGTGCTTGTGTGAGGTTTGGACATAACCAATGTCCTACTTTATAATGAGACGCTATGAAGCTTGAATAGATTTTACACAATTTATATTACACATTATTGAACAAGAATTAAAATCCTAAATAAATCCTGTTTGAAACAAAGACACTGTCAAATATATCAAATATCCTTACTCAAACAGAGAAACCAACTAGCTAGCCAATAGAAGTTAACTTAGACCGAGATGGTAACTAAGAAGGACAAGCTAACACAGAGATTCTGAAATGTTAACTGAGGCAGACATAATAACTGGACATGCCTGTTTAGCTTTTCAACAAGGTTCCTGTTTATTTAACAAACTCTTGTTTATTCAAAACTTCAGACTATGGCCAATGTTTCTGGGAAACAATGCACATGCACATGGACAGCAGACACAGATTTTCTCAAAGCTACAGAGACAATCCTGCATTCCCCTTTCTGACCCATCCTCAACCTCTTCCACTCCTCTACACTTCTCCTCTCCCTCAACTAATCACAGCCTCTTGTTTTAATCACTGCTCTTTAGATCTGTAACAGCAGGACAATCCTCTGAGGCTCGGGATTGGTTGACCTTTAGCATGATCCAAGAAATTCCCATCAGGGGATAAAGCTTTTTTACACAGCAGATATGTGATCACTCATCTGAGACCAGTCAAAAATGCATGTATGTGTACATCTTGTCAAATCAACCACATAAGTATAGACAAATTAGTCCAATTTTCTTTGCCCTTTCATTTCCTTTGCTTTCCTTCTTCTCAATCTCCACCTCATTCACTTGAATTTAGTTTGGGATCAAAAATAAGTCAACGAATTTCATCTTGATCTCCTTTCCCTCTTAAATCTTTCTTTATCCTCTGCCATTTTCCTCCTCTCCATCATTCTCATTTTGAATGACTTTTCTGGGAAAGCAAAATTCAATAAAACTGACAGCCAGATCTGGTAATGATATCAATGCTGCACAGTAAATCTCCTTCCCCAATTAGGCACCCAGGTTTATTTTAGATTTAGCAGAGCAACTGTGGTCCACCGCATTGTTAGGCTGCAATGAGAGTTCTGTGTGTATCAGGTTAGAGGTTATAAATGAGGCAGTGCCACAAACATGGAGACTTCAGTAAAGCTACCTGTCTGAGGGTCTTCAGCATCTCTGTGGCTTCATCCTGTCTGCCTTGCCTGGCGAGGAGCAGCATGTCCTGGATCATGCAAATACGCCTCTGGTAGGGGGGTGCCGTCACCCCACGCGCCAGGCGATCGCTTGACCTCAACATGAACGAGGCAAAGATGTCCCCTCTTTCTTTGGTTGGTGTCCGTTTCCAGCCATGCTGTGGGCTGGGTCCACCATCTGGGCCCGCTCCTTTGGTCTGCCTGGCTCCCATCGCTTTGATTGGTTCAGTGTAAACTGCACTTAAGACTATGACCTGCTAACCATATCTGAATACTGGTTAAGGTCTGGTTTAAGTTCAGAACTGTGACTGATGACAGGTGAAGAGTTCAGGACATCCACTAGTCTGGCCTGCCAGACATGACCCCACTTTGGAATGACAGCATCAACAGAGACTCCCATGTGTAGCTGGTCTTTTAATGGCACCGTTGTTAACCAGGCTGTGGTATTGGCCGCAAAAAAGCTCTTCATCAATGACCATAACTTTTGTTGTGCAATTTGCTGTCTCACATTAATCCAATAATAGTCTGACAATGACACTGATAGCGACACTTGTAGTTTAGTCACATAATATGTCATTTAGAAAATAATAATACTATCATAAGCTCCAATTAATGCTAAACTAACCTCTTAAGAGTCCAAGAAAAATTCAGGTGGGGAACATCTCCAATGATGCTGCACACAAAGAGCCCAACACAGAGGAGTCCCTCATGTCTCAGTAAAGTCCTTAAGCACACATTTCTAATGGACACCGTGCTGGGTCTAAAAAGCCGTCCATTACAGAGGGGAAATATTAAGTTTTTTAAATTATATATATATTTCCCGCTGGTGTCGTCTCCCGGACTCCTTGTTGCGAAATCAAGAATTAGACGAGCTCAAGCAAGGCAACGTTAGATCAAGAAACACGGTTAAAAAGCAGCAAAATACAGACAGGTCATGTTTACATCCTCAATGGTTCCTGTCGACACAGCTTCCCAAATAATTCGTAGGCTTCATGATGTGATGTAACGTCTCACGGAGGATTTTGCCTTTGTTTTTCCAAAAACATTACAGCATTCTCACGAATACCCGTAGAAAAGACCGCAACTTAAAAAAGACCGCATATCAACTAAACACAGATCTATTGGGTCACGATGACGAGCTGAAGGTGGCTGGATCCTGGACTGAATGATCGCCAGGGCGCGCAGTGCGTGAGTCTCTGTGCCCCTGACACGCGCAGTGCGTGTGTGTGTGCGCCCCTGACACCGCGCACAGGGCAGGGAGGGGCTGCTCCCAAAAAAAATCCAACTATTTTCTTCGTGAGAAATGCCAAGAGCCTTTACCACATACTTCACTGAGGTTAATATGGATGGAACAACTTTGCCTCTACATTACACGAAACCCTAGTATAAGAATGGCATGCCTAAATCTTCCATTGTCCCCTGATTTTCCAGTGATGTAACATGATAATGGACACTTCAGACTCTATTTTTAGGGGCCAATATCCAGCTGCTCAGCGGTGGCACTTCATAGGCACAGCAGTCTGAGCAGCCTGTATCCCTCCTAGTGGAGACCTTGTGGGCCATTCAGCCAAGTTCACATCAGGGAAGATAGACTGGATTGTCTGGAACAGCAAGCTGAAAGCTGACAATAGGAAGTTATCACCAGCCTGAGAAATGATTCTGCCTCTTTGACAAAAGTCAAAGTCAAAATGTACAATGTTCTTTTTATTAGTTTTGACTTTACAACTCTATTTACAGTAGGCAGTCTCAGCTCATTCATCATTTCTGTATTTAGGGTAAGAGAGGAGCAACTTTTTACCACGACTGCATTTAATTCCAAGAACTTCTAAAGAGTCACATCAGTCCTTCTCATTCTCATAGCAAGGCACATCACAGATGACATCACTTCCTGTCTTCCTCTGTTGTTACAGCCACATCAGCAGGGTTAGGCTGTTATTCAGGTCTCGCACAAGACACCAAGGGCCAGCCTGATTCAAAAGATACAGGTCTGGTCTCCTCAATACATTCTGGGTGTGGATGATACTGCTTTAACACCAACAGTGGAAAACATCAATAACAATAGCCCACCTGTGCTGTTGAAATACCTCCCTAAATCTGAACTGATATGCTTTCTCTGTCTGTGCTCACTTCTTTGCTGCCTCAAACTGACCCCTCTAGAAATGTTAGGCTGGTACGACCAGATGCAATGTCGGGTGAACATTACTTCTTGTTTATAAATGAACATATCTAGAAAATGCTCATAATTACGATGTAATTATCTCTCAAAACTCTCACAACACAAGGTATGTTAGGAGGATAGGTATGTTTCATTCGTTCCTCGCATGGCTTTTCCCATCTTTGTTGCAGTGCCAGGGTGCAGTTAAAAGGTGTAGCCAGCAGGGGGGGCCTTATCGTCCTTGTTGCTCTCCAGGGAGAACGGAGGAATACGCACATCGAAGTGGGACCCATCGGTTCTCTCAATGCGGAACGTTCCCCTACACACAGGAAGGAAGAAATTAAAGAAGGAACAAGGAGGTGGAAAGAAAAAAAACAAAGAGTTTTTTCCCCCCCTCCATTTTCATGGTGTATCAGCAGGTATCCCTCAAGGGGTGAACAGTGAAGGCTGCTTCTCACCACATGTGTCCACTGGGTGCCTGCAGAGATACATGGCTGCTGTACTGGAAGGCTGGCTGTTCCTTAGACAACACAGGCTCCTGGAGAAACACCAACACACACCAGGGGTCATGGAACATAGCTTGTGGGCGACGCTGCCTAACTCAAATCGTCTTCAACATCAAATTCAAGGAATGACTTCCGGATGTGGGTCGGACGTTCTCGATTTTGAATCCCGTGTCCAGATGATTACCCTCGAAAAACCCTTTCTACAAGCAAACTCAAAATAACTTTCTAAATAGGGTACACACCCGTCCCACCACTCCTCGCCCTCGGACGGTCTCCAGGGTTCCTGACAGACTGAAGATCCTCCAGTGTCGCTCTCTCAGCTGGACCACCTCCTCCCCCATGTTCTCCAGGCGGATACAGTAGCGCCACTGTGAAAACATACCAGCAGCCCGTTCAGGTATCCTGTTCACACTCAATAGCAGGGACCTGGGAAATGGGATTCTGTGTCGTTCTAGAAAGGTCCCTCATTAATCAGGAAAGTAATAAGGTTGCTCACCCAGTAAACATGAGAGTTCTGCGACTCCTGAAAAGAAACATGGGTTCTTTAGTTTTTCTGTTTGTTTATATTCCTATGTAGGAATTGTATTTCATTCTATTCATCTATCTGATCACAAATGGTTCATTCCTATTCCTTTTTCAGTAAACTCTGTATTAGTGCAACTTACATGGCGAATAAAACCCATTCCGATTCTCTGTAGTAAACAATAGTCTCCCATACCCTCATGCCCATGTAGAAGGGGATGACAGTGACTCGGATGTTCTCTGTGGTCTCACGGTGCACGTCTGACAGCTCCAGCCAGGGGTGGTTCTTCTCCTGCCAGGCCTTCAACGTGTCCCGCTCAGTAAAAGGTGGTGCTGGTAACCCAGACAGGAAAACCACTTAATAAAACATTGGGGCATGTGTGTCGCTCTTGATAAGATTGATAAATGTGAAATGTGACCAGTTTCATTCTTATCCCACATAACCTTCATTTTATCTTTATCTTATTTAAGTTTCATATATGTTCTTTGTTTGCTCCCATCCTGCCACAGTAAATACCATGTTTGTGTAACTTGCATGGCGAATAAAAACTCATTCTGATTCTGACAATTGATAAAGATCATATGATGGGGAAATACTTTTGGCAGGGTTGAACATGAGGAAGCGTTCAAACAGCTCGTGCTGGATGGGGACCTGTTCAGCAGAGTTATATGGCAGGATGTCTTCATGACTCACATAATCCAGACCTACGACAAGGAGACACAGAGAGAGAGTTAGACTAAGAGCATCTCAATACATGAACATTCAGTCTTCCTATAGTCTAGATTGCAGCTGTGCTCCTGTCGTCACCTGGGATGGCGTAGAGGGCTCTGCTGTCGTCATGATTGGCCAGAAATGTAACAGCTTCAGTCTGGGACCTCTGGGACTGGTCAAACAGCAAGAAACAACAATGAGACTGATGTAGGTAGGCAGCAGCACTACATGAACCCAGAAAGAAATGAACCTAAAATATATCCATTTTTGTTTTTAAGAGTTAATAAGAGTCTCTCTGACTACAGCTTGGTAGGAGCCTCAATCTGAGTTCTAAGACTAAGATTTGGAGGTTAAAATCCAGATACTCTTGAAGTATTGCATTCTGATATTGTAGCTTCTACGCAGTGTAAGAGAATGAAAAATAGAGATACTTAGTAACTTGTAACAATAGACTCAATACACATACTAGTATTGATTACTTCAGGATGAGGCTTCTGGTCTGAAGGCCAGCAGAGCTAAAACAAACATTGCCTCAGCTAATGGTGGTAGTGGAGCCGACCATTGCAGTACTTACACTTAGATTTTAACAGTCAGTCATTTAGCAGACGCTCTTATCCAGAGCGATGTACAGTAAGTACATGGACATTTCCCCATGAGGCAAGTTGGGTGAAGTGCCTTGCCCAAGGACACAACATTATTTCACATGGCCGGGAATTGAGCCCCCAACCTTCGGATTACTAACCCGATTCCCTAACCGCTCAGCCAACTGAGTCCCCATACTTACTATGTGGGGGCAGTCCCTGGTGTCGATGAGGACCTGATAGTAGGTGTGAGTCTTCCCCTTCACCTCCTTAGAGCCGTGGGGCCCAGGGGGCTCAGGCTTACTGGAACAAACAATCCCACAGGTGAGGTTATCTGACCCTGGGTCTGGATCTGGATGGGTCTACCTGCCCAATAGAGTTATCTTTATGTAGGAGGGGCTACCTTTCAGAAATAGGTGGGGTAATATCTCTGTCGTAGAGCCGGGCGTGCCAAGGGAACAACACAATCCCTCTGTAGCCAAACACACTGTGGAGGAAAAGCTAGGGAGACAAGAGACATGAACTGGGTTACTATAGTAACAGCCTGGGGATTCCTGGGGTCCATCCTGTGGTCTCCTTGGTAACCTGAAAGGCCAAGACTGGTCCCAGTGTCAGGAGATACAACACTTCAATTAACATGAAATCCAATGAGAATGGATAAGTGGGTATCATCATAGTAATAAGATTAGATAATCCTTTATTTGTCCCACAGAGGGGTAGTTGGAGGCACTCATTTTTAAGCAATCAAGCCACCACCAGGTGTTGGTAGAATTATGTTGGGAAGTTGGGAAGAAGAACAGGAGTGTGTTGACAGTCGTCTGTCTTACCTGTCCTGTTTCATATTTGCCGTGTTGTTTTGGTGCCTCAAACACTCCCACCGTCTCCAGCACCTTTCCTTCTGGCCTGTTCCTGCCAAACACAGACTGTGACACACTGGAGCTCTACTGCAATCCTACATCACCATCTCTTCAACACTGGAGTTAAATCACAGTTAAATGACAACTGACTCTTCTCAATGTCATGTCATGCTCTCTCTCAGCAAGGGTTTAGTGCCAGCCCCGCAGTGAGACTAGGAATAGATTTGTCTTACTTCTTGTACTTATTGATTGCTTTCTACTGACTCTATTGTAACACATCAAATGAATGAATCCTAACTTCTAACGAAGGTCATCTTCTCAGTGTATATTTCCAGTTGTGTCCATGTGTTAGTTTCCATGTTTATAGTTTCTACTGAAACTGTCAATTAGAGAACACTATGTCGACATACAGTTTGAAGGCTTATTAAACTTCATACTTCCCACTGAAAGCAGTAGAGAAAGCCAGTTCACTAAAAGCAGCAGCACAAGAATGTGAATGTGACAACTGATGTGTCACTGAGTTCACTGAGCTGCTTTATACGTGTCTCATTATGAATGCGTTAGATGGATGACAGGAACCACTGGGTAGATAGTCATGACGAATTCACATGATTTTTGTTCTTCACGGTGTGATTTTAAAGACTGTTAAATGATCTTAACCTGCTGTCAACCTGCTTAAACTGCCAGCTAGCTAAGCTAAGCTAGTGTGGCTAACCTGTGAGAGCTGCTTACCGTGACGACATGAACCTCGTCTGCTGAATGTTCGGCAATCTGCACACTAAACACTGTAAACTGGGTCTTTTAAATTCATGCCCACTACTATTATACATAATACGCAACATTCTTTGTGTGTTTTTCCTGTTATATTTACTGATAGTCGTCAGAAAACCTTGTCGTATCGCACAGGCAGCCATCTTTCTTTGTGTGCACACGCATGCGCACACTGCCGTGTCATAAACATGCTGTTCAGATGTTTTCAGCTTTACTCTGCATGGAATAATATCAGACTGTGTTACTGTTTTACATATGATTTCATATAAAAACAGGACACATGTGTCATTTATTTCAAAGCTGATGTATAAACTTATAGGCTTCGGTTTCAGTGACATATTTATGGAAAATTAAGAAACATTATTGGAATTAATGTACCACCCCTTCCCACCAGCAGGGGCAGCAATCAATCTGAAATAGGAAAGGAAGAAAGAAGAAAAAACAAACAACAACAGTGTCACATGACGTGGATTGTATATGGCTGCGCTCTTAAACTGCCGCGGCCGTGTATTTTACATCTAATATCGTACCCTGGATAGGATTTAATTGTGGAATATGATTCATTGTTATATCGTACATGGGCACATTTAACAGTCGTTGTGCATAGTGTAGTTATTTAGACGTTTTGTGAAGAGAACCGCAGGTCATTCTCATAGCTCAGAAATATCCACCTCAGGTATATAGAGAAACCAATAATAAGATATAAAATACAAAGATGGCATCGTCTTTTGTGATCGGTGACACATTTCGGGTGAAATTGAACGATTTACTCAAACAGTCCAACTTGGCTGTTCCCCCCGAACTTCGTTCGGAACTTCAGAACATCGTCGAAAAAGAGGAACCTTCTACCCTGACCTTCAGAACAGCAAGAAGAATACACAAGTGTCTTCAAGAGAACGGTGTGTAGTGATGTAGTGATGTTACTGAGCCCCTATAGTAGTAATATACTACTGGTAGTAAAACAATATCAGTTTCTGGGTAATTCGAGGTCACATAGGAAAGTGGTACAATATGTTTTGTCGGTGCCTTTTTGTTTAAATATAGGAATTATAGTGTGCACAAGCAACCCTAACAGTGTTCTGTATACGGTGCTGTATGTGTCATTGGACCTAAATAAGCTTGACTTCCAGGTCATCCAGTTTTCCTTCATGATCTCTTGGAAGACAGTAGCTTGTTTCTGCCACAGGTGGAGCTGCCACCCAGGGTGAGTTACACCTCTTACCCTCCTTTGTGTGTCTGACCTCCTGGCTGGAAGTGTCGAACCTCTTAGCTCCAGGAGTCAGCAGGGCCTATAATGTGTTGGTGTTGCTGTCTGATTAAACAGAACCCTGAGCTGGTGGCTCGCCTGGAGAAGATCAAAGCCAAGCTGGCTAATGAGGAGTACAACAGGATCACACGAAACGTCAATGCACAGGTAAATACAAGCGATGTTATGTGCCATTTGTGACAAGGACTGGTATGTTGGATATTCTTGAGTGTATCTTGACTCTAGCTATCTTGACTCCAGTGGGGGTTCTAATAAATATTGGTACCAGATAGGAACTCTGGTCCAAAGATGAACAAAGAATAAATAAATAAAACAAATAATAATAATAGTTTGAACAGAATAACAAGATGTTTTAAATGATTTTGTGTACTCCAGGAAATAAATCGCCATGGCACTTTAGCAGACTTTGGAAAGCAAGGTTGGTGTCCATACAGCCCTGAGCACACCTGACTTCTAAACATCCCTAACTCACTGAACCTAACCCTCTGATTATCTCACTGTTCCTCCTCAGTGCGATCCGCCAAGGCAGTTGTTGTAACGGTCTTTAACTTCCTGGTGACAGTGGCCGCTACGTTTGCCTGTTCTTACCTGGGAAGCCAGTATCTGTTCACAGAGACCGCAGCAGTAAGCACATTTGTTTATTAGTTGTTGTCGTTATTATTATTATTTGTAGTAGTAGTATCTGTTGTATTATCACCACAATATGTGGTGTTGTGTGTTTGTGTGTGTGTGTGTTCTTGAGAATGATATTTGCTGTCTGTATGTTTCAGAGGGTGATAGCTGCTGTGATTGCTGCCTCTGTGGTTGGCCTAGCAGAACTCTATGTTCTAGTGAGAACAATGGAAGGGGAGCTAGGAGAACCCTAGGATCTGTGGAAGGAGAACGGAGACCGTATCCACCACAGGAGTGAGGAACCCTTCAGGTTAACATTCCAGCTGTTCAGGCCCATATAGGGACTGAACTGTAAATATTACACTTAAATGGTCAGATTCAAACAAGATTGTACATTGTAACCAACTGCTATCATATTTATTTGCCCTAATTTGTTTTGGTGGTCTATAAAGATAGAACCCTGTTCAGTCTGTGAGTTAATAAAGTATTTGGTTGCCCCTGTTATCTTTGTGTGTGGTTTTTATTATATTAGTATTCACAGTCTTGCCATGACTCCCAAAAATCTTGAGGCTGTAATTCCTGACAACTCAAGGCATTGAGCAAAGAATTAGAATAGTTTTAGTTCTTATTTACTGAGTATTGTGTGTAGACTTCAGGGGGAAATGAATCCATTTTGGAATTCTGTAACATAACACAATGTGGAGACAGTTAAGCACTGTGGTTGTAACATTGTAGTTTGATAAGTAAAAATTCAGTTCTGGTGTTAATAGAGAATCACCATTAAATTAGTCTGTGCTGCTATGTAGAACTCTGACCGGCTGCCAGATGTGCAGGTATTATCAGTCCTAGGTTATGTCCAGGACTGGCTGAGGGTGGGAGTGTACTGGACCTCTGATCTGTCAGGGGCTGACAGGCATCCTGTGGCTCATGGGGATCAAAAACAACCAATTACAATGTCCCTCTGTGTGCCAGAGTAGGAAAAACCTAAATCCTCCACGACAACACAGATCTCCAGTTAGGATGCAAAACAATTCTAATATGATATCTAAAGATCTGCTTCTGCCCTACTGTACTAATATCTGGTCAGTAAATAAGCCTTTGTCCTTTCATCTCAACTGAAAGATTAAACCATGTAACTACATCTGGGATACAAAAAAAAGTATCTCTCTAAGATCTGAGATTTGACACCAGGATTAAGGGTTTATTGAAATATGATTTGGTATTAAAGATTATTTATGATATGCAGAGATCAGTGTCCAGCAGTGTCCTGTCATATTTGTCCTGTGGACTCACATGTAACAATTCAGAGCAGAACCTAAATCCAGCCAGAATTAAAGAGCTGCTAAGCTGATAGATTCTGAGCTCCAGTTCTAATTTATTTCTTATTATTCATTTTCCCCTCTGTCCATCTCATACTTACAGTGAAAAAAATACACAGAGAATAATTATATCTGTCGTGGTATCTATCCACAAGGAATCATTTTAATCTGGATAGTTTGAAAGATAATACTCCCCAAAGAGATAAACATTTCGAGGATCAAATATCTGGTCAGCTAGTGGGTGTCTACAACCAGATAAGTTTCTCTACACAACTGGCTTAATGTTTTTCATATCTGCCATCTTCTCAGGTCACAACATAGACAGCCAATACAGGCTTTCTAAACACCACAGACTACAGAACATAATGTAAACGGGATCGGAACAGGTTTAAATTCTTACTTTGCTAATTAGATATCACACAAGATGGCAAACGACACACACACGTTACTAGATGTAAAACATTGTTGCTTAGTTACCATGGTTTGGTCACTTTAAAAACAAATACACACACAGTGGACAGGAGAGTTGTGAAGGAGGTTTAGGAAGGCAGGAATTGTCCCATCATCCATTTACAATGTTAACATACCTGTTCTGTTTCAAAATGGTTGATGTATAACAATGCCTGAGTTTTGAACTTGCAGTGTGTCAAGGGGGGAGGAATCTCAGTCAGGAGCAACATGGTTCAGAACTCCAGAAAGTTGGTGACGATGGCAGCATTGTAGATAAGGTCAGAAATGTATCCCATGGAGGTCTGGGTCTGGGCTGGGCCCATGTCCCAGTACATCTGCTGAGGGTTGGAAGGTACCACCTGGTCCACTGAACCGTGAGATCCATACCTGGTAGCTCCACCAGCCAGACTCTGGGAAGCGTAGTTCCTGAAGCCTGAGGCCACAGCACAGGCCTGATACGGCCGAGGAGTGTGGGGCTGTCGAAGCATGGCTGCGGGGGCGGACAAGGCTCCCAGGGGAAGGCGGCACTCGTCCTCCCAGAGGAGAGACTCTGACAAGTTAGGAGAGGCTGGTGGGGGCTGGTGGGAGGCTGGGTAGCTGCACATGTTACGCCAATCAGAGCAAAACAGATGCTGCTGCCCATCCTCACACTGGCTCTGGTCTGGCCTGAACAGCTCCAGGGCAGGGGTGGAGGAAAAAGAGGAGGGCCCAGGAGAGGGGGCTCTGACCCGGGGTTGGCAGGCTGCAGGAGCACATCCTCCATGAACCACCCTGGTTGACTTGAGGAGTCTACCGCTCTTGATGCTTCTGGCACGTCTGTTCTGGAACCACACCTGTTAACACCAGCATAAAGAGGAGGAAATCAAGGGCCTTGTCAAAAGCGGCCTTTTCAAACTGACTTGTTCAAAGGGCATTCGTGAGTTACCAACCTGGATTTTGCTTTCGGGAAGACGAGTGTGCGCTGCCAAGCGTTCACGGAGTGTAATATCAGGGTATGGTGTCATGGCGAACGCTTGTTCAAGTTCTGATAGTTGCGCACGGCTGAAGATGGTTCTTTTGCGTTTCCGCTGACCTTCATATGCGCCTCGTTCAGGCGACGGGACAGCAGCAGACCCATCACCTGGCATGTCTGCATGGCAAATGATTCAGTGTACAATTAACAAACACAATTCTATTTGAGGTTTAAACTCAATTTCAGTTTAACCAAGTCACTTTTGAATTGGGGTTCCCTGGTGGGTCGCCGGATAAGAGCACATTAGACTAAATACTTAACCCAATTAAGGCCCACAATCGATTCCCTCCCACACAGAACATCTCCCCCTCTCCCTGCTTCTACCTGTCTCTATAAATAAAGCCGAAAAGTTCACCTTTAATTTAGGTGAAAGAATATTTGTAATAATGCTACATTACCTCAATATAGCCAAACTCGACAGATATTATGTATCATTTTCTTGTTTGTTGACATAATAGATTTGAGAACATTTATAGTAAATTCAATCAAATATGTTCTTTCTTTTAGGTAGGTCTACATTAATTCCTGTTCGTTGTTGTCATGACTATGAAAAACAGTGTTTGACTAACTTTATGATTTTAGATAAAAAACATTTCCACCATACCTTTGCCGTCATCTTGGTCTCCAAAAGGTCCAGAAAAGGCTCTGTGGTCAGTGTATGAAAAGTCTGGGAGGGTAAAAAGAGCCATATTCTGTCTGTGATCAGCTAGAAGAGATGTCATGGGGAGATATGAGTCCAGTGCTGCTTAGTGAAGATCCCTTTATACTCTGAGTCAATCTGCGCATGGTTCAGGTGTTATTAGGGGGGCTTGTATTTAATCCTCATCGCTATTTCCCGGACAGAAAAGCGACGATATTAAGCTGCAGTTGATTTCTGACCCTCCATCTGAACCTGTTTGTCAGATCATGGTCAGGCAGGCCACCCATGTGGAGGCCCAGTGGAGGTGACTGTCTGGGGGCATGAAGGGACCAGGAGCCCGGTGGAGGTGACTGTCTGGGGGCATGAAGAGACCAGGAGCCCAGTGGAGGTGACTGTCTGGGGGCATGAAGGGACCAGGAGCCCGGTGGAGGTGACTGTCTGGGGGCATGAAGGGACCAGGAGCCCGGTGGAGGTGACTGTCTGGGGGCATGAAGGGACCAGGAGCCCGGTGGAGGTGACTGTCTGGGGGCATGAAGGGACCAGGAGCCCGGTGGAGGTGACTGTCTGGGGGCATGAAGGGACCAGGAGCCCGGTGGAGGTGACTGTCTGGGGGCATGAAGGGACCAGGAGGGACTCTGACCAGAGGTTCAGGATATTTGGGTCTGAACAAAGTTTAAACGTTTAAAAAACGTTCCCTGTTCTGTGTCAATTTACTTGAGACTCTTTGAGTTGTTCATATAGCCTATGCTTCCATTTGATGGTTGAGGGTTTTATGGTTAAACAATCAAAAACAAACAACAGATGCATCCTTTAGACAAGCTGTCTTACAACTCATGTGCCCACAGAACCAAATGACAGTTGAGAAACCCCCAAGAACTGGATCGAACTAGAACTATGATCAAGTGATTGTTACTGTCGTAACATACAATTACATTTGTCAGTCTCTCACCAAAAGCCACGCGTTGACCCAGTGCAATAATCTAAGGACATTTTTAATTCCCCATTTTTTCTTCTTCTGCAATGTCAATACTTAATCTAAACCTCATGCATACACACTGTAGAAAGGCAGAGAGGCATACATACTCACACACAGTCAGAGAAACAGTCAGATACTTGACAGAAATAGTCAAGTATCTGTTTTCAGGGCTAGATAGTTTTGTATCAGGGTTGGCAGTTGTTTATAACTTAACTCTCATTAATCCTGTGAGAGCTCATGATGATGTCAGTGCTGCTGCGGTGTTCTCACCACCAGGGGTCAGTGTTGTCTGTCCAGAATCCATCCAACTGTGCAGCTCTGTGGCTAAAACCAGGAGATACAGTTGGGACAGTTCTGGAAGAGGGAAGGATTGTCCTTCAGCAGGTCTGACTGGGTCAAAGGAAGGAGAGCATCCAGGTTGTAGAAGGGAATAAGGGACTGGGACAAGGCTCTGATCGGGACCATAGTGCAGGGTAACACTACACCCTACACTCTGGTCCTGATCGGATAGGGAAGTGGGCCTGCAGTGTAGTGGATATGGTACTGAGCCCAGGGGATGGTGTGGTGGTGGATGTGGTTGTGGGCCCAGGGGAGGGTGTGGTGGTGGATGTGGTTGTGGGCCCAGGGGAGGGTGTGGTGGTGGATGTGGTTGTGGGCCCAGGGGAGGGTGTGGTGGTGGATGTGGTTGTGGGCCCAGGGGAGGTTGTGGTGGTGGATGTGGTTGTGGGCCCAGGGGAGGGTGTGGTGGTGGATATGGTACTGAGCCCAGGGGAGGGTGTGGTGGTGGATGTGGTTGTGGGCCCAGGGAAGGGTGTGGTGGTGGATATGGTACTGAGCCCAGGGGAGGGTGTGGTGGTGGATATGGTACTGAGCCCAGGGGAGGGTGTGGTGGTGGATGTGGTTGTGGGCCCAGGGGAGGGTGTGGTGGTGGATGTGGTTGTGGGCCCAGGGGAGGGTGTGGTGGTGGATGTGAGACTGGATCTGGATCCATCACTCAAACTTCCTCAGGTGGTTGTAGAGAGACTGGACGTAGGTGAAGACACACATGGGGTCTGGCTTCCTGCCCATCACCATCATATCCTCCACCTCGATCAGACGGTCACAGTTTGCCTTCTCCCTGAAACAACAACATTGCTCAGTGAGGCTGACCTTCACCAACCTAACAGACAGAAGAGGAGGGAAGAGGAGGAGAGAGAGAAGGAATGGAGGAGTGGATACAGGGAGGGGAACTTCCAGACCGGCAGAGATGCAAATGGAAATTTTGGTAATGTAATCCCCAGTGTTTTAATGCATGTGTGCTATTAATGATTTACATGGACTGTGACCAATCAGAAAGTGATTCCATGAATCTTGTTTCTATTTGTGGTCGTGCTTGCAGGACACTCTGGACCTCTAATGTTACCCATGGAAAAAGGGTTTTAAAAGAGCACAACATGTGTTTGATAAACAGTTGAAGGCAACAGGCTCATTTGGTTTGTCTATCATGATCAGTCAGAGGTGCTCTATTATTATACTCCTGAGCGGCTCTGTCCTGGATAAATAAAGTTGCTGTTGTAATCGGGTCATTTTACATTTAGTATTCAGTGTCAGTTCAGGGAAAACACAGTTTTTTGGGGAGATATTCTACTTACTCTGCGATGCGGAAGGCCAACTCAAAGTTGTGTTTGCGGTTGGCAGGAGTCAGAAGGTCGTAATCAAACTCCATCGGGAAGAAAGAATGAACCAGTGCACAGAAAGCCATGCCGTCACTCCAAGTAGATGAAAAGTTCTGGATGTCAATATTCTGTTGAATATGAGGAAATGAGGTGAAAAGAATGTGTCGGTGAACAAACAACAACAACGAGAACAAAACCAGATGTGTTAAAACATTGAAAGTAATAAATACTATACTTCATCAGGCGAACACTAACAAAGTAAGTAAACTCAAAATGTTAAAACGTAGTCGCCTCAGATGGAAGCGTGTTTACCTGGTAGCCTATGGTTTTGGAACGACACCAGTCCAGGAGGATCTGCTTGATGCTGCTGGCACTGGAAACTCCAAAACTCTGAGAACGTTTTAGCTTTGGTTTGGAGTCCACAGTCTTCAGCCTACTAAGAGGAAGAGGGGAGAGAGTAAGAGATTGACGAGTCAGAAAAATAAGCAAACATCATCCAGATGTTGAGAGGACAGAGATGAGGCAGGTTACCTGTCCGCTTCAGAATCAAGCTTCTCCAAGAGCGGTCGGCGCACCTGTGCACCGATGTTTCGGGGGAGAGTCTGGGACCTCACAAGCTCCCGCCTTCTCTCCACACCCCTCCCCAGAGCTACACCTCTGCTCACATCCATGACCCTGTAGACAGACACATGTCAGACAGACAGACAGGCTGATGGACAGACAGACTAGATGCAGATACAGTCAGGCAGACAGACGGACAGACTTTAAAGTCTCATTTGAAATGCAGTCAGCTGAACTAAATCCTTGAACTTGCCTCTCTGTATCAAGTTGGTGCGGACCAGCGCTGACTGACTGACGGGTTACTGATCTTTCTGTAAAGGAAACACCAGAGATGAAAACTGCACCACACAAGGGCTTCGGTCTAATTCTAGTTCTCTCTCATCTTTTGAAGTCCATACCTGTTCATAGTTTGAGGTGCATTTAGTGAATTCACAGAAACTTCTCCACACTCTTACCTTGAAGTTGGGGAGAACCCAACGCTCTGATGGGAGATGGAGTCAAAGTCTTCATCACGGAAACTACAACAGGAGAAGAAAGAGTCAGTCGTGTGGAATGTGGAGGTGCACAGAAAAGGCCTTCATCACATCTCACCTCAACTGAAATTGAAGGCTCTTTAAGTGTTTGTTTTAGGTGCAGGACTGGGCTGCTAAGATGTAGATAAGCAACAGTTTAATCTCTCTCATACCTGGCTGTGTAAGGGCCTCTGAGGTGGGCAGAGGCTGCTTGTGGTTACCAGTTGATTGACTGAGGACCAGGGGTTCAGAGACATGCATGGGACCCACAGGATGACTGGAGGACTCAGGGATGTTCATGAGGGAGGTCGCTGAGGCGTCAGCCACCTTGGTTGTGGCAGTTATTGGTAGGTGTGGCATCGTTATGGCAACAGATGCTGCATGTTGCTGTGGGCTGTCGAGGTCTTGCAGACTCTTCCCAAAAGTCACGGTTGAATGTTCTGATTGAAAGAACAAACAGACCTGCGTTTACCAAGAACAAATATAACAAGTACACTACTTTTCGGAATTCTTGAAAATTCCACTCCTTTTTGTGGTTTAGTAAATAATCTTTTTCTTCTGGTAAAGTTTAATGTTGAGAAAGAGTGTAAGTTCTACCTGGGTGCGAAGCTTGTTTGTCTGGAGTTGTAAATGTTTTGTCTGAGACAGCAGAGTGGCCGTTCTCGATCCCAGATGAGGGAGGATTTGGCTCCTCACGTTCAATACTCTGCAAAGCACACAGACAGAAATGACACCAAACTGCACTATGACTGTAACAGGTAGTTTGATATCACAAGAATCTGGCGAAAAGCACTTTAAGTAACTTCTCTCTCTCTCTCGCTCTATCACTCTCTCTTTCTCACTCACCCAGCCAACCCTGCTCTCTGTGTTTTAAAGAAGTAGTACACACATAAAAACACAGCATATACAGCATATACAAAATCGTGTCAGATATTCGAGGAGATCTCATCACAGAGGAATGTGACAGGGGAGTGTTTTCTGCTCTGTGTGTGAGAGTGTGTGAGTGGAGGAGGGAGCAGTAAACTGTTCGTAAGTCAGAGATGGGGAGAAACACATTAACCTGGAGGATAAACGGTCTGAAGTTAAGTCACAGGATGTGCGTGATGTGTGCGCCTGCGTTCTCTCACTTTGACAGGGTGTGGTCTGATGGATTTTCCACAGAGAACTCTCAGATAACACACACACGCACCTCTTATCTATGGCACATGAGTCACATGACCTGATGGGTTAGTCACACCAGACCCTGTGCTGTGCTCCGTCTCTGTTCTGGCTGGGAACGCTGTGCTCCACTTGGTTCCCATGGTGACGCTGGAACAGCCGGATCTGACATTTGGTGTGAACTGTACAGCAGGTAGAGCAGCAAAGACACTGTGTGTGTGCGTGCGTGTGTGTGCGTGTGCGCGCGTGTGTGTTCGACAGGTGTGGATGTGTGCAGTAACATCCAGCAGAAGCTGACAGCAGGTCTGCACACATCCCCCTGGCTGCCCTCAAGCTGCAGGGCTGCTTATCAGTCACATCTGGGACTGCTGCCTTTTCAGGGAGCAGCTCTGAATGAACAAGCCAGTCATCATCTGAGCCTTAACCTGGTATCAAACCAGGTAACCACTGTGACCCTGTGTCATAATACTACTGAGACAACCAGGAGATATGACATGAACTTGACACCCATCCTGCTATGGGTGGTTACTGTTTAAATTCAAGGTAACACCACCAACATGTGACTCTGTACTGAGACTACTCACGTTAGTCTTGCTGGACACTGTGAAGGTGGCTTTGCTGGAGAAGCGGGCCGTGGTGGGGCTGGAGGCTGGGCCAGTGGGGCTGGAGGCTGTGGCAGGGGGGCTGGATGTTGGGCCAGTGGGGCTGGATGCCGGGCCAATAGGTCTAGATTCTGGGCCAGAAGTGGTGGAGTCAGAAAGACTGGCCGCTGGGGCCGGACAGCTTGAGTCTAGACCAGAACCAGAGGGATTACTAGAGCTAACGAAGGGGAAAGAGGTAGACGGAGAAGCAGTCTGGCTGGTGTTTGACTGCTCTACCCTGGGCTGGGTCTGGTTCTGGCCGTGGGTGTCCTGAAGGTCCCAGTGGTTGTGGTTGTTTAGTACTGCGCTGCGATCCCACAGCTTCCCAGTGAGGATCTCCACCTGTCGGGTCAAACTCTCCAGCTGAGCCCGGAGCTGCCGGTTCTCCTGCTGCAGCTGGGCCACCGCCTGGCCCACGGCCCCCCCCAGGCCTGCCTCCTCTAACCGCAGCTCCACACCCTGCTTGAAGGCACTAACATCCAGGTGAATCTTCCTGACAGCGTCCCTCAGGGTTCCCTCGTAGCGAGCCAGCACAGCACACACAGTTTCATCTCCTGACACACCCTCGTCTGTCAGCTGGTTGCCGTCCATGCCTGCTCTGGATAGCACACAGGGAGGTGGAGGGACGAGGGGGTTTTAGGGTCAAGGGTCACGGTCTGTTAACTATCCCTCTTGGCAGTAATCTCTGTCTCTCTTCAACAGGTTCCCTGCTGGGTCCTGTCTCTACCTCAGTCTGGGGTGAGGTGGGGGTGAGGGGAGGCCTTAGATTTAGGGTGCCCACTGGACTGTGTGGGGGGGGGAGGCAGGCTGTGAGCAGATGTCTGACCTCCAGATTTCCACTAAAAGCTGAGAAGGAAGACCTGAATCACAGACCTGAGGAGTCAAATGGGAAAAGCACCAAAAGTCACTTTACAACAAAATGTCTTCAGAAAAAAAACATTGTTGTGATATCTGATAGAAACCTTCAACAAAAATGAATTCAACATACACAAACGTGATTAAAAATACACCTGTTAATTCAAACACAATTATGTAACAAAGTAGGAGATTTGCGCATGACATATTCTCAACATGAGAAATTAGTACATAAGTAGAAGATAGAAAAACGTTCAAAACTAACAAATAAACTGCCGGTAATTCACTTCAACCTTCTTCACTGGGTGTAAATGTGTGTCTGTTGTGTGTATCTGTCTATGTGTTAGTTTGCATATGGGGTATGTGTGCAATAGCAGAAAACCATATCCCAGTAAAGTTAACCCAACTCACCTCTCAAACTCTGGAATAATGTCCTCTGCATGTGCCAGCTGTGTGTAGGAGTGTGTGTCTGCTCTGCTCTCCGCCTCGTCTCACACACTCACGGAGGGCGTGAACGGAGCAGAAGAGGGAGGTGGAGAGATAGGAAGAGGGAGGGATGGAGGGATGGAAAGGGAGGGAGAAAGGGACAGAGGGAGAGAGACAGAGAAGAGAGAGACAGAGACAGAGAGACAGAGACAGAGAAGAGAGAGAGAGGAGAGAGAAGAGAGACAGAGAGAGACACAGAGAGAGCGATACATAGAGAGAGACAGAGACAGAGAGAGACAGTCATCCTGTCATGGGAATCTTCTTCTGTTCTTGTCCTGCCATCTCCCCTCCCCCTCTTCACCCCTCTCTCTCCCTATTCTCTGGTGCTGTGATGTTGTTGCAGACCAGAACCATAACCCCCCCCCCACCCCCCCACCCACCCACCCACCCCCCGCCCCCCCCGCGTAACAAGACCCTCTCAGAACAAACATTCCAGATGAGAGATAGAGGTGTGTGTGTGTTGGGGGCACAATGGTTTCCAGGCTAATACTGCCAGCTTGCAGGGACAGACGGAACACACGATAAATGACAGGTCAACATTCTGGTCGTATTGTAAACAGGGCTAGGTTGTGAAAAGGGGTGATGGAGGAGGTGGGGGTGGGGGGGTTGGGGTGGGGGGGGGGGTCTGCTTGGCTGGAAATGATATCCAAAGCAGGGACATGAAAGCAACCAAACATCAGATGAGGAAGGAGAGTGCTGTCACCTCACACACCTCACCACAGTGAAGTAGCTGAACACATCTGGCAGAATGGACAGAACTGTCTGTAGCAGTTGAACCAAGCTGTGGTTCAAGATCATGTTGTAAACCTACAGCAACAAACTCATTGCGTCTGTAATTATACGTATTGGTTGAAGGTATCAACAGGATTAATCTGCAGCTAAGTTGCCTTGTTCCACCACATTCCACTGCCCCTGTAATTTAAATCCCCCCCTCATCCTCCCCCACTGTATGGGGGTAGAGGTTGTAAACTCCAGCAGTCCAGAGCCAAATGCGTCACCACGCTATTAAACTGTACACTGACATGTCTGCTCAAACTTGCATTTAAGCTCTTCTATACGTTCACACTCAGACTCCACACAGCTGCTGCCTCTCCTCCAGCTCCACACAGCCGCTGCCTCTCCTCCAGCTCCACACAGCTGCTGCCTCTCCTCCAGCTCCACACTGCTGCTGCCTCTCCTCCAGCTCCACACAGCTGCTGCCTCTCCTCCAGCTCCACACAGCTGCTGCCTCTCCTCCAGCTCCAGACAGCCGCTGCCTCTCCTCCAGCTCCACACAGCCGCTGCCTCTCCTCCAGCTCCACACAGCCGCTGCCTCTCCTCCAGCTCCACACTGCTGCTGCCTCTCCTCCAGCTCCACACTGCTGCTGCCTCTCCTCCAGCTCCACACAGCTGCTGCCTCTCCTCCAGCTCCACACAGCTGCTGCCTCTCCTCCAGCTCCACACAGCTGCTGCCTCTCCTCCAGCTCCACACAGCTGCTGCCTCTCCTCCAGCTCCACACAGCTGCTGCCTCTCCTCCAGCTCCACACAGCTGCTGCCTCTCCTCCAGCTCCACACTGCTGCTGCCTCTCCTCCAGCTCCACACAGCCGCTGCCTCTCCTCCAGCTCCACACAGCCGCTGCCTCTCCTCCAGCTCCACACAGCTGCTGCCTCTCCTCCAGCTCCAGACAGCCGCTGCCTCTCCTCCAGCTCCACACAGCTGCTGCCTCTCCTCCAGCTCCACACAGCTGCTGCCTCTCCTCCAGCTCCAGACAGCCGCTGCCTCTCCTCCAGCTCCACACAGCCGCTGCCTCTCCTCCAGCTCCACACAGCCGCTGCCTCTCCTCCAGCTCCACACTGCTGCTGCCTCTCCTCCAGCTCCACACTGCTGCTGCCTCTCCTCCAGCTCCACACAGCCGCTGCCTCTCCTCCAGCTCCACACAGCCGCTGCCTCTCCTCCAGCTCCACACAGCCGCTGCCTCTCCTCCAGCTCCACACAGCCGCTGCCTCTCCTCCAGCTCCACACAGCCGCTGCCTCTCCTCCAGCTCCACACAGCTGCTGCTGCTCCAACAGGCCCGCTTTCTGACATCAACGTTTCCATGGGAACGCGGCAGCCAAACATAAAATTGATGATGTCATCGACGCTTCAAAGAAAATTTTAATTCACAGCACATGTAGCCAAGAATGAGTGAGAGATTAAAGGGAGAGAGTGAAAGGGAGAGTTTGTTAGAAGGATAGAAAAGGATAAACAAAATATGGGGCATGAGGGTCAAAATGTGTATTTATTATTACAGTTCTTATGTGCATGTAGACACGCCCACCAACAGTGTTAGCAGAGAGGTGAACTTTGGGGAGGCTTCCACTGTGCCCCTGACTAATCAAGCCCCCAGTGCAGGAGGGGGAAAGGGGGGGGAGGGGGAAAACACATTCCCTAAACCTCAGCCAACCTTCCTGAGATCACTGGCTCCGCATAATTACAGCCCTACTGCCTCCCCCTCTCCCCTGCCCCCCACCACGCCTGGCTCCCCCCTCTGTTCCCACACTCTCACGTCTCAGTCATATTTCCTGCTGTCTTCTCTCTCTCACACACACACACACATACTCATGCACGTGTAGACACTATGCTCAGACACAGGAAATTATGTCATAGAGACAATGGCCCAGTGAAGAGGCTCAGAGAGGGGTGAGGGGTGTGGGGGGTGTGTGTGTGTGTGTGGGGTGGGGGGGGGTTGCTATGTCAACACCAGAAACACTCAGCGGAGCTTCCAGGAAGTCTCATGACATGGTTATAAGAAATGTTGCCAGCAAAGTGTCCGTGAGAGATTGTGAAACACAGAAAGGTAAACACACTCTCTCAGTCAGTTAGAAACGTGCAGCTTCACATAAACTGAGGCCTCACAGTTGATGGATTACCAAGAAAGTCTGCAGCAATGATGTCACTTCTGCTGCTCAAGCCAAAACTCTGCTCTGTCAGATCCATCACACACACACACACACACCATAATCTGCTCGGTCAGATCCATAAAACACACCATACACACACACGCACCATGCACACACACAATAGCCTGCTCTATCAGATCCATAACGCACACACGCACACATACCATGAGGTATCCAAACCTCACAGACCTCACCCCCCCCCCCCCCCCCCCCACCTTGGTTCAGCATGACCTCATCTGCTCCAGTCCAGCTCACACACAGTGGGGTGTAGCCTGCATGCCCCACAGTCATGCACACTCCACACACACAGGACTGATGGACTGAGCACCTGAGAGGTGGGGGGGGGGGGCTGACCTCCTGCCTGCCTGAACTGAGTAGCACTTCGTCAAAACGACAAAACTATGAGTCAGTTTACCACCTACAGGTGCACATCACAGTCACTTTACCAGACTGTAAAAGTACTGTCAAACAAATGTACTGTACATGTCATTCACCCCACTGGATCTGTACTAACTATACAAAAACATACAGACACAGTCTTGACTAAAAAGGTATTTTTGTTTTATGTCCACAGATCTGGACTTGTTAGTAGTGTTTTCCCCTTAACATTCAAAACCAGCCTCTGGAGATGTGAGGCTTGCAAGGAAGAAGGGGGGGTTGGAGAGTCGGGGGGTGGAGGGTCGGGGGGTCAGGGGGAGTGGGGGGAGTAAAAGGAAGGTAAAGTAGGGTGGGGGGGGGGCGGGGTTAGAGGCGGATGAGTCCAAAGCGAGAGAGAGCAGCCTCTTCATGGTGCAGTCTGGAACGTCTCCTCAGTAGGGTTTCTACACACACACAAACACACACACACACGTTGAAAAGCACAGCCAAGTCACACACACGCACACACACACACACACACACAGGTGTGCAGGGCGCTGTCCTTCTGTCTTACCTCCCTGTGTCTGTCCTTAACTGGAACAGAAAACAGGCAGCTGTTAGAACGCCCAGAGCATCAGAGAAGCAGCAGAGCAGTGATGTGGTGTGATGGGGACTCACATGAGGGCAGGTGGGGCAGCAGAACACACAGCAGGATCACAGAGAGCACGATGAAACCCAGGCACAGCAGCAGCCACCAGCTGACTGGCTCTGGAACAACAACAACAACTCACCATCACTCACGCAACAAAACAACAGCAAACTACCATCACATACACAACAGTGTGTAAGCGCCAGCTTAACCACACAACACCATCGAATGATGCATGATCCAACTACAGTCTGCCATCTTGTGGTCTTGAAAGAGTACTGTTGAAGGTGGCCTCTGGAAGTGTAGGTCAGTGCAAGTAGTAAAAGGTCATTTACGCGCATGTGTGTGTTTGGGTTTTTGTATAAATCAGTTCAAATCAATTAAAAATTAATATTTAATATTTTTCAATGCATGTGTGTGTGTGTGTGTGCTTCAGTGAATCACCAACTCACCCGTAACGACGAGAGTGAAGCTCTTGCGGACGGGCATGCGCAGTGAGTTATGAGACACCCTGCAAAAGTATTGGCTGCCTGAGTCCTGGAGGCGGGCCTTAAGCAGGAAGAAGGCGGAGAGGGAGTACGTTCCGTCCTGGTGGTGGCGGTGGCTGGAGTACAGCACGTTCTGGAGCTTCTCAGGGATCAGGCCCTGCTCCTGAGACGCCCTCAGCCACTCCATGTCCACATCCAGGGGGTAGTAGCCCGTCGCCTCACACACAGCCTTCACCTCCTCCCCCTCCACCAGAGAGATGGTAGGGTCCAGGTTCAGGGACACACGGGGGGCCTCTACATAAGAATAGATTCAAACAGTTGGAATGATGGCCATTCTGATTCTGATGTGATAAAAAAATCTATACATTTCAACCAAGCCACTACCCCAGCTGATCTCACTAAGTAGAGAAACTCCCCCTCACCCCTGATGGCCAAGGTGATGTCCAGGCTGGCGTGCAGAGGGGCCACAGACACAGAGCATTGATACGAGCCCTCGCTGGTCACTTTGGTGTGTGGGAGGTGGAGGGAGGCGTCTCCCGCCATCAGCTCTTTCATCGCCACCCCGCTGCCCTGCGTGAGCCCTGATTGGCTGTCGTAGCTGAACAGGGTGGAGCGTTCCCCACGCCGCTGCAGTATCCAGGCTGCGCTCAGATGCGCCCCCCTGTGGTCCACGGAGAACAGGCAGTGCAGCCGGCGCTCAGCACGCAGACCCACATGCACTACTGGGGAGCGGGTCAGAACCATCAGGGCAGCTACACACACACACACACACACATGCACACACACATGCACACACACACACATGCACACAGAGAGAAATTCAGATAAAGGTGTTTAGTGGTAGACCTTCACCTTAAAAGAATATTACAAGAACACTGGAATGGGTGTTTGGTAAGGGAGATGTGTGTGAGTAGTACTTCCAGTGATGTGGTGTGTGTGTGTGTGTGTAGTACTTCCAGTGATGTGGTGTGTGTGTGTGTACAGCACCTGCAGTGATGAGTGTATCTCTGTCTCCTATGGGTGGCCAGTGGTCTGTCGGAGAATAAGGCGGGGTGACAGGCGTGTGTCTAAGAACACTGACGAGGGTGAAGAGGTCGTCGTCATGGCGAAGGGTGCAGGTGAACCAGAGGTCATTCTTCCGGGCTCCTGGTCCTGGCCACACCTGCGGCACTTCCGGAAGGAACCTGCGGAGCTCACACTGCACCTGATCACCTGACCCTTCCACATGACCTCGAAGATCCACCTTAGAACCTGGACAGACCAGAGGAACACAGTTTAGAACATGGTAGGATGAAACTGACCTGTGCAGGATAATTTATAGTAGGGTGGAACCTGGACAGAGAAAGGAAGAACCATTTAAAAGAACAGAGCAGGATAGAACAGTTTAAAATGCAGCCGAACATCCTTTCTGACACAGGGTAGAAGAATCAGAATCAGAATGGGGTTTATTCGCTATGCAAGATTAACATAGAATTCACTGTGGCAGAAATGAGCAAACATAGAACATATATGTGGCATACTAATAAAAAATGAATACAATGTAAAAAATACACTACAGATATGATACAGGGTGGGTTTCTGGAATTACAGGTTTCTGTCAAGAGGAAACTACCCATTTGAATGAATTGCCAAGTCAACACAACAGTCAGTTACCTGTTACTAAAAAGGTGATGGCCTGGGGGTTTACAGGAGGGTCACTAACCCGCCCAAACTGCAGGCTGGCATCTCTGTACTGGATGCGGGTCTCATTGTGGCCCTCGTCACTCAGGGCAACATAGTCCTCGATCAGCTGACAAGGTAACCATAATACCTGCCTGCCAGACCGCCCAACTGTGATCTCTAAAGTGGGGAGAGAAGTCAAAGAAACCCAACAGTGGATTCAGCCCCGGTTAGAAGTCTGAAGGAACATAATGAAGATTTCCCAACGTGTTTATATGAAACATTTTTACATTTATAAATTACCAACGGATCTATGTAACTCACATCATTATTATTCATGGCATAGTCTAAATAAACATAGGCTATATCCTAGTTTCTTGACAATCTTTTTGAAAAAGTCATTGTGAAGGAGTCATAATTATCATCGGTAAGAAAGCGTTCAAATGAGTGAAATGGTGAAAGA
The DNA here is from genome assembly GCA_030340685.1 of Protosalanx chinensis. Taxonomy (NCBI): domain Eukaryota; kingdom Metazoa; phylum Chordata; class Actinopteri; order Osmeriformes; family Salangidae; genus Protosalanx; species Protosalanx chinensis. The sequence goes on along the minus strand of CM059325.1, from coordinate 1,276,799 downwards.
GACTCAGTCTGAGGGTAAAGAAGTCACCTACCTGCACAGATAAACAAATAGATTAAACGATTGAAGATTGAACTCATAACGATGAGAAAATGTTGTTGTCAGTGAAGCAGCATTTGGACTAAAGCAGCAGATCACTTTCACTTTCATTTCACTTTTATCAACTTCTGTAACACCATCGAAAAAGTGACCATGGGAGTTTGCATGCAGTTAAGAAGGAGCCAGTTATATACTGTGTGATATATACAGTTATATACTGTGTGATATATACAGTTATATACTGTGTGATATATACAGTTATATACTATGTGATATATTTCTATCAGAATTTCCTTAGTAAACATGAAGAATGACTACGTGACTGATTTATTTTCCGGGTTCATGCAAAAACAATGTATTTTATAACCAGTGGATTAGTAAAACCTTGTAGGCTGCACTTTATCAAGCCCAGACGGGGACCATCTAAAGGCCTACTACTTTGTAAACAATTCTCGTTTATACGGAACAATTTTATGATTGAACAAAGTTTAAGTCATAGACTAATATATGTGCGAACACAAACCTGACCAGTAGGGGGCAGTGACGTCATCACATGTGGGTCAGAAGCTGCAAAAGCGAAGAAGAAGATGCGGAACATGAGACTAGACGTTCATTCAACTTTCTCGTGGGTTGAATAATTTATGCTAATTATAAATCCGTACCATGATATAAACCGGTAAAACTAAATCAAGGATCGAAACCCAACGATGGATCAAGGTAATTTGAATTCCAAGCACGGAAGTGGTCCGTGAGATAGTTTCACGTCCATCAATTGCATGTTCATTAGTAAGACTAGTTAAAGCTCTTTTCATCAAGAGACAGTCTTTCCTGCTCGCTAATACAATCCCTCCTCTTGATTCCTATGTGGTGTGTTTATTTGTTGCAGAGTCTTGGCTGAGCTGTGAGAAAACTGCCCAGCTACAGGGAGGCTTTCTGCTGGCTAACAAGCTGTGCTCCCCAGCCAGCCTGGCCAGCCTGGAGAAGCAGCAGTGGGGAAAGGTGGGCCAGCCCATCCTGCAGGCAGTCAGAGAGGTGTGTCGGCAGGAGCAGAGAGCTGCTCCTCAACAGGAATCCCTCCCCTGGAAGAAGAGGCTGCTGTGTGTGGTGTGGAGCAAACTGCTGTCCAGCGAGAGTGGAGAGGATGTGGAGCGAGGCTGGAGAGAGAACCCCTTGTTCCCGGCCCAGAGCGGTCTTCCAGAGGTGAACTCTGTGGTGCTCCTGGAGCTCACCAAGGCCCTGCAGGCCGCTCCGCTCTATGCCAGCCTACTGCTGGGCCTGGACCCTGAACGCCAGGTCCTGGAGCTGGAAAGGCTGGTCCAGCACGTCACCTGCTGCCCCTCCCTGGAGGACGGCTGGCTGCTAGTTGAGGTCTGGTGGGAGCTCTGGAGGGCTGGGGGGGAGGCAGCTGAAGATGATCTGAACAGAGTGTTTGCTGAGCAGTGTGCACGCCTTCCCAACCCCCCCTCTGACCTACCCAGTCAGGCTGCCAAGAGATTCAAGTTAGACCCTGAAAAAGCCCCTCTACTACCACCAAAACAGTCATCATCAGCCCCCAGTGTGCTGGCTATTCTCCTCCAGGCAATGGAGGACATGAAACATTACTTCCTAACCTCTGACCTGTGTTTCTCTGGCTTGTCAATCCTCCTGGACAGTCTGTCCACCTGCTACCTGAGGGAGGCTGCGCCCCTCCCTGGCCCCGCATGGCTGCAGCACCTGACCCAGGCTGTGGCCCTCAGACAGATGCAGGATGGATCACAGAGCTGTGAGCTGGTCCAGCAGGTACGTGAGGCCCAGACAGACCTGCGTGCCGCTCTCTCTCCCTCCCAATTCAAGAAGTGTGGCCTGGGCCTGGGCCGCCTGCTGGGGGCCGTGTCAGAGCTGCTGCAGACATGGGGCAGCCTGCTGAAGATGGACAGTAGCAGCTCCTCTGCCCTGACGCTGCAGGCCAGTCTCACGAGGACCCTGGAGGCCCTGTCACAGTCAGACACCAGGACCCAGGCAGACACACAGGACAACACACCGACCTTGAAGGACTTTCAGAAGCAATTGACGGAAGTGTTGGAGAACCTCTCCCTCCCCAAACCTGAGAGCACCCTGGCAGAGCAGGCTAGGGTGGCACTGGTGATGCTGGAGCATCGTGTGGAGGGTCACAAGGAGGTGGCGGTGATGTTGGCTGCAGACCTGAGCTGGAGTCCAGGGGAGGAGGAGTGGATCGGCTGTCTGGAGAGGAACAAAATGGTGTTCCAGCAGACAGAGCTGGTCATGAAGCTGGTGTCCACCCTGGTGGCGACCTGCCAGAGGGGCGCCGATGTCGGCTACAGCAGGAGGTTAAAGAAGCTCATCCTGGATGTCTTCTCCCTCCTGCCCCTGGCTGATAAGAACACAGCTCTGGCTGAGATACTGATGTGTTCCAGCAGAGGGCTCCACGGAGTCCTGCCGTCCACCTTGTCCCAGGACTTCCCCCAGGAGCTCAACATGGCCTTCAACTGTCTCACGCAGGGGGGCGTGGCCTCAGAGCAGGACAACGTCAGGGCTGCGGTGGCTGTGGCCCGCGTGGCATTCCAGAACCCCGAGGCCACTCTGGAACGCTGCTGCCGCATGGCGCTCTGCCACCGTGGAGGCCACACCCTCCTGGCCAACATCCTCTGCCAGCTGCCAGGGCTAAAGGGCGGGGCTAGGGATGGTGGGCGGGGCCTGCTGCTGTGCTCTCTGGAGAAGGCGGTGGGGAGTCGCCTGGCCTCGACACAGGAAGAGGAGCAGCTCCTCCACTTCCTGCTTGCGCTGATGACCCCGTGCGCCACACAGAGCCCTGAGAACAAGCAGAGCTTCCTGTCCCCACAGGAAGTGGTTTGTGCCTTCGTTCTTCCACACCTCTCGTCTCCCTCGTGCGGCCCGGTCACTCTGGAGTTGGCGCTGCGTCTGCTCCTCTCCACCCTCTCTCTGCCTCTCCAGGACACCTCTCCTCACTGGCTGCTGGGCTGTTCACCATTCCCCCTTCTCCTCATCCTCTCCCAGCAGCTCAACCTGGCCACGCGATGCTGGGACGAGCCAGCCGCCATCTCCATGGAGGCCAAGGAGCTGCTGCTCAGTGTGCTGGTTGTTGTAGGGCCGGTGCTGGGCAGGGAGGTGGCTTCTGTCCCAGCCACTTGGTCTAGAGCTCTCTCCTGGCTCTACAACAAGGTTCAACACCTGGACTGGACTGTGCGCCTGCACCTGAAGCCTGTGTGGGGAGACCACTTCAAGATGGAGGTTCCGTCCTCCCTGCTGGCCGTGTGTGAGCTGGGGGAGAGGGACTGGTCTGGGCTGGATCTGGCCCAGTACAGCCAGGGTACAGGGCTGCTGGCCTGGCTGGAGTGCTGCGCCCTGTCTGACTCGCTCCAGGACACCATGCTTGCTTGTCTGGATCTAGACGAGAAGAAGCCCCAGCACGTCAGCATGTTCAGCAAGGGCATGCTGGTGAGCCTGGTGCAGGTCCTCCCCTGGAGCACAGCAGGGGAGTGGAGGAGGCTGCTGAGGGCTCTTAGGGAGCTGCTGACCTCCAGCCGGCTGCAGGTGCCCTACAGTCTGGAGTACGTGGACTTCCTTCCCCTGATGGACCTGCGTCCATTCTCCTGCCAGCTACGCCTCTCTGTGCTGCTGCTGCGAGCCCTGCAACTACTCTGTGGATCCAGCTGCTCTGATTGGCTGCCGGCCCGCGGTTGGGCCCATGTGGGCCGCCTGTACTCGTCCGCTTTGAGGGAGCTGGTTGAGGAGCTGAGGATCATGCTGCCCACCGCCTCTCATACAGCTACACCCAAAGTAGCTGAACCCTCAGTGTCCTCTCCTACAACGTCCCCAAAGAACGTGTCCCCCTCCCCTGTAGAGCCCCCTCCCCCACGCCCCCCTCCCCCAGGCCCCCCTCAGAGCCAGCCTGCAGACAGGCCCCAGGAGGTGCTGTTTGTGCTGACTCAGTTGTTCTGCCACGTCCAGCACATCCAGGTGATGATGTCAGAGGCGGCTGGAGGGCCCAGTGAGCCGCTGTTCCTGGTTGCCTTGGAGATCCTGAGCCAGTACGAGGCGGTTCTGGCAGCATTCCCCAGCAGCAGCTCATCCCTGGAGAGAGAAAACACCCTCCTCTTCCTCTCCACCATCACTGACAACCTGCAGGAGAAGGAGATGAAGAGTGTTCTGCATCAGAAGATCTCCCAGGTCTTGTCCTGCTAGCAGAAGTTGGTTATTTCTAATTGACCTGTACTTTTACACATTAAAAGGAACTTATTTTTGTATGCTTAGACCTTGAATAGATCATGGATTTTGACTTGTTTGTTTTGTCTAAGAATAAAGCATCGAATTAACTGTTTTTGTGTAAACATTTATTGTTCATAAAGCAAAATACATTAAAAGATTACATTGTTTCGGCCAACTATTTAATAAAAAGTCCTGATTGGAAACTTTGTCCACAGTGCAAACATGCTACACAGTAGCTACAATTTACAATATTAACTAGCAATTTGAACTGAGGTAGCAATTCAATTATGATCTGTCGTTCAATAGACAACTTCTTGTTTAAGAACTTTGAGAAATTAGCAGTCATACTAGTAGATAGTACCAAACAAGAGGTACAATCGGATTGTGAAACCCAAGTTCGGATGAGGGGAAGACAGCTGCTCTTTAGATAGAGATGCTTCACTGTGTTTTAGTCCCACGCGTCAGAGCATCGCGTTCGTTTGCTTTGGTCTGGCGCAAGTACAGTCTCCGGGCTTTGCGGCACAGCAGACAGAACCAGTAGATCTGTGGTGCCAGGATGGCCAGGTTGCCTAGGTTACAGTGCAGAGGCAGGTGCAGGGGCACGGAGAGCAGGGGCAGGCCGTGCTGGCGGCCGTACGCCAGGTACATGTAAGGGAACAGCAGGACGCGGCAGCAGAAGAAGCTCAGCAGCACCAGCATCCCATTGACCAGGTGAAGACGGCCGTCCTGCAGACCCAACTGGACACAGACATTCTCTGAGCAGACCTCAACAAACAGGCAACAACACTGACTGGGATGTTATGGTGGTATCAAAGGACACAATGAGCAAAGAAACAATACATTGTTATTTCTAAATGAACCAAACACCATGCAGGCTGAGTCGTGTGTGTGTGTGTGTGTGTGTGTGTGTGTGTGTGTGTGTGGTGTCAGAGGTGTTGGGACTACCTGAATCAGGATCTTTCCCAGGGACACAAAAGGAGTGCTCAACTCTGTGATTAAAAAACAGCCAACGAAGAAATCTCCCAACCCTCTTCTGAGGAACTGGAAACACACACACACAGAATATATTTGTGTTTTTTATATTGTATGAGATACATGTCCAGATCAGTATGATCCCCAATACCAGTAAAGTGCGTGTGTGAGATCACGGGTAAGCTGTTGTGTGTGTGTGTGTGTGTGGACATGTCAGTCATCATCCCTCCATTACAGCCTCTTCCTCACCAGTGTGACAGGAAAGAAGATGAAGAGCAATGCCAAGTGATGAAGCACCATGAGGCGGTCTCTGAGGAGGAAGCTCCACACTGTGTGCAGTGAGTGACCCCTGATTTCCTGACCTCTGACCAATGACCAATGGCTCAGGTACATGGCAAACAGGTCAAAGGCCATGTAAGAGGCTCCAAAACACACAAAGTCATCCGCCAGCCAATGTCTGAGAGACAGTGTGAGATTACAGGCAGTTTAATACACGCGTTTAAAAGCACCATCATAACAAGTGCTTTACCATGGCATTATCCATACCTTTCGGTCATGACGTCATGACAAGATGTAACTATGATGATTCCAGAGGTTGAAGCGATGGTCGCGTGCACCAAGGACAGCAGTCTGGACACGGGAATCAGACAAGCATCAAGAACTGGAGATCACCTCGCCCCGGTCGACCCCCCCTTATATAAGCAGCTAAGCTATCTGAGGTCATCCAAACCAGAGTTCATTCAAGGATACAAGGCACCAGACTATACTCAGTAGTTACACCAGAGTTGTCCTGGAAAGCAATGGGCAGTCTGTGTATCTCAATCAACCCGATTCTCGTTATTAGTTGGTTGATCTAAGTTACAACTAGGGGCCTTTTTTACACCACCGTAAGTATTTCTTAATCGATAAAACTCGCTTGATGGTCCAGGTCCTCCATGTGCTTCTCTGTTGTTGTTCTTCGTCATGACGTCCTTACCTTCCACTTACAATGACCACGTCGGCGTCTTTCCATTTACTGAAAGTAGATTTGAGTAATTTTCTAAAAATGCTGTAGAGTCCAGGGAAGAACACAGCTCCACTGAGTACAGCAGTCATCATGGTTTAATCTCTTTTAAGAAGGTTTAATCTGGTTTAAGAAGGAAGAGAAACTGAGACTAAACAGTGTTTCAGTATCATCTGATGAACACGCCCAGATCATCAACATAACCAGGAAGTTACTAAAGGGTGTTCTGGACAGGCTGCATTACGATGGATCTCTGCTCCTCTATTAAAAATAACTTCATATATCCTGCCCAGGTGAAGTTTTAGTACTTTTATAATCGACATGTATCCCATATTCAGACACCGCTGGATCGCTGTTCTATCCAGCAACCAAAACAAATAGCAAGATTATCATCCAGTAAATGCACGAGAATGTTAAGAGGCACACGTTTATCGATTTGGATGAAGAAAATACACCTTTAACATGTTTTTTCAGACAAACATATTTTACATGAAAAGGAAAATTCGAAAATTACAGAACTTTTACAGAAATAATCATCCCGATAATGGTGATCTTGAGTAGTTCACAATGACTGCTGATATGCAGCCTGAGCCTCACAGTAGTCATAGTTACAGTTTCAGGTCCCCAGCACGTGACTCTGCTGATCCGGGCTGCAGTTTCTCCACCATCTCCAGTAACTCTATGATCTGGGTGGAATCCTCTGCCCTCCTGTCCAGGACGTGGTAGTGCTGGCCACACCTCTGCAGGAGCCTCCACAGAGGAGCTCCCTGCTGCTGGATGTGCTCTGCTATGCTCCTGTTCTTCAGCTCGGACCCGTAGGTGAACAGTACCACCATGCTCCCCCACGCGTTCTCCCCCAGAACGCTCAGGTACTTGTCCACCCTCCGCAAGTCTCCCTCACTGAAAGAGTCCACAGGCACAGCCAGGAGGAATGTCAGCCTGCTGCCTGGTGGGCAGAGCAAGGGGCTGCGGGAGATCTCCTGTCTGACCTGCTCTTTCCGGGCCATACCAAAACTACTCCACCCGGGGGTGTCCACCACCACCACGACCCTGCCTGCCACCTTCCCCTGGCCCACCATGCAGTGTCTGGTCTGCTTGCCGCTTAAGAAGCCCCTCTGGTCCAGGATGATCTCTCCAGCCAAGCTCTTACCAGACATCCGCCTTCCAAGCAGTACAAGCCCAATCACCGGCTTCACACAGGACCTACCTGCACAAAACACAACCTGTATAGTAATGTAGGGTAGTCATGGCAACCTGAAACGGTTCACTTTTCAAGTTGCCTGCTGCAAACTTACCTCTGGGTTCTTCCATCGCTGGTCTCACGCCTGAAGTAACCTCTTCTGTTCCTTTCCTTTCCATCCACAGGTCCTCTCTCACCCGGGTGTACAGCCTCTGCTGCAGCTCGACCGGCCGCCTGCTGGCCTCCACCATCCTCTCCACCTTCCCCAACAGCTGGGACACCTGGGCTTCCCACCCAGCTGTGTGGCCGTTTACCACATGGTGCCTGCCCCCACACCTCTCCACCAGCCACAGGAGACTCTTCTCCTTCCCCAGCTTGGGCTCCCCCAGCTCAGCAGCATGAGTGAAGAGAACCAGGGCTCGTGGCCAGATGGGGCCCTCCAGGAGCCTCAGGTAACTCTCCATGGCCCTCCAGGCTTCCGAGCTGAAAGCTGCAGGAGAGGGGATGACCAGCAGGATGGCGTGGGGGCCTGGGTGACAGAGAGCCAGGCCTCGCTGCAGCTCCTTAGCCAGGCCAGAAGAGGCACCCTTGGAGGGCAGCCAACCAGGAGTGTCCACCACCACCACCTCTCTGCCCCCTACATGGCCCTGGCATCTGGTGCTCAGGCTGGTGGGGCTGCCAGTGTGGAACTCCTTACGCCCCAGGATAACATTTCCTACTGAGCTCTTCCCACTCCGCCTCTCCCCCAGCAACAGCAGCTGCAGCTGGGACACTCTGTCTAACAGGAACATCAACAGGAAACAGCACACACACGCACACACACAAAATAGATAGCATTAAAAGTATAGTATATGGAGGAGAATGGATATAATAGTATGGGGGGGGTATGTACACAGTAGTGCAGAATGTCACGTTGGATCATTTCATCTGTATAATTTGGTATATAGACAGGAACAATGGTTAGCATCATCTAGTTACTTACCAAGAGGCTGTGGTCTGAGAGCTGTCATCTAGATCTACTGCTCTGTACTGGATCAGAACAACTCTGGAAGTAGCTGTCAGGAAGAAAAAAAACATATACAACTGCAACGTGCTGCTCCAAAGTCCACTGATATAGTTCCAGAGAAGCCACACCTGCCAGTGTGATGAGGAAGTGATCCTAGACAGCAACAGCAGGTACACAAGTCACATTCCTGCCTTATGTCATTATCCACTTCACACAACCAAGAACTCACAAGAGCGGACAAACCCCAACAGCACTGCTCTGTGTCCTTTTAAGTGGGATCTACATTCCATTCAGTCTGGGATACTTTAGTTTGGAATCATCATCTCCAGGCCCTCTTTTGATAGTGACACCACAGGTAAAGAAACACTGATTGGTTCCGTCCACTCCAATCAGGATGGCTGAAGCAGCTTCAGCACCCATGATTATCTCTGGGTGCTTCTAGTTTAATAACAAGAACTATGATGGGAGAGTGAGTGCATGGGCAACAAAAAAAGGCAACAACAGGTTAAAAGTAAAACCACTGATTTATTCATATTTATATATGTATGTAGTATATATATATATGTATTATATATATATATATACACACTCATGTGTTTGAACCGCCACCTGTGAAAAATTGTGACTTTCCACACAGGACGATTCTCCTGATAAAACTGACAACAGGAAGCAGTCATGTTCAGCACCACTGTATAGTACATTCTCTATATTGCATCCGAATATAAAAATATACAGATATAGTGTTTTCAAAACATCCATTTCCATGTTGTTTAATGGTATGAAACAGAAGAACCTGAACCAGATTGTTGATCATCATCGTCAGCATTTCATACTGGACAGTCTGTTGACTCATAGCACTTCAGTAGCAGCCACACTGGAGGAAGAGGGGTGTGACAGCAGCCTCACACCAGCCTCTAGGGGGCAGTCCCTGGCCTCACTGGAGGCCGCAGGTAGGGGTTGGTGGGGTCTTTGATCATGCACCACCAGAGGGCAGCCTCTCATGACGCTCTAGGCAGCAGTCTGCCACGAGGGGTCATGTCCTGACAACAAATACAAATCAAGAAAAATCCCAAGTCTAAATTCAAACAAGTCCTTTAATATTCAGTCGATCTTGAACAAGAAGGCGCAGTTGGGGTGAGTTTGGTTGGTGTGCATAGACACAAAGATGCTGGGTGGCTGCTAGTATTGCCTGAAGGTGCTACTCTGTGTTAAGTCTCATTCACGCACGCACACACACACACACACACACAGAGATGCACACACACAGACGCACACTTCTCCAGCCACCAGAGGCGAGAGAGAGGCAGGGGGGGTACGAGGAGTGGGTGGATCAGTAGAGTCCCTGGTGTGCCAGATCTCAGTCCAGCTCTCTCCCTCTCTCCTGCCTGACTGTGAGGGGACGGGGGGTGGGGGGACGGGGGGACGGGGTGTCCCTCTCTGAACGCCCTCCACCCCTCTCCAGGTCAGCGTGAGGCTCATATGCGTGAGGAAGAGGCCAGCTCGTAGAAGAGCACGTAGCCATCGCTGCTGCGCACTTGGCTGGACGACATTGGCGTTACTCTGGAAGGAAGACAGAAGGAGGAGGAAGGGGGGGGGGGGGGGTGAGAGTGAACAGTGACCAGACAATGAAAGGTAAAGAAGAACAAGATGGACGCACTGACCTGGAGTCGTTGAAGGTGTACCACTCTCCTGAGGTGGGGTTGCGACAGTAGGCTGTGTAGTGTCCTCCCATAGTGGTTCCTGAGTGGTTGGACACTGCATACAGGTTATACACCGCGTTGGCTGGTACAGAAACACAGAAACGGATGAGACATTAGAAACACGTCCTTCAGGAGGATGAAGGTGCCATGACGAACATCTCATGAAGCTCTGAGGGAGGGAAACACTCACTGCTGCTTCCAGAGGCGAATTCTCGCAGGTCCAGGTCCTTCATAGGGAAGTTGACAAATGTGGAGAGTTTGCTTGTTCGAACCCGAGCCTCGGAAAAACGTTTCAGATCTGGGGGAGGGAATCAAGGAGGAGCTCCGCTCAACCAGTACAGACACACGCACACACACACACACACACACACCCCTACACACAGAGAAGTAATAAGCTAATTAGATCAGATGAGACTGGTTTCTCTGCTGTCTGGAAGGATACGAAGAACCAGGATCTTGGGAAACTTCTGGATGGTGAACTTCTTAATGCATCTCCTCCTGGCTTTACACCTGCAGCATGTCTGTAGGAAACAGACTGTGTGAGGGGACCCTGCGCACACACACACACACACACACATCTATACACACACAGTATGAGCATCCACACAGCTGCGGTGCCTCTTCGTTACTTACAGGTTTCTCATCTCCGTCGAGCACGTCTTCTTTGGTGAAGAGCCGCATGCAGTCCATCAGACTCACCTCACCGTAGCCCTTCTGAGCCCAAACACACACACAGGTGGACAAACATAAACACACACACACAGACACGTATTGCCACACGTACATCACACACACACACACATACACAAACGAACATTCCAACACAACAATATAAAAACGAAGGCCACAAACAGAAGGAACATGAGTTTGAGGGTTCATCCACCAAGAGACAGAGAAAGATAGACAGCGAGACAGAGAGAGGCATTCGAACCTTGGCGATGGGTAGAGAGAGATCCCAGAAGGGGTCAAAGACAGTGGAGCAGTAGCCACAGTGGCTGCAGGTCAGAGAACTCTTCAGCTGGCCCACAAACAGGTCTGGAAATCAGGGGACAACAGCCGGTTACAACCTGGACAGGCATCCCCCAACACCAGCTATGCTGACCTAACTGGCCACTCCAGCTGAATAGCTGAAGTCTAACTGTCTTTCTCTGTATAAAACCCTCATACTTAGCCTACTGTTGTTTCTCTCAAGATGACCTTATCGTGCCCGCCTATTGCTATTACCATTGTTATTGCTATTGTTATGTTATTGTGATTATGTATATTACCCTGCAACTCTGTGTGCTGTACTTTACCCTGCTGCTGTTGTGAACTGCAATTTCCACCTCCTGGAGGACAAATAAAGGTTCATCTAATCTAATGTACTCACCTACGATCTTACTGTCCTCTCTCTCCAAGTATTTACTCCACATCTTCTTGCCTTTCTCCTCATCACTGCAGAGGGGACGACAGGAGGACAGGTCGTAAGTCACCCAGACTGACAAACCTGATACACACACTCCCAGCTGACACAACTCCCAGCTGACCCCCGTTGACCCCTGAGTCCTAGAACTCACGGCAGATGGTCAAAGTCTTCGGAAGAGCCACGAGGCCGTACGGTCACCCGGTTCACCTCGTTGTGTAGCCCGTCCAGCAGGAACCGCAGGAATTCCTGGGCGTCCTGTTGGCTAAAGACGACACACACACACACACACACACAGTTAGGGAGACATTCTGCACGGTGGAGTGAAGTGTGCTGTCTGGGTGAGAGGTCGGGGGGGGGGCGTACTTGTATCCCACGAAGCGGGGGGCATATCTCTGGATCTGGGTCTTGAACTCGGACGGGCTGACCGCCTCGCTGCCGCACGATGACCACATGGTCTGGAGAAGCTTGGCAAACTCTGCAACAACAACAACAACAACAGCAAGATAAACAACAACAACAACAAGATAAACACTCGACAGCTTGACAAACACAGCAGTGGTCCTGCCACTAGCTCCAGGAGGAGCACAGGAGGGTGCAGAACCACCCGGGCTGCAGCACTCTGGCTGGGGAGCCCACACAACAAACAAAGGGACCCACCTTAACCCTCAAACTATGTTTAACGCGCGCACACACACACACACACACACAATGAGACATTTAGATTGTATGTGCTTGATTAAACTCAAGAGAAAATAAATACATCTTTGGGGGCCCTTTAGACCCGTAAGACAGTTGCAGAATATGAAGGGAGCACAACGGGTTAAGCAGATGAAGTGCACTGGTCGATCCCAGGAGAGGGCAGAAGCTGTGACGTGGGATGGGATGTTGTCTCACCCTCCATGAGAGCAGTGTTGGTACGGCTGGTGCTGCTGAGGTCTCTGCGGTGGGAGTTATGGAGGCAGTACTCCCTCAGGCTGTCCGTGTGACTTAGACACTGGAGGATAGAGTTCATGAAGCACTGCAAACACACAAGACACACGCAAACTGCATTACACATTAGGCTTCATAGATATTGGAATATTTGTACAATTTATTATATAATGATCTATGAATAGGCGAAAGAAAAGTCTCTCAATGAAAATAAACACATACACAGAAGCACCATGCCATAGTGAGATAAGAGCAGTGTTTTCTGAATGGTCTGTGTACTCACCGTATTCCCAAGGTTCTTTAGTCCCACTAGGCCCTGGGCATTCTTGGTGTTCTGGGAGAGAACATAACAAAATGAACAACTTAATGGCTATGAAGAGAACCGCTTTACTGTTAGAACGTGAGAGAACCGCTTTACTGTTAGAACGTGAGAGAACCGCTTTACTGTTAGAACGTGAGAGAACAGATTTACTGTTAGAACGTGAGAGAACCGCTTTACTGTTAGAACGTGAGAGAACCGCTTTACTGTTAGAACGTGAGAGAACAGATTTACTGTTAGAACGTGAGAGAACCGCTTTACTGTTAGAACGTGAGAGAACAGCTTTACTGTTAGAACATGAGAGAACAGCTTTACTGTTAGAACATGAGAGAACAGCTTTACTGTTAGAACATGAGAGAACAGCTTTACTGTTAGAACATGAGAGAACAGCTTTACTGTTAGAACATGAGAGAACAGCTTTACTGTTAGAACATGAGAGAACAGCTTTACTGTTAGAACATGAGAGAACAGCTTTACTGTTAGAACATGAGAGAACAGCTTTACTGTTAGAACATGAGAGAACAGCTTTACTGTTAGAACATGAGAGAACAGCTTTGTGGATAAACCTAGAGAACAGTTAACATCTGTGGCATCACTTTCTCAGCTTTTCCATTAACTGGACTTGTGCAGGTTAATCAACGTACCAATCCTGGTATGCATCATGTACGCTAATGTGGCTAGGAGCCATCTTCACAGATGGAACATGAGTATGTTTTTATGAGGTCACTTTCTGAACTATCAGGGTGACTAATAGAACACCTACACTGCTCCAACATGAGTAACATGAACATGAGTGAGAATGACTATGGCCTCGACTAAGCAGCCTTAAAGTGAGCACAGCACACACAGGAAAACATTTCCAATCCACCTCAGCTGTATAAACAAGTAAGATCTTCAATATTTGTATTTATTTATTATTATTAATAATAACCACAATCGTACACATTCCTCCAACACACATCTACACAGCCAAGTCTAGGCACAGCTGTGGTTAGCATCTCTTGTGTGTTGTCAGAATTTTTGAAGGCGTTTAGCTGTTATGTAAAGGGTCTGCCATCTGTGCCTCTGTTCCAACAGTACTGGAGCTTATATAAATCCTCCATTATGAAACCAAGCTCTTCATTAGCACCCGCAGAACACTTCCTTCACAAGCCGCTTCTTGTTTCTGCTTCACTTCCTCTTCGGCCAACAAACTAAGATAGATCTCTTCAACGCCAACTGGCCAATCAGCATCTTGAGAACTTTGCCATCCATACTTTGCTGTGTGGAGGCGTCACAGCCAGACCCCATGTGTAAAGCCACTGGGGGAGAGGGACGCCAGGCTTTTTAACCAGTTACCTTAGAAACCACACAAGACAGCAACACAACACATCCCATAAGTCCCTAACCAGACACTGTAACTCACCTGAGACACCAGAGACAAGCAACCGGTGCTTTATCCACCTTATTACTTTGTTATGGGGGAGCAGTAAGAAATCATATCTGCTGCTAATAATAATAATAATTGGCCAGTTGCAACCGACTTTTTGAGGTTCATGTTATTTAATTCTTGTGGTTCTTCCCTTTGGAACTTGTTTGGTTTCTCACAATGTTACGTTTCATGTTCTGACTACCTGCTGTGTTTGGGGACTATCATCACGGTGTCATGATCAGTGACAGATGCTCTTCTGTAAAGCTTCTCTCTTGGAGGTCTCTTTTCCAAAACGAATCCATGTAAATGTAATAGCATCGCTGTGTAACGTTCCCCTGTGGTTGAAACAGCCACTGCAGGGGTTAGATCAGAGGAGCATCACGTGTCCTGAAATGTGTCAATCGATAAGAAACTGAAAGAAGCTAAACAGCTGGTCGAGATCTGCCCCCTGTGCTTCCTCCAGACCCCTGACAGACTGACCCCGACCACAGGGCTCAGCCTGCAGCACATCACACTGTTCCTGCTGTGATCCTGCCATGACAGAGGAACAGCAGGACCAGTACAGCCTAGTTCATGAAGATATCACAGCCAGCTGCTCTATAACATTACACGTACAATATCTGTGAACGGTGATAAACAGTATCATCATCATCATCAATGACTACTATTACTATTTAACTATTAAAACTAAATAGTTTATTAGTTTATTAGTTTATTAAAACTATTAAAAACGAAACCGTTTAGGGCTAATCAATATATAAGAGCAGCTACCGGCTTCTTTCTGAGATGAATGTGTGGTTATGTAACCTGTGACCTACCAGAAGGCTGATCCTTCACGGGGCTTAAAGGGGCTTTATCTGCTGGCATGACTGCTACTAGGCTGTAACCCACCAGTACAGTACATCTCCATGGCTATCCTATGGTACCAAATTCCTCCCATATCTGTATCCTGAAAAAGCAGCAAGGACGTCGATCACTGCGGTAATACCAGAAGGAACCAGAAGAAGGAACCTGTCCTGGAGAACCAGAAGGAACCTGTCCTGGAGAACACGGGGCTACGCAGTCACTATCCCAGAGGTATATCCCTTCATTTACTCTCACCTTGGCTTGATTGATGAGAAGGCCGAAAAAGGTTGACACGAGTACCGAACCCGACACGCTGGAGCTTTTCCTCCGCATGTCCTGCTTTAGGAAGGGGAAGGCCGGGGGATCCTCTGGTACTGTGACCGGGTAGGAGTGTCGCATGCTGGGCATGGTGTCACAGAATGCGACCGATGGTGTTAAAGGACGGACGGATCCAGAGTTACGAGATAGTACCGCTCTCAACAACAAAAAAACACAATCTTATAAAAAAATAACTGTTGTTGGCGAAAGAAAAAAAGACGTCTAAGGAAAAAAAAAAAAGTATATATATATATATATATATATATATTCTTGATTTTTGCCGGTTTTATCGCGTAGGCGACTGCCAAGACACATCCATTCTTGTAAAGATACCGAGCACAACGAATAACCAGCGAGGACTGAGACTTGCAGTGCTGTGAATGTGGCCGATGTCCGGAGAACCGGAGAACCGGAGATCACGATGAATCAAGAGCTGAAATACTGCTTCACCATGTTACACAGCGCTGTAGACACGCCCCTCTCAGCTTAGTCAAGTACTAACACCAGGCAGCATTGGCCTAATGGAGCACTGAGCCTAGGTATGAACACACACACACACACACACACAGCAGCTCAGCATCACAGCATCACCCCATCCACAGTCAAGTTGCTGGGTGGGTAGGGAATCAGGCTACTGATCAGAAGCTTGCAAGTTCAAATCCTGGCCACGTAAACATGACATTGTGTCCATAGGCAATGCACTTCTCCCTACTTGCCTCAGGGGGTAATGTCCCTGTAATTACTGTCACTCTGGATAACACCATACCAGTGACTAGGCTTCACTCAAATGTTCAGAGATAGGAATGTTATACATCTAAAGCAGGGGCAGAGACAGAGAGAGAAAGTGAAAGCTAAGGAGAGAGAGTGAAAGAAAAATGTAGTCTGACCAGAAACCACCAGATCAGGCAAAGGTAGGCCAAACCACAGCCAGACACATCTGGCCAGACCCGGGCAAGACCCAGGGCCAGACCAGGGCCAGACCCAGGGCCAGACCAGGGCCAGACCCAGGGCCAGACCAGGGCCAGACCCAGGGCCAGACCCAGGGCCAGACCAGGGCCAGACCAGGGCAGTCCACATCTCATCCATCAAAGCAGAAACTGTGCACTAAGCAGGGAGCATGAGGCTTGTTGGCACCAAACAGGTCTAGACAGCGGCCATACTAACAGTGTAGGTGTGTTAATACTGTTATGAGGTCCTGTAGACTCAGTGAAAAGCTGAAAAAAGCAAATCCTTCTGACCCACTGATCAGAAAAACAAACAAACAGCTCATTTTATTAACCCTGTCTAAGCCCATCTACCTCCAGTAATCTAATGATCAACATTAGGAAAGGATTGTCATTATCTGATACATTTAACAATGACTCAATTAGTGGGAAAATGTGTGTGTGAAGGTATATACGTTCTGGAAGTTGAGCTGTGTGTACACAGCTGATTGAGGTCAGAAATGTGTTGGCCAACAGTGCCTCCACATGGTTGCAAAGAACCATGTTGCACTGGGATGTTTCTCCTATGGTGAATACCTGGGAGATTTGATGGGGGGATTGTTTCACCTCGTTCCCCCCCCCCCCCCCCCCCCCCCAAGTGTCTTACCGAGGAGTCCCTGGAGGGGGAGCTGGAGCGTCCACTGCCATTCCTCTCTGAGAAACTGGCGAGGCCCCTGCTGCTGCTGGGCTCCTGGGCGGAGCTGCGTGGGAGGACCTCCTGTGTAGCACTGCGTGAAAGGCCTGTATAGGTGGAGCGCGGGAGGTACGAGTCTGTCACATCGCTGGTCCTGCTACGGTAACGACTCAGAGCTGAGGAGGAGGTGGAGGAGGTGGAAGAGGAGGAGGTGGAGGTGAGGCCCAGGGAGGACAAATCTCGGCTCAGGTCGCTTTGGGACACAGACTTGCGTCGGCTGAGGGAGAAGCTGGAGGAGACGGGGGAGGAGGAGAGGTAGCTGGGCTGGCTGGAGGTGGAGGAGTAGTTGTAGCTGGAGTATCCCGCCCCCCCGCTCAGCCCCGCCCCCCCGCTAAGCCCCGCCCCGTACGTCCGGACAGGCGCTCGGCTCAGACTCTCACTGCGTCGGCTGCTGCTGCTGCTGCCCAGAAGATCGCTGCGCGGGATTGGCCGACCACGATCACGCTCAGGCTCGGAGGAGGAGCTGTAATTGCGCGGCCGGCTGGAGCTGCTCAGGTAGGAGGAAGAGGAGTAGCCCGTGGAGGAGGAGGAGGGGGAGGGCTTATAGGAGCTCAGGCCTGGCGTCAGGGAGGAGCTATAGGAGCCGTAATGGTTGGAGTAGGAGGAGCCGGTGTAGCGCTTGGCGGTGGTCGACACGCGAGACATCCTGGGGGGCGGGCTCAGAGGAGCCAGTGGAAGACAGCATTGACTGAGGGAAAAGAAAGAACAGCAAGACATTAGTATCAGAACAGTGTTAGTATCAGAACATTTACGCAAAATATATATTAACATGAAGAATAAGAAGAAGGGAGAAAGAGAGAGAAAAGGAGAGAGAGAGAGAGAGAGAGAGAGAGAGAGAGAGAGAGAGGAGTGAAAGGGGAGATTTCAGCCACAGCCACAGCTCAGTACACAGCAGGGAGGTAAGGTAGCAGGACAGTGTGTTCTGGCCTGGTCTGCGTAGAGACCGGCTCCTGTTCACCTGCCAGTGTAGCATCTGAATTAATAACACTATGTGGTGTGGCTGATCCGTGTAGGGTTCAGCTGAAGGCTCCTATTACTTTCATCTGTCTCACTCTCTACCTCTCTCTCTCAGCTCTTTACCTCTTCCTTGCTCTCTCCCTCTTTCCTGCTCTTAGTCACTCTCTCACTCCAGATCTCTCTCTAATGCCCCCCCCCCCCCAACACAAACTTGTTTTCTTTCTTGACAGGCAACCAAGATATTAATAATTCACCATATTGATCTAGAGTGGGCAGGCAGACAAGACAAACAAACCAGGCAGACCAACAAGCAGGCAGCCAGACAGGCAGGCAGAGTATGTCAGTGACTGAGAGCACTGGAGGCCTATCAAGACACACTGCTTTGAGCAGAGCTAAGCAAGCTAGCTAGCTACACTGGATCCTCAGCACTGTGCTAGGCTAGGCTAGGCACCCTGTGAAACGTGGAAGGACACTACACTCATCCAGACATCTCCATGGTAACACAACGCTCCTGGTTACTCTGCATCTGTTCCTCAAGTTCTACTGGCTTAACGTTACCATAACAACACAGCAACTGGCAGCACAAACTGTTTGCCAAATCACAGTAGGGCATAAAGACATAATACCATGACAACACAAGGACAACAACCTCAGCTAGCTAAACTCACTGCAGAGATAAGCACAACATCAGCTAACGCTAACCTGTTTGAACCCCACTGCAGAGATAAGCACAACATCAGCTAACGCTAACCTGTTTGAACCCCACTGCAGAGATAAGCACAACATCAGCTAACGCTAACCTGTTTGAACCCCACTGCAGAGATAAGCACAACATCAGCTAACGCTAACCTGTTTGAACCCCACTGCAGAGATAAGCACAACATCAGCTAACGCTAACCTGTTTGAACCCCACTGCAGAGATAAGCACAACATCAGCTAAGCTGTTCGATCACCTGCCTAGGATCCTGGGTCAGTACACTGTTCCTTTTGGTGAAGAGAATTGGTGTTCTCGTCTACCAGGGAGTGCGATGTCACAGTATCTTTACCCTGGGGTGACACTACCTGTATATTGTGTGTGTGTTTGTGTGTGTGTGTGTGTTTGTGTGTTCTGATTGGGAAGTGAGAAGTGCTGTGCTAATGTAAACAGGGTTCTGGAGCTGAGTCAGGTGGGGATGTTCAGGTTTGAGTCATGTTTCAGAGCTTCGTGTCGGACGCCATGTTCTCCTATCTTTAGGAGCTCTTGAAATAGTCTAGCTGTTCACCTGATGGCCTGTCACTACCGAAGAGAACAACCAGTTCTCTACCTGGCTGCTGGATCGGAGCACATGGAACAACACAGAGGGTGTCAGAGCCTTGTGAGTGTGAGAACAACACCATGCAAGTGGGACTGAAAGTCCAAGTGTAACCCATAGCTACCGCTGGAGCCGCCAGTTCTGTGGCAGCTGATAGGACTCGTCCCTGGTTACTGGGCTGGGTGGACCAGGTCTTAGGAGCTGCTATATATACCCTGAAATGTGAGCAGATAAGAGACTGGCGTCTAAGAGTACGTACTGACGCTAGCCTGGCCTTCTGCTGCTGGCATAAACATCCAACCACCTCTCTGTCCAGTGACACAAACAGCCAACCACCTCTCTGTCCAGTGACACAAGCATCCAACCACCTCTCTGTCCAGTGACACAAGCATCCAACCACCTCTCTGTCCAGTGACACAAGCATCCAACCAACTCTCTGTCCAGTGACACAAGCATCCAACCACCTCTCTGTCCAGTGACACAAACATCCAACCACCTCTCTGTCCAGTGACACAAGCATCCAACCACCTCTCTGTCCAGTGACACAAACATCCAACCACCTCTCTGTCCAGTGACACAAACATCCAACCACCCCTCTGTCCAGTGACACAAGCATCCAACCACCCCTCTGTCCAGTGACACAAGCATCCAACCACCCCTCTGTCCAGTGACACAAGCATCCAACCACCCCTCTGTCCAGTGACACAAGCATCCAACCACCCCTCTGTCCAGTGACAGAAACATCCAACCACCCCTCTGTCCAGTGACACAAGCATCCAACCACCCCTCTGTCCAGTGACACAAGCATCCAACCACCCCTCTGTCCAGTGACACAAGCATCCAACCACCCCTCTGTCCAGTGACACAAGCATCCAACCACCCCTCTGTCCAGTGACACAAGCATCCAACCACCCCTCTGTCCAGTGACAGAAACATCCAACCACCCCTCTGTCCAGTGACACAAACATCCAACCACCTCTCTGTCCAGTGACACAAACATCCAACCACCCCTCTGTCCAGTGACACAAACATCCAACCACCTCTCTGTCCAGTGACCTCCAAGTCTTTCTGTTGCCCTGGTAATGAACAAAAACTATGACCGTCAGAACAAATCCCAACCTGTCCAATGAGCAATAACTGCTCTCTCACATGCACACGTGACATCACAACAACGAGGTCATACCTGCCAAGAGTTAAACCAGGAGACTGTTAAGTGAACTAGTCTGGGACAACCCAAATATGAATTCTGTTTTAACTGACATCAAAGACATGTCTGAGCTGCTATGATCTAACACTTCCTCAAATATATTGATCTAATAATTTTCCCAGTTGGACAACATTGCTATTTCAAACAGTCATTAATCTGTGCTGTATCACTAACACACAACTTTGCTTTGGACATCAACTAGACGTGTGTCTCCTTTCAACCATGTGAGCTGTGTCAGAGCCACATTCTTGAAACATGTGTTCAGAACCATCAGCTGGAAAATGTATTGGATCACACTGTTCGGATGCTAACACAGAGTGTGTGTATGTGTGTTGAGTTCTGATTACCTGCTATTTGTGGAGCAGTGTCTCTCAGGGCGAGCAGACAGCGATGGAGTGGGGCCACTTCATCCTCTGGACCCCCTAAAGTCTCACAGACCGTCGCTGATGTACACCTGTAAAACACAACATGGAGCAGATATAGATGGATGAATTTGCAGGCCTGTCTGACATTTATGATTTGCCAGTAAGCCTGGATATTAGACCCATATCAGAATCTGGGGTTCCATCACCAAAGAAGAGAATAGTGGTGGTCTCAGTCATTTTTAATCCACTGACACATATTTGAGTCCACCACGATATTTACATGACTAGATATGGTCATCTTTAGCAGTTCTTTAATACAAACCAAGTAAAGAAACTGGAGGAAGATGAGTGTTGTTGTTGTGCTGCTAATTCGTTGTAGGCCTAAACCATCTAAACCAATCACAAAGCAATCAGACAGTTTTCCTGTCGCAACCTCTGTCTAAAAATCAACAACAAATTACACTGTATCCATCAGAAATGCCTTCTTTAGGGTTAACCTCATAATAACCAGCATTTAGCTGGTATGAAACAACATAACCCAGCACTTCACAGATATTCAATCACTTTCACAAGCCTAACCCACTGGATGAACAACAGCTATCCCAACACAAACACTAACTCCCAGGCTGACTCTGGGCAGCCTGTCTTAATGAAACTTCAATAACCAGGATGATTTCTCCAGAATTAAGTCTCTCAAATGGTTTACATCTAATGAAGTGCTCTTCCATCCAGCTAACCACTCATAAGACAGATGATTACATAGCTGGTACTCACACAGAAAACTCACACATGTAAAAATAGTAAAAGTCAAAATTACCGTTATTAAAATCGGGTGGAATGCTATAGCGTTTCACCAGGATGGTATTGGCTGGCTGGGGTGCTGTTATGGTGGCTGTGGCTGCAGAATGAGGCAAGTGGCTGCAAAGGGATTGTATGAGCACAGCCACCCAGAATGCTTGAGATCAGGTTACACAGCCGGTAAATATAGCTGCTGCCTCTGACCTCTACAGGTCACTCCACACTGTGGCATTCCAGTTTGCTGTTAAAGCACTGGCTTTTTATAGGCCAGGAACTGCGAGCAGCCAACATTAAGGTTGATTGGAAAAGTTGTATTTGATGTGTAACAGGGTATTTATTACGCATAAAAGGTTCAAAAACCAGCAGCAAACACCTTGTTATTTAATTTCTCTGTAATAAATGCAAATACCAATATCAAATGGTAGAGCCATGGGATAATATGCTATTTATGTCTCTTGTCTACATCACAGACATTGAGAGACTTTTAATAAGCTTAGTGATTGAGTGTTATGAAGTTAGCTAGGCCTTTCACATTACAATTATTGAGCACCAACATAATGATCACTTCTATAAAAAGCTCTTCCAGAAGTCAGCTTAAACTAACAGATATAGTCTAATGTTTATTCCATTCCTGACATAAAGTTTTAAAACAGATCCCAAACCCATTATGTTTACAGTTTAGGGTATTTTTTTTAAAGATTTAGGGTATCTTAAGGAACAGCCGCATTGATTCACCCCCTCCAGCCCGGCCTAGCAGACAAGTTATCCAGCTGATGCTGCCTGATCTGCGGTCGAGGCAGTGTGTGTGCGCACATTCACCAACTACACTGGTGTGTGTGTGTGTGTGTGCGTCGGTATGTTAAACGAAGGGGCGGACAAGACATAAAACCTGAATTTGTTTTACAAGCTGATGGGACTTGTTGTCACACAAGAGGGCCTTCTATTATTTAAAGTTTGATCATATGCGTGTGAAAAAAACTCAACATTTAAACTAAACCGTCAGTAGTAACGTTAGCCTAGCCTAGCTAGCACTCACCTCAGTGCCAGATCAGCTCATCCAAGAAATCAGTCTGTCAGCAGTGTCTCAAAACTCCTTCTTTAGACTAGTAATACCGACTTCAACTATTTAGTTGATCATCGGTATTGTAGATCGGTATCATTTTAAAAGGAATTATTCCACGATTTCTATCCATCATCATCAGCACCTTGCATTTTTGGAGAGTTTTGGAGCTGAAGTAACGGATCTGTCCCTTTAAACTGTGACGTAGGGTCTAGGTTGAAGCCGTAGCTGATTGGTCACTATCCGTTTTATGACGTCATTCGGAGGCCCCGCCTCCCACACGTTCACCTTGGTGACGAAGGTAAACATCCCAAACTGCGTCCAAAACTGTACTAATATGGACAAAGACAATCAATCGTGCAAAAAAAGAACAATCAGCTTTACCGCGAATTAACGTATCTGCAGCATCATGACCTGTAATAGTTATTGTCCTGTCCCCCTCAACAATGTATTTACATTTTTATAAGAACATAGAGCCATCTGATGAGTAAGATTTGTAAATAGCTACAGCTCAGTTTGTTCCTATACAAAGTTGAGCCAAAACCAACTTGATGAGGGTGCAAAGAGGACTGACGTGAATACACACACATGAAATGACACACTTTTTGAAAAAGGCTATACTATCCCTCCCACTATAAGAACATTATATCTAACTGCTGCATCTTTATAAAAAAACGTCAGATCCACATATAACACATCCACACCCATTGGATGCTGGCTATTAGGCTGCAGTAGAATACATTTGTAATGAACTAGGTATGATGTCCGTTAATGTTAATCAATAAAAAAAAAGAAGCAATGAAATATATTTTCAAATGTGTATTGTTTAATGTCATTTCATACTCTGATCTCTGCTTTCATGATTCCCAATTTCTATCTGCTTCATACTTGGCAAAATGATTTATTTTTGCATACTTAAAACATGATGAAAGAACACAAGGATAAATATTTCTAACTGATCTTGTGGCCTGGCACACACATGTTCTATACATCATAACTGCAGCGTTTCTGATCAGGCATCAAAAGGTATTGTCTTGCGTCACAAAATGAAAAAAGTTATAAATAACGGACAAACAGACACAAATAAAATGTAAAAAAAAGAGAAGATATTTTAACAGTTGATTAAAATATGAAAGAAACTGTATATAAAGTTTAGTTAAATTTGAGCAGTGCAATATTTACTATTAGTGGTGTAATGCAGTAGGCTACTGTTGGAATGTGAGACACTATCACTGCTTACAATTTTTTTTTTTCACATCAAAATTCAGTAGCACAGGGGGAGGAAAATATTATTATTTTGGTTCCGTGATCATTTTCTCTTTCCAGTGAATATAAGTGAGAACAGAGATGTGACAGAACACTTTATCTGTCACTGGGATTGCATTCTGTGATATAAACCCACACACAGCATACATACCCTGAACCATCTATGAATACATTTCACTCATACGAACAATGTTACACCTATATATGCCTTATACACATTCCATGTGCTGCAGTGGAACGGGTCAACACTTCTGGATAACTCAGCTGTGAAGCAAGGGAGGCAGGAAGCAGTTTGAACTGGGTCAGGATGGCAGTAGAGGGGGTCTGGGACTAGCTGCCAAGGTCTAGACCTCTCACTGAGGCTCACACCAGCAAATTCATCCTTCTGGAACATAGAGCAAGAGCCTCTGAGCTGACAGAAAAGGCAGAAGAAAATAATTCAACTGTGACTGACAACGCCACATCAAGGGGCAGATACAACCTGATTATCCTTCCAGGACAACTTAAAAGAATAACTTCACACCAGGGTTGTGTCTATGAATAAATACAAATTCTGTTTTAAACATACAAAAATGGAAATTAAGTCAAAGTGCAATGTGATAAATATCCAGGGATTTGGTCATTCTGTAACAATGTCTAAATGCACACGATTAGTATTTGTTTCAGGGTGCACACACACACACACACACACACAAACACACACAGACTCTCTTTACCTGAACACTGCCTCATGAAAAGATAAGGGCCCCATTATGTTTTTCTTCAATACAACAACACACCAGCATATCACACACAACAATAATTTACATGCAGATCGTAAATCAATCACACCAATAATCAATAAGAACCAAACTTAAAAGTTGATCATCACTCTGTTCGATCTTGTCCATGCCTTGATCGCACCAGCAGGGGGCGCCATGCTGCTCTGTTTCAGGTGTGGCAGGACTGAGAGTCACAAATCAATATTATCAAAACTCGTCAGTCTTTAAATAAGTCTGGTGGGAAGGGTGCTGAATATCGTGTAAATGGGAGTATAAGAAGAGGGCAGGTAAAGAAGATGTGTAAATCATGTTAAAAAAAAGAATTTAGGATTATCCTTAACATCTTAATAATACTTCCAGTTAGCTCATGGTCAAGCAAGTATGTGATTGTTACATTATGAGGACAAACTAGTACATACATTAGTATACATGGTCCTGGGTGATCATCAGAAACAAAGACAATTTTATAAAACACCAGGCCGAAGTACAGATTCCCTCTGTCTAGGTAGTTGTGTGTGTGTGTGTGCTCTGGCTTCCCTCTTCACTCACTCCTAAACAAGACAGAATGCTCTCAGGCCAGGTTAAACATCAATACAAGCAGAGAGACCCACCACACACGTGCACAGCCTGTATAGGGCTGAATACAACACACATTATTAGCATTAATAGTAGTGTGTTACATTACAGTGTGATGAAGCATACTGCTGTGATGTGAAGCACAGTTATGTCTAACTAGTACCTGTCTGGCTGCAGAAGGGAGGGAGGGGGGGGGGGGGGGGGGGGCTTAGCAAGCAGGACTCCATCAACCAACCAGCCAGCCAGCCAGCCAATGCTTCAGTCAACCAGCCAGCAAGTCTGCCAGCCAGCCAGTCATCCATCCAGCCAGCTAGCTGGCCAGATGACCCAGTGGGTCACTTGTTCTTGGGCACCACCAGGATCTGGTCCCCATCTTGGATGCTGTAGGAGTGCAGCGCCCGGCTGCTGTACTTCATCTCCTCGGGTCCAAACGGGCAGTCCTCATCCTTATCGATGTAGTACAGCCTCATGCCGCCGGTGGACAGCTGGACCACCGTCCTCAGCTGACGCTTCAGCTCCAGAACCGTCTGGTCCAGCCGGATGCTTACCTGCTCCACACGCTCCTCACACAGGACCTCCACCTGGGCTTGGCAGCGAGGACGCAGGTCCACCTCTGCCAGGGGCTCCAAGCGGCCGTACTTACTGACCAGTTTGTGATACCTTGAGATGATGGAAAGAGAAGGGGACGGATAATGAGGGGGGGGAAAAGAGGAGGAGGACAGTTAGAATGGATGACAGGTGACTGGATGACAGGTGACTGGATGACAGGTGACTGGATGACAGGTGACTGGATGACAGGTGACTGGATTACAGGTGTGTGGATGATGCACGTGTGTCTAACCTCTCAGGCAGCTCTTCCTGTGGGTAGTCCAGATGGTAGCGGATAAAAAATCTCTCAGCGTCCTCCCTCTCACCATCAGTCACCACGCTGCCATTCAGACTGGAGACGGACGGCAGCCTGGCGGAGAAGAGGAGGAGGAAGAGAAAGATGGAGAGAAGGAGAGGGGCTGTTGATGCCCATGATACAGTAGGAACCAGACGAGACACATATCAACAACCTCTAGCCCTCAACACACAAAAAACACTGAGGTGCACGTGGGAGAAAAGAGAAAACTAGAAAGAAGATAGGGAGGGAGATCGATAGGGATAGAAAGAGAGAAGGAGAGAGAGAGAGACTTACTGTGCTATCATGAGGCTACGACGCTCTGTATTGGTGTAGGTCTGCAGTAGGGGAATCCCCTGCAGACGAATCTCCTCCAGTTTGGGAAAACAGTTTAGCTTCTCGATATCATCCCATGTGGCCAGACCTAACATACATACACATACACTGAGGAACTGTATGTTTGTTCAGTATAATCACACATTTAGATTCCCAGTCACAGCCTCTTTTTTCGGACAGAAAAACAGAAAACGCTACCTGAGTTGTGAAGATTGACGCTGCGGAGGTTTGGGAACAGGCGAGGCAGCATGTCCCTGCTGTCCTGGATGGAGTTCAGGTTGTTGTTGGCCATGACCAGGGTATCCAGGCCTGGGAACATGAGGCCCAGTTTACGGACCTCAGCCCAGTCCTGAAGCCGGTTGTCGGTGATGTGCAGCAAGCGCAGACTGGGACAGGGTACTGAGCAGGGAGACACACTTGTGTACTCGTTAAGGCAAAGAAACAGCTCCTCCAGCCTGGACAGGACAGGGGACAGAGGACAAAGGAACAGGTCTGAAACAGTGAGCGGTAATGGAAGGCTCTGACACACACACACACTTACTCTGGCATCTCCCGAGTCAGTGTGTTCACAGAGTCCCATGGCACACGCGTGTTGTTGAGGACGAGGCGTGTGACACGGGAGAAGGCCTCAGCACAGTGATGCTCTAGCCCCGCCTCTCCAAGGGGATTGGAGCTCAGGTTCAGGAAGTCCAGGTTGGGGATGTTGGAGATGATCTCACTAACCTGGCAGGAAGCAGGAACACATTCAGAACTGAGTATCTACATCATTTAGTTACAATCATACAACTAGTTTCTTTGTTAAATTGTAAAACTGATAATGACTGAATTGACAAACAGCTTAGAGACCCACCTGTTCCCAGGTCCGCAGCTGGTTATGGGACAGGTCTAGCTCCACCACATGGGCACAGAAGGCAGCAATATCAGCCCTTTCCCCAGCACTGGTAATGCCACAGCCATTGAGGACCAGGACACTGGGCAGGTTCAGGCGGTCTGGTGTGGAGAAAGAGACAAATCCATATATTTCTCTGGTTTGTTTTAGAACTTAGGAGTGATGTAACAACGTTGAGTGAGTTTCTACTGAGGCTGGGCCGCAGCTGAAGCTCTGACCTTTCATGGGAGAACCCTGAGGACCAAGACCTGACGGCACGACCACCACGCCCATGCCTGGACCACGGCGGTATGGGAAGTTCTCCGGGCTGTACTTCTCACTTAACACCTGCATGAACGTGCGGCCATCTTCTTCAGAGAGCTGCATAGCTCCGCTCCACGTCTCTTCGTCCTCCGCTGCTGTGCATATTCAGACAAAACGAGAAAATGCACAACTCGTTAAGGCTGGTGAATAGGGTTGGAGGTGCTACCGTTTCCCATTCATCTCCCAGCCATCGTGCCATTGTTAATGTTTAACCTGAACCCCATAAAAAGTTAGCTAAAAAGTTAGCATACCACCGACATATAATCCAGTCAACCATTTAGCTAGACAATGACTTCATTTTAGCCAGTTAGCCTTCTGATAGTACCATAGACAGCACCACAGTGAGAGTGGCTGGGGAGGGACAGAGGGCGATGTCTTGAACTCCTTATCATTCTAACACAGACAGATCTACATTTAAAGACCCATGGGAGTAACCCTAACTCAACCTCCCTAACCAGACAGTTTACAAGAAAGTTCACTTCCTGTTGGTATTCTTTTGTTTACAGGACAATTTAAGTACACAATGTTTGACACAAGCAAGACCAAGATATCCAATCTACTTAACACCCAAATTAAATTAACTTGTTGGTTTTTGTTTTGTAAATTAATTTGGTATGAAAAGATGAATGTAAAGCGATGTGGTACAGACATATTGTAATAACTCTTAAAGAGGTGTGTTGGTTGTAAGCTAGGCTGGGTGGTACCTGCAACTGGACCTTCCTCCACCTGCTGTCCTCTTCCACAGCTCACGGTGCGCTTCCGCTTCTGCACAGAGGACCTGTCAGTGGGCACAATCCAAAAGCTCAGGTTACACCTTCACTCCTGTTCTGGTCACTGCTACTGGTTAAACTATGAATAAGAGGTTGTCTCTTACTTCATTGTTGCCCTGTAAGCAGATAACTCCTTCAGAGAAACTGGCTCCTCCTCTGTTTGCTGATCTCTGGAGCTGGGGGCGGAGAAAGTGGATGGGGTGGGTTAAAGTACGCTGGAAATGGAACCCTAGATCAGAGGGCTGGGCTGCAGGACTTGAGGCTAGTGGCTGGGCTAGGGGCTGAGCCACTGGCTGGGGGGCTTGGCCAGAAGAATCAGGTGCAGGACAGGAGGTTGGGGAATGTGGTTGAGTTGTAGGCTAGGCTGGTGGCTGGGTCAGAGCTGGGGTTTGAGCTGGAGACCTGGGAGATGGGCTAGAGGCTCAGGGTAAGGGGATATGGCCAAAGGCTGGGAGCTGGGCCAGAGGGCTTGAGGCTAGAGGCTGTGCCAAAATGCAAAAATTCTCTGTTGATTATGCTGGGCTAGAGGCTTGGGCAAGGGGCTGAGACAGAGGCTGGCCAGGCAAGAGTGAGCTCTCTGTCAGAGCAAGGAAGTAGTTCACCAACTACTGCAGGATACATGCAGATGATCGGTAATGCAAGAGCAGTTTATGTAGATGAAGATCTTGTAGATCATCTTTGGCTGAATAACCCTAAGGCTGGTCCCAGACTTATACAATGACATTCATATTGAACAGGGGAGATTCATATTGAAAAGAGTTCTAAAGTGTAGGTCCTAATTGGATCTGGTGGAGACCTATTGGAAAACTAATTTGGTTAAACTAGTATTTATCTCAGTAAGATAAGTGTTTTGGGTGGTTTTCACAGGCTTTTTCCACGCAATGAAGTTGTGAAAAGTGACAAGTGTTTATTGGTGTTATCTTTATGTTGTTTGTGTACTTACTAAATTGGCAGTATTGCAAATATAGTGCATCCATTTTAAACCTTGAGTTGGTTTGGTGATGCTGTGATCTGGGGATGGAAGTTAGCTTGCAGATTTTGCACCAATAAAATATATTATTTTAGGACTCATCGTTCCAACATGCATGGTTCAATTATGCGGAGAAACCGTTATTCGAGCATCCCGATTTTAATTTGATCAAATAAACAACCACCCTTCCGCCGGATGGTTTGTGTTCTTATAATATTATGTTATATCATAAGGGTTGTTTATCTACACAGGCTGGGTAGGACACAACGACAGACCCGCAAACCTTAGCGGATAATGTCCAGGAGTCAGCATTCATTTAAATGGCGCAAGGATGCACTAAAATGCATAAATAAAAATTATTTGTTGACTGATGATGCGTCTACATTGGGGTTCTCATAAAGCTTCGGTATTAGTGGATGTTTCTCACCTTTATTCACCTGCTTACTGGTGTTTCTGGTTATTGTTGCTCCAGCTGTCAAAGCACGGCCTCACATTCCGGAAATGACGTCACCAATCACAACATGAAAATGTTAAAGACATCTGTTTGTCTCTGACTAAAATTAACTCTGTCAGCTACTAACCTAATAAAAAGAAATCAGACACTGGGAATGGGGGGGGAATAACACATTTATTGTACTGCATATTATTACAAAATTCTGTGATAATAATGGTACTGTATCCTTTATATAAAACATTCTTCTGTGTACCAGTTTTAGCCCAGCTGATAAAGACCTCTGAAGAATCACTGTCCTTAAAATATCCTCTTCACACATCTGTAGAGGCAAAAACAATCCTTTTTAACCCACATCACCTAGGAAGAGCACAAATGTTTTTTTTTCAATTACAAAAATTCTAGTTGGAATTTGAAGCAGATGTAAAGACTAACCTTCTGCACAAGGGTAGACATACTCTGTTTCTGCCTGGTCACCTGAGAGAAACACACAAGTTATCAGAATTACTTTGATATGATATCCCCAAGGGGAAACTCTTTAGTAACCAAGGCACACACAATGTGTCAATGCACACAGGGGTAAGGGTGTAGGGGTCAAGTAGTGCACACAGGAAATCAAATTAAATAAATGTACACAGGGGGTAAAAGGCTTGGAGTAAAGTAAGAGTGCTAGGATACAGTACAGTATATGGAAATAGACCTGAGATGACCAAGCTAGTTGAGAGTTAGTAGATGAGTTAAAATGATCTGACTAGTTCAGGACAGATATACTAGTTAGGGTTAGTGAAGGATGACGAGTTCAGAGTAATCAGGTGTTTCCATGTTAGTGAAGCATAATATCTGAGAAGTGTTGAGACGAGTTACTTGGCTGATAATAATCGTAGATCTGGACCACAGCTGGTTTCAACTTCTGTACTGGAAGTTCCTGAATGATGTCCAGTGAGTGGTTAATGGGAATATTTGAAGTCAACTGGTGGAGAGACAAGACAAGAGGGAATGATTATTTGTGCTAGCTGTATTCCAAGACCAGCAACCTTAAAAAACCTTTAAACGTAGAAATGGACAGATTCAAACCTCTG
The DNA here is from genome assembly GCA_030340685.1 of Protosalanx chinensis. Lineage (NCBI taxonomy): Eukaryota > Metazoa > Chordata > Actinopteri > Osmeriformes > Salangidae > Protosalanx > Protosalanx chinensis. Next base: position 1,245,806 of record CM059325.1, on the reverse strand, counting down.
TGATGTATATGAGCACATGGTCATCTTTAGTCTCGACACGATCCACCAGAAGAGCTCCCTTCAACTGTGAGCACAAGCAGACAGATGGTTATTCAGGTGACTGACAGGAGCAGTTTCTGAACAATATATATTTTGATGAATGTACAAACATCTTGGGAAACAATCTTGGAGAAAGAATTAACCTTGGTCAAAGACTGTGGATCCGGAACAAAACCAGACAGCATTTTGAGATCCACCATGATCATATTTGTTGTTTTCTCCTTGCCAGTATATCTGAAAAAGCAAAGACCAGAAGTTTTATAATATTGGTACACACACACACACACACACACACACACTTGACTGCATACACCAGGTACTGAATAAATGGTGTTGCACAGAGACAGTAATGGATACTGCACAGCCAAACTGCTGCTCTCTAGCAGGACTACTGTGGATGCTTACAGGGACTGTAGCTTGAGGGAGAGTCGGGGCCTCTGAGATTTACTGCTGCAGTCTATTTCAGGGACCACCTTGATCTTGAGAGTGTCAGTGTCAGTGGGGGTGGGGACATTGTAGTGCACAGCCACCTGGGAAGAAAGGAAAACCGGAAGTCCGTCCATCAATCAAGTACTCTGGGTCACAGGTAGGAAGGAGGAAAAATGGAATCAACAAGTAAATCCTTGACGAAAGGCTGGAGATGTTCTGTGGAAACTCGCTATGATCAGCGACCGATTGCTGTTTTTTGTAAAGCTCTTTCTTGGACGTCGCTTTGGATAAAAGCGTCTTCTAAATGAATACATGTAAATGAAAGGCTCCAGATGGTCTTCTTTGCTCACCTGCACTGTAGCACAAGCAGAGCCCTTCACCTCAATGCTGTACTGCCCTGCCAGGGCTGGTATGGCCTTCTCCTGGTAAAGCAGCTTGTTGCCCTGGTTGATTTCAAAGACCTGCACCTCTCCTCCAGGAGCCTGTACTGACACTGAGCTGGAGCCCTCTGCATTGAACACCTTAGTAGAGTAGAGAGCCAGGGCCTGCAGCGCCACCACTGTGTCCTACACACACACGCTGACATGTCAATCATATAATGGTACCAGCCCAGCAATGTGGCACACTTGTGTGTGGAGGAAAGGGATGTGTTGTACCTGTGTGTGGAGGAAAGGGATGTGGTGTACCTGTGTGTGGAGGAAAGGGATGTGGTGTACCTGTGTGGAAGCGAAGCCTCCATAGGGGTTCTGCTGCTGTACCAACCACCTGACAATGCGTGAGGCATAGCCCAGGTCTGCTGCGGACATGGAGGGGGAGCTGAGGGAGGCCAACAGTACATAAGCACTGATCTCCACCGACAGAGAGGCAGAGGTGGTGGAGGAGGACTGGGACCAGTGAAGAAAGCCTCCTGAAGAAACCAAGACACAGTGTTGTTAGTGTGAAGCAGCACATTTACATGTATTCATTTAGCAGACGCTTTTATCCAAAGCGACGTACAGCAAGTACAGGGACATTCTCCCTGAGGCAAGTAGGGTAAAGTGCCTTGCCCAAGGACACAACATCATGTAGCCACAGCCGGGGCTCGATCTCACAACCTTCCGATCATGAGGGCAAATCCCTGAACCATTGAGTCATCTGACCCCACCCCCACCCCCCCCCTCCAACGCAGCACACTAGGTAAGGGCAGAAGCCCTTCAGTCACTGAGCAGCCTTCAGAGCAGGGCTCACCTTGGTGGGAAGCCACCTTGTCCAGGTGCTGCATAAGCCGACTCCTCGTCTCCATGTCTCCAGCCAGACTGAAGGTGTAGGCCAGCAGAGCAGTGGTGTAGGTGTTGCTCAAATCCGTACTGCTGTTCCTCAGGTAGGACAAACTCTTGGCCACAATAGGATCCTACCAGACCACATGGCACAGAAACGCAATCACCAGGCCATGATATCAGGAGATACTGCTGACAAGTACGATAAACCACTGCAGTCACAGGAGGCTTGGGATGCTCTTTGGAACCCCCACTCACCGACACTGAATTGTTGAGCTCCAGCAGCGAGGCGGTGACGTAGGCAGTGAAAGTGACCTCGTCATTCACGCCTCCCTGTAGATACAGCAGGAGGGTTACGACCATGTGCAGTGGCCTAGCATGACCTCAAAAGACTATTTCGCTTCCCAAGATGGTCCACTGTATTATCAGTAGTAGTAATCAATAGTAATTATAACTTCAGTGTATTTTATTTATATATATCATATATATATATATATATATATATATATATTTTTTTTTAAATACACTGAAGTTATAATTACTATTGTTGACAGTTTACAAAAGTTGAATTATTTTACCTGTGTGTGTATATATATATATATATATATTTTTTTTTTTACCCATTCATAATTGGCAGCACATTCATTTATTATAATTTGATTTCACATGAAATTGGATAGCCTAAATACCTTCATTCTGTTGTTAAAAAGTTTTCCCATCTGGATGAAACTGCCGTCGTCGTTATGACGATTTACCAACCAGGTCTTTGATTCCTCAATAACATTGGGGTCAATGAAGACGAAAGATGTTGCCCTGCCAAAGGCTCTCAGGACGAAAGCAGTCAGCCTGGAGACAGAGGAAGATGAGGGTGACTCTTCACTCTGGCTCTGTCAGGATGCCATACTAAGCCTGTCCTTAGCAAGGCCAGGCATCAGGCAGTCCTCACCATGTGTTTCCATCACCTTGCCCAAATGTGCTGTACGCTCCGTCATAATGCTTGTAGTTCAGCTGTCGTTGATAACCTGTCAGTGGGGGGGAAAAACCTTAACAGTTATCGTGGGGATCTTTAGTAAAACAAGAGGATGTCGGTTCTGTAGAGGACAAATGCACAGTGGCTCCGTAGACATTAACGTTTAAATGGATACAGTAGTGTGTTGGATCTATGGTTAAAAAGGTGGAGGGAGAGTCTAAATAGGCCACTATCAAAACACTCCCAACAGAAAATGCATGCCAGCAGACAGGGTGACTGTAGTATTGATATTCTGACCGCTGGTAAGGAAGCCCTTGGCCTTGTTTAGGATGGCTGTTGTGAGCTGGTTGGTGTTCCTCAGGTACTCCAAGATATAGATGTTGGGAGCCAGAAGAGCCATGTTCTGCTCCCCACAGCCGTAGGGCATTTTCAGAAGTCCATCCAGGTTCTTCATGGCACGGCCCAGAATATCTCCTGCACGGAAAAAAAGCCCAGTTCACTGGAAAACTGGTCCTCCAACCAGGCAGCACTGTAAAGCAGCTCCCAGACATCTGCTGGTCTTACCCAAGACTGAGAGAGCGGCTCTGGCAGAGCCATCAATGACCTCCTTAGGGAACTTGATGTCCACCTCCTCCTTGGCAGATTGTCCTGGAAGGAAAAAAAGACAGCAGGAACCAGTGTGGGAGATACTGTGGATAAACATCTGACCTGGGGCCTGAAGGACATGGGAGAAGAGTCAACACTTACCTGCAGGGCACAGCAGCCAGTTGTAGGTGTCTGTCTGCTCAGTTCCTTCAGCCTTGGGGGGGGGGGGAGGAAGGGGGGGTTAGGGAGCAGTGTTGTGCGTCAACCATTTCATCATTATATAAACGACTGATGGAAAGTTATCTGACCCACCTTCACCAGGAGGCTGCGAGTCACCACGTCGATGCGACCTCTCTCCGGCACGCTCACAATCTCATTGTCGCAGCTGGCGTGAGATGGCACAGCCTCCGCGCTCACCGACACGTTCAGAGCCCCTGCGAGTAACGCACGGCCCAACCATAAGCATACATTTATGCAGGTTGCAGAGAAGTAGATAATACATTTAAAAAAAGCTTTTTGGAAGTTGATGTTCAGACTCTCACCCAGGACTAAGGGGCTCATAGTCCATCTGAAGGTATTGCGTCCGTTTGCACACAAACAGGAGGAATACTCCATACCAGCGATGGGAGTCAGAGTGTAGTCTAGAGAGGGAGCTGGGTTCACAGAGACCTGCCAGAGAACAACAGTGGCTGTATGATCTGGATCTAAGCTACCGAGAGACTCTGATGTGATCTGGTCATTTGAAGAGACAGCTAAACTGCTTGGCATCAGCATAAAACACAAGCGTCTAATCCTGGTCCTCGAAGGCCACCGTCCTGACAGTTTTAGATGTTTACCTGCTGCAACACACCTGATTCCGATTACCTGCTTCCACAGAATGACCCATCCGTTAGAATCAGGTGTGCTGGAGCAGGGAAACCTCTAAAACATTGTGATGATCAGAGACTGAGGTTCTTTTGTAAAGCCCTTGCTTGGAAGTCACTTTGGATAAAAGTGTCTACTGAATGAATAAATGTAAAATGTCAGGACAGTGGCCCTCAAGGACCAGGATTGGACACCCATGGCATAAAACATGGCACCACAACCCGTTCTGGATCAGTGAGGCACAGTACCATGATGCAGCTGGGCAGGTAGTTGAAGACAGTGGCCGTGAGCTCGAACAGCTCTCCCCGGATGATCGAGTAGGGCAGGCTGAGCTCTAGGAAGAAGGGCTGGAAGACGTTGAGCTCCAGCGGAGGAGCCAGTCCGAAACCCTTCGAGGACAGGCAGAACACCTCCGTCTCCCACGTAGTAATGGTGTCCGGGACAGTGAGCGCTACGTCTTTTGAGCCAGACGGCCTGGACAGACACAGACATACAGTGTGGTTGTGATGTGACAACACCAGGGGTCAGGCTTCTCCAGTGGGCGATGGGGGCAGTGTTGAGCCCTGTAGCTACTTACCCCACTTCCACCAGGTCCCAGATCCACGTCTCAGGGAAGAAGGTGCGTACAGTCTGAATGGGTGGAGGTGGAGGAGGACCAGCTGACCCTGCATTTGCTCCTGGCATCATTCCCAAAGCTATGCCATGCTGAGGAGTACTGTGGTATCTGTAGGACACCACTGGAACAAAAACACAACTGTCACGTTCCATGTGAATACGCACAGAATTTCTGGTGGTCAAACATCCTACTTTCCTGTAAATAAAACCAGAATGACTACCAATAAATCTCACCATAATTGCGATGGTATTCCTTTCCTTTGAATGCAAGGCAAGACGGTGTCCTCGTGATCATATTAGTTGCCATCTTCAGTCCCAATTTCTAATGGTGAAAAACATGATTATTGTTGCTGTCAGTGATGCTAGTAATGCTGCTCAGAAAAGCAAGATTTCCAAGTGGAAAAGAAACAACATCAAAAGATCCTAGTACCTGAAACACAGAGTGAGCGTCCTCATCCCGACCTCTATAGCCGGGGTAAACATATCTCTTGGGCCGCACTAGCAGACAGCCAGTTTCGTCCTCCAGCTCATAAGAAACAGACTCTGCCTTGGTGAACGGCAGCATCCGGAATATCTGGTGAGGTGCACAGAGTAGGGAGGAAAAAGAAGACAAAAACACCCTCAAGCAAATCAGCAACTAATTACCTGCATAGTTTTCAGATGTTTGGTTATCATGGTTAATCAGGGATTTCTGTGCTTGTGTTGATCAAAATCCTTAGATGAGCCATCGCTATATTATGTGTGGATATGTGCTACTGTGTTCATTGCTGTTCATGTGGTAACTGCTCTACCTTGTCAGTGTCCAGCCTCCCTTCAGGCTCCATGATGAGGACACTCTGGTCCACAGCACTCAGGCCACACAGGGACCCCGGCTGGGCTGAAAGATGAAGGCTGCTCTCCTCTCCTGGGACTGCCTTGGATGGAGAGAACTGGAGCGACACCTGACACGCGCACACACACACACACACACACACACACACACACACACACACACACACTTGTCACGCTGCCTTTGGTGTCACCTTGTATACATTTGCCAATATCTCCTCTTTTGTGTGTATGCATATCTGTACATGCACACATATTCAGTAGGTTCACTACTTCACCTTGTTATTGAAGCACTTCTCTGTGGGAAAGTCCACGCTGTTAGCAATGACAGACTGGCTAGGCAGGACAGCGTAGACTAGCACCTGGACCAAAGGAGCCATGTCTGGAGAGACGGCCAGCTTGAAGGTCAGCTCTCCATCAGACACTGAAACATCAACGTAGATCACAATCAACTAGATACTCCACTTCCTCCATCAGGACTGTTCTGCACCTCCTAGTCACTCACCAGGATCAGTCTGCACCTTAGCCTTCATGACTCCCTGCTGTACAATAGCCCCCCTGGCTAAAACCTATAGCAGGGACAAAATCTATGTTGTCAACAACAACAAAAAACAAAGAAGACTGAAGCAAATGGGAGGTAGACTTCCTGTTGGGGATATCCAGGTCACAGGGTCTCTCCATGGTGTCACCTACTCAAACTCACAAGGTACATGAGATCCAAAAAGCCCCCTGCGACCTTCTCATGGACCACAGTGTACTGCACTCTGATTTGCTCTTCTCCCCCACAAGGTAGAGGATCGTCTCTCTTCTGGATGTTCAGAAAGCTGACGGTTTTACTCTCCGCAGGGATGGGTCGGATAACGGAGATTGTGTGCTCTCCGTTGACAAAATAGGGACTTCTGTATGAATTGAACTCAGCCTGTGGGTTGGCAGATGCCTGTCAAAAAGAAACAACCTTATTGATATGCTACTTACTCTTTGGGTAAGACTGCATTTTTTAATTGAAGGACTCGCACTTACAGTCAGTTGAATATCCTCATTGGGACTTTTAGTAGTGTTGAGTGTGAATGAGGCAATGCCTTCGCTGTTGGTAGTCAAGTTTAGTTGCTGTCGAGGTGACCAACGCTCACCCTCAAGAAGGTAGACCTTCTGATCAGCCATTGGTGTGTTGTTGAAATGAACCACTTTAACCTGCAGGGGAAATGTTATGTACCATGTTACCTCAGGATGGTAGGTAAGAAATGTACTTGAATGTGTGCACTTTATCTACAACAATATCTTTCAATTTCAATTTACCTTCCCCTTCACAATGGTTCCGTGATCATAAATTTTGGGCGTTTCAATAAACGAATACCTTCCTATCACATTGGAAAGTTCTATACGTTTGCTTTGGGATCTTGACACACCTGGCAGGTAGAAGAACCATATAAATACAAGTTACAGTGAAATCATCTGTCTTTCTGCACATTAAAAAAGGGGGATTTTTCCCTTCATATTCAGAGCTGTTCAGTCAGTTCTTACCTGTTCCGTCCTCCTCTGCGTTAACAGTGAGCTGGAGGTGGAAAGCCCCGATCTTCTCAATCGTTTTTGTAAAGGTCTCCATTTTGAAGATCAGAGCGGCACAGCCATCCTTTCCAAACTATACGAAACAGACCAACACAGAGTTTTCATGGAGTCATTTTATCAGACGCTCTTATCTGGAGCAACATACAGCAAGTCCCCATGAGGCAAGTAGGGTGAAGTACAACATCATGTTGGTACAGCCGGGGTTCAAACCAGGGACCTTCTGATTACTAGGCTGACACCCTCACTGCTCAGCCACAGCTATACACACCTACACAGCTGACAGGAGACAGGTATACACACCTGTACGGTCTCTTTGTGGCAGGGGGCTGTGACATCTGGAACCCCTTCTGGGTGGTCTGGATCATACCTCATGGGGACATAGTAATGTCGTTCCAGTGGCCTACAGAGCTCCACCTCCGCTGTGCCAGGGACAGGCTGACCATAGGTGTACCTGACGGGAGAGAAGAACTCATCTGAGGTGAAATCATCCAATCAGCTGGTTCGAAACATATAACCCACTGCATGAAATAATACTATTCTGTTCACTGGTTTAAGTGATTGCAATTTCCCCACTGTGGCACAAATAAAGGATTATCTCATCTTAGATTCAATTTGTGCCATGCAGCCCCTGATGGAAGCATTGATAAATGATGGGTAGAAGGACTCACATGGCACATAGTTTAACTTTGAATTCTTCTTGAACAATGCTGATCTCCTCTTCCATCGTTAGTTTAATGTCGAACTTTGGCAACACTGAACGAAACAAAAGTGGGTAAAAAGTGACCATGGAGGAAGGAATCCTGTAGGTCTTCTACATGTAAATCCACACATCAGCCACTTTCACTCACATAACAAAACAAACAAACAAACAAACAAACAAACAACAATATCAACAACCACTGATGAAGACACAGCCATAAAAATAAAATAGTTTAGTAAAAAAGGCTGTTTACCATAATGCTCTACTTTGAAGCTGTGATAGACTTTATTTTCAGCAACCGACACGACGAAGGAGTAGCTTCCTTTAGGGGCCTCTGAGCTTAAGGGGTGAGAAAGCTGCAGTATTTTGCCATCGGATGTGACGTTGACCCACTGTCCAATCCTGTTGCCATTCACATCCTGTTTAAGTGTTGAACAGGTAAACGTTAGAACAGTTAGTCAAAGTGAATAGGTTATTATATGGTTATACTATAACCATGTAACGGACAGACAACACAACAGAGGTGATCCTTGAAGCCGTACGTCACAAATGGTGACGACTGATCCGTCGTTTGAACAGGGATGTGGGGAGATTTTTACTATGACGTTTGAAGTGTGAATGAACCCTGAACACTAAACATGATGGGTGATGCAGATACTGTATAGAGATGTTCAAAAAGCATCTGTTCTAAATTAACCAACCATTACCTTCGACAAAAAAAAGTTCATTCATGGAAATATACATGGCAATAATGTATAATGTAAGAAAATATCCATCGGATGTTGATCTTACCTGCAGCTCTACAATTTCATACTGTGAAAGAGAAAACGGACACATGTTTCTTTATCACAGAATCACAAACGGCACATTTCTATATATATTTAATGGTTGACTACTTGGCTGTTTCTAATGACTGGACCAGTACTATATTTATTTAACTGAACATGACAAGAGCTCAGGAGGTTAGGGGTTGGGGGGGGGGGTCATGTGACCTGGTGTCATATGATCAAGGACAGAGCGATAACCTCCATGATGCTTGTTCACATCAGCCCCTCACTGGTGCTCACAGCAGCTGGACTGTGCTCTTAACCTGGGGGTCAAACTAAGAGCCTAAACTCACTATTGTTTGTGCAGCCTGATTAAACAGAGGAGGCTGACTAAAGGGCAGTTCTGTAGCGCCAGAGGAGCCATGCAGGAAGGCCCCATGCGCATGGCTGCATGCCTGACACTGCAGGTACTTAGTTCTTACAGCAGGGGTGGGCAATTCTGGTGCTCGAGGGCCGCTGTCCTGAAGGTTTTAGATGTTCCTCTGCTCTAGCACATCTGATTCTAATGAACAGGTTGTTATCAAGCTCTGTGGAAGCCTGATCATGACCCATTCATTTGAATCAGGTGTGCTGGAGCAGGGAAACATCTAAAACTGTCAGGACAGCGGCCCTCGAGGAGCAGGATTGCCCACCCCTGCCTGACTGATTCGGATCACATAATAGACAAGTAAAGTTAGAGATTGAGGAATATACTTGAGAGGTGATACAAATACAGGGGTCTTTACCATTTGGCTGAAAGGTCTGAAGTTGGTGTCCATGCTGACAACTCTAAATTGAACTGGAGAGAAGAAGAGAATCTTCAACAAGACAGATACCATCTTAACCCACAAATGAACACATTCTATTGCGGATAAACAAAAGGGTTTGATTTGATTGTGTAACATGACCTCACAAATCCTATGAATATTCTTTTGTAATAAATATTGGTATTGTGACATTAGAACTACAGTTTGGAAACAGGACATGGTCAAGAAAACTATCACAACTAAAATGACAGAGGTCACTGGCTCCGGGGACATATTCTGTGGACTTAATCTCCACAGCCTGTCACTATTGCTCAACTGTACATTTTACATAATAATTTAAATCTACCAACTACACTTTATTAATGACACCACACAACAATGTTCGTAGCTATGAGATCCGATTGCCTTTTCTGGTTTTGTATGTATGTGTGTGTATGTATGTATGTATGTATGTATGTATGTATGTATGTATGTATGTATGTATGTGTATATATATATATATATATATATATATATATATAGGGTTATATGTAGGGTATATGTATATATACACACACACACACACACACGTGTGTGCATGTAAGAATAACAATAACATCTTATCACCTGTCTGTCCAGGGTTGTAAATTGGTTTATCCGTCTGGACAAATGTCATGGAAGTGGAAGGTCTAATCATGACTTTCCGTAGCTTTATTGAGGAAAAGGTTTCTCCTCGAACCTCCACCTTGATATGCTGAATCGTGTCTGCCTGTGCTTCAGGAACCTAGGATGGAAAGAGCAAGAAAGAGAACTGCTTGGAACCCTTTGATCTCACCAAGAGCTGTGGAACAACCTTCTTTCAATGCAATTGTATTTATATAGCACGTTCAAAAAAAACTTCAGTGGACCCAAAGTGCTTCACATAAAATAAAACAAATAAAACACAATACACAATACCGACTGGAGCATGTGGGGTCAAATAAATTGAAAATTCAATCTAAAATTCTTCGACCTGTGATTCTGCTACTAAACATGGCCCTGAAATGGATCTGTCAAAGCAGAATGATCCAGACAGGCTGAGCTCCAGAGAGGCTGAGCTCCAGAGAGGCTGAGCTCCAGAGAGCCTGAGCCCCAGAGGGTGCTGCAGGACTGCAGGTGTCAACGCTGGACTGACCTGGAGCTGGAAGCAGCGGTGGAACTCCTTATTCGACGTCTCCTCGAAGAGTTGGAGGTTCTCTCCCTGAGACTGGAGCGAGACAGTCATGCGCACGGTCTCATTAGGCTGCAGCAGACTGGCACACAGCTTAGTATCTGAGCCTGCTGGGAGGATGGCTGGGACAGCCACGAAGTAAGCCCTGTAAGGGGACACGCATACTTATACAGACTGTATATGACACTAACTTTATCAAATACTATTTGGAGATGTCAAGACAAAAAACAGTGTTTGTAAGGGCTCTGAGTGGTAGGTGTACTAGAGGTAGAAGGGATACTCACGGTGTTGGAGCTTCCTGGCTGACACACATGCTGAGTAGAGAGGCTAGCATCATCCACCTTCCCACTTCAACCTTGATGAGATCCATTTCTGCCATGCCACAACTGCTACTCAGCTGAAGGGACCAGCACATGTATTTATATGAGCCGTCAATTAATCATTCACAGCCTGGCGTCAATACCAGGAACATGCAGCTAGCTGATCAATGTCATACTGACCATCATGAACTGAGATCACTGCAGAAAGCAGTGTTGTATATTACCACAGTTTTACCACAAAAAACTACAGAGTCCAACATACCCAAATATTCAATATCAAGTAAACCAAACTTCTTTATCAAAAAAACAAAGTTCTTTGATGTGCATTTTGATGTTAGGAAAACAGTATCTTATTACTGTTGTCATGTACAGGATTAGAAATTCAGTAAAAAAAAAAAGAAAGAGCTTTACTTAATGGCATTGGACACTGATTATAAGTATGAAGTGGCATTTTCAAAACTATTGCTTAAAAAAAAGAAGAAACTTTTCAAAACGATGTGCTTTTCTAAACAGTGGCAATAATCCAACTTTCTTGTTAATCTAACATTTTAAAAGGCAGTACTGAGAACCACTTTCACCTCAACCTCAAATTACTCTCACCTCCCCGACCACACCTGATTCTAATGAAGGGTCATTATGAGGCTGCCATGGCTGTTGGAAGGTGTGTGTGCATGTGCGTGATGTTGTGTGTGCGTGTTTGATGTTGTGTGTGTGCGTGTTTGATGTTGTGTGTGTGTGTGTTTGATGTTGTGTGTGTGTCTCAAATTGTGTGTGATGCACACTATACCCCAGTTTCAGGGGCTGCATCTGATTGGCTCCAGTGCGTATTTGTTGATCCTGTGTGGGTCAAAGTTGACACACCGTTTTGTTTTTCTTCTTTTTTTTTTCTTTTAGCGTATATATTTGAAGTGTTTTCAGTGTGAGTCAATTTCTGACTAAATTACTAAATGTCAATATTTGCCCCGTCAATTTTAGTGATTGCTGAGTCATCAATCTGTGCCTCTGCAGGCTGCTCCATCGCAGCGCCATATTTAGAGCTGTATCAGCAGTGGTCTGAAGGGGATTTGCCTCAAATGTAAAATGTAAACTTTATTAAAATTTACAAATTCTTAGTAGTATTTATGACAATCATCTTTCTTCTCAGCCTACAGATATGAACTAGAATATGATTTAAAACTGACATGATGATCAATCAGAGTCATCATAGAGTTCAAATCCACCTTTCAAAACACAATTTTACAGTTTCAGTGCCATTGTAGACACATGGTACCATGTATCTAAGCACTCCCAGAGCAGGGTGGAGCCTAAGGGTCAGCAATGACTTGGAGTGGGAGAACTTTTAACTATCTCTGTGTGTGTGTGTGTGTGTCTCCAGTTTCACCATACTGTTACTCAAGTCTATAGGTAAAAGTGCACTTTAGCCTGTGTGCTCTGTTTGATCAAACAACACAAACAGTGTCCTCGCTGTGACCCTCAGGGCAAAAGTACGTTGTAGCTGCTCTGAGGAAGGCTGTGTGTGTTGACGTTGTGGACGACCATCATGAAAGCCCAGTGGTCTGTACTATGAATCCAGATGGGGTGTTACCTGGTTACAGAAACCTCTGGGTTAAACCTGAGGTCACCTGGTTAACGCCCAAGCTGGATTCATAGCACAGGGCACCAGAAGCTTGAAAACATACACCCACTCACTCATTTACACACTCACTTATTCATACACTCACTTACACACTCACTCACTCACACACTCACTCACTCACGCACTCACACACTCACACACTCACTCGCTCACTCACTCACACACTCACTCACTTGCTCTCTCACTCCAGCGTTGCCAGGTTCCTTGAGTAAACCCTCCCATCAAGTTGTGTGCATTCATTCTGACTGTACAGGTCTGTTTTCTGTGAACACATTTCACAAAATCCTAACGACGGAAACTAGGGGTTTATCATAAACCTGGCAACCTGAATACAGACCGTTGTATTGACATTCGTGGATACAAAAACCAAGCTCTTTTTTCTGGTGTAATTTATAGTAAAATACAAAAATCAAGACCCGTGACAATGATTTGTATCCTTTTAGTAGCTGGTCATGGCACTTTGTTGGAGACACAGATTAAGGTAAAGTGCTACGGAAGACAGTGAACTGATTAACGGGGAACACATGAGCTTGTTTTGGCAGAGTTTACATTCTGCAGTCCGGAGTTTCTGTAGATGTAAAGAATGTTTAGAATGTGTTTCTTGTCAGAGACGTTCTAAAAGCACAACGTTGGAAAAGCACAACGTTCTAAGAAGTTCTAACTGAATCTATTAGGCCAAGGCCACTGAGTATAATAACTATGTATAAGGGCATAGGATTAGGTCTCTGGGCATAGTTTAGGACAGTTTAAGAGTGCATATTACACATAGTCCAATAAGAATACACTGTGAAATACTCACATGATCAACTTGCTAACATACACAGGCACTTTCTGGAGGTGGTACTTGTAGCACAGTACATGAGCTCCTAAAAAAATACCCTCCTGAACTGTGTCCTCTCACGCACTAGGGGAAGAGGTGGAGTCAGGTGGCTGAGCGGTTAGGGAATCGGGCAAGTCATCAAAATGTTGCCGGTTCAATTTCCCGGCCGTGCCAGATGACGTTGTGTCCTTGGGCAAGGCACTTCACCCTACTTGCCTCAGGGGGGAATGTCCCTGTACTTGCTGTAAGTCTCTCTGGATAAGAGCATCTGATAAATGACTAAATGTAAATGAAGACCCGGTCTGTGTCCTGCTGCAGATGGATGTGACAGGGCTGTACAGTCACCTGGCAGGGGTCCCCAAGGCCCTGCTTCCTGGAGTGGGCGGGAAGAAGATCCTGGACTTCTGGTGGGAGACGGTCAACACGTGAGTCACTTCCTGTCGCTGTTGCTCAGTGTCCCTTCAACTGAAACCCCAGACACTAGCCCCTGGCCCCCAGGGAGCCCTGAGGAGGGTACTCTAACCCTGCCCCTGGCCCTCAGGGAGCCCTGAGGAGGGTACTCTAACCCTGCCCCTGGCCCTCAGGGAGCCCTGAGGAGGGTACTCTAACCCTGCCTCTGGCCCTCAGGGAGCCCTGAGGAGGGTACTCTAACCCTTAACCCTGGTCCTTCCTTCAGGAGGCAGCTGTTCAGTGAAGTCTTCCTGGTTACCAATGCAGACAAGTGAGTATGCAGTTCACCTCAGGAGTGCTCACATGGACCATCATGTTCCTCTGCTGGCCCTGTGATCCCTTCCTCTACCCTCTCTTCCTCTTCATCTCTTCTCCCGGCCCCATCTCTCCAGGTATAAGCACTATGAGCGCTGGGCAACGGCTAATGACTTCCCGGTGGAGAATGTGGTGAATGACGGCAGCACAACGCTGGAGGGCAGACTGGGCGCCGTGGCCGATCTGGAGCTGGTGATCCGCAGTCGCAAGATACAGGATGACATCATGGTGGTCAGTAGCTCCATTATGACATCATGGTACTCTGTTGGTCATCTATGACATCATGGTGCTCTGTTGGTTCGTTATGACATCATGGTGCTCTGTTGGTCCACTATGACATCATGGTGCTCTGTTGGTCCATTATTACATCATGGTGCTCTGTTGGTCCACTATGACATCATGGTGCTCTGTTGGTCCATTATTACATCATGGTGCTCTGTTGGTCCACTATGACATCATGGTGCTCTGTTGGTCCATTATGACATCATGGTGCTCTGTTGGTCCATTATGACATCATGGTGCTCTGTACCTCCACTATGACATCATGGTGCTCTGTTGGTCCATTATGACATAATGGTGCTCTGTTGGTCCATTATGACATCATGGTGCTCTGTGGTCCACTATGACATCATGGTGCTCTGTACCTCCACTATGACATCTGGTTGTCAATAGCTCCATTATAACATCATAGTGGTCAGTGGCTCCATGATTACATAGTGGTGATCATTGTTTTGTCTTTCTGCAGATCGCAGGTGACATGTTGTGTGCTGACCAGAACTTTGACATTGCCCAGGTGCTCCGGTTCTTCAGGTCCAAGGTTAGATACAAGCCTGGTGCTGTAGGCCTACTACAGTAAACGGCAGCATCGTCATCAAAGTACAGTACAGTAATCCAGTAGTCTGTCTAATCCATGAGCCTGTCTGCCTCAGCCAGGGGAGCTGGCCATCTACTATGAACTGGAGGAGGGAGAGAAGAGCTGCTCTCGAGGCATCGTAGAGGTCTGCCCCGACACACACAGGTAGCCCTGTCGCCCATCCTGACAGACACTTTCCCTGTTAGGGAAGCAGGCTAGTAATCAGAAGGTTACGGGTCCGATCCCCAGCTGCGGCAACATGACGTTGTGTCCTTGGGCAAGGCACTTCACCCTACATGCCTCAGGGAGGGAATGTCCCTGTACTTGCTGTAAGTCTCTCTGGGTAAGAGCGTCTGATGAATGACTACATGTCATTTCAGGGTAACTCGGTTCCTGGAGAAGCCTCCAGAGGGCGTAGCAGAGTCCCGTCTGGCCAGTGTGGTGTTCTACTGCCTCCACTCTGCCACGCTTCCCTTCATCTCCAACTTCCTGTCCCTGCGGCCACACGTCAACAACAGGAGCTTGGGCTGCTTTTGGGTGAGTCAGCTGACCTGTGTGTGTGTGTGTGTGTGTGTGAGTGTGTGTACACGCACTGACGCTGAGCATGTTTTGATGCAACTGTTTTCAGGAGTGGCTCATCAATGAGGAACAGCTTCCTGTGTTCGGGATGAAGCTTCCTACAGGCTTCCAGCTGATTGGCCAAGTGGTCAGTGACATCACCATATACACCCACTAACTTGGTTTTGGAGCAAAAATAATGAAGTTAAATTCCATGTGCTTTGTAACAGGGGTTATCAGATTATACCAAGTGGCTGGCTCTCTACTCTGCCAAGCAGCAGAACTCTCCAGCCAAGTCAATCATCCGTCGCTCCTATGCAAGGTAGGTCTGCTTACTCACCAGACTCCACCCACAGGGGGGCGGGGGTTGCCAAGGATATAAGGGATGTTGTGTTATTTGACAGAGTTGGACTGATAGGAAACCCCTCTGATGGTTTCTACGGGAAGACAATCGCCATGACGATCTCCAACTTCTGGGCGGAGGTCACACTAGTGGAGAGTCAGACTCTGGTGAGAGACAGCATGCATGCACACACTCTCACCTGCACACACTCTCACCTGCACACACTCTCACCTGCACACACTCTCACCTGCACACACTCTCACCTCTGGGCTTTTCTAAGCTTGTGTTTTCCTCAGGTCCTCATGCCTCACCCCCTCAACGACCCCACAGAGTTTGGGAGTCTGCAGGACCTGTTCTGCATCAGCCGCAAAGAGGGGTCAGTCTGCAGGACAAGCAGCCAGTCGACTCCCACTGCTGGGAGACTTGTGGGGGCTATGGCACTGGTTACTGTGTAGATGACTGAGGCAAAGTGTACTGACCAGGTGATATCATGTTACTTCACAGCTACTTGGGAGGGCTGCGACTGCTTCAAGCCACGTGTAAGAAGTTCTACCAGTTCTGCTCCAAACAAGGGTGAGTCAGTAGGAAGCCAGACCTTCTGGGTCTGCAGGATATACAGAATAACAGGATGATGTCATCGGGGGTCATTGCTGTCTGTCTTTGTCTCTGGGTGGCAGGATTGCCCTCACCAAGCAGAATTTCACCCTGAAATACGACACCAACATTCCCCGGCAGGTGGTGAGTTGATGGTTTGATGTCCAACCAGGTGGGAACATTTGTAGTCATGCTGATGATGCTACATTCTGCTTCTTTTTTGCTTTCTGCCCCTCCTCCTTTTTCCCGCCCACCATCTTTCCTCCTCCTTCCTCTCACCATTGTTCTCAGGGCTTGGCTGGCAGTAGGTAAGATACACAACATCCTTTTCTCTGTCACTAAACACTCAACTCCTCTGTGTGTTTTTTGTCATGTTTGTCTGCGTTGGTGTGTTGTGTGTCTGCAGTGCCATCGTGTCTGCCACCCTGAAGTGTCTGATGAGCTTCTACAACATCACAGAGCGGGTAAGAAGGTTCTCACACATCCACGGTGTGTCTGGGGCCCACGATGTCTCCGGCTCTCGCTGATGTTAATGGGGATGGGGTTTGTGATGTTGTGGCTGCCTTCATCAGGATCTTCCTAAGCCAACCAGAGCAAACTTCATCCTGAATGTGGAGACAGATGAGCTGTTTATCACTGCTGGATTACAGGACAGAGTCGTTCAGGTCAGAGGTCAAACTACACTTAATCGAGTCTGGACTAGACCTGTAATCTGGACTAGACCTGTAATCTGGACTAGACCTGTACTCTGTACTACAAGATTTATAGTTCAGAGTAAATTAAATTAAATTACATCCAAAAGCTGTTTATTGCAGGTTTATGAAGGTTTGGTGTACATGGATTTCAGCAAACAGCTAATGGATGATCAGGGATATGGTAGGTACGTTACACAGGTGTGTAAGACTTTCTTTAGAGTTTGAAATTGTACTCATTTATACGTATGTGTGTGTCTTTGTTTCCTGTGCCAGGTGAATATGTTTCCATGGACATGAGCAGTTTGCCGACATTCTGGCTAGCGTACCTGAGCGACCCCAGCGACTCTGGCCGTATCCACAGCAACGTCAGACAGCGCTGGCTCAGTGGTAGGCTCACTGTACTGATACACCCCTGTACTTCTAATTCACTAACCCTGCTTACGCATATCTTTCTACCTCAGTACCTCAAGTGGACCTACCTAGTTGTACTTGTAGCTTATTAACTCTGTGAGCAGACCAGGCACCACACATGTGTGTCCCATCTCCATCTCTCCAGGAGAGTCCCTGGTGGTCGAGGCCATGAAGGGTTTTGCAGAGCTGACTGACCAGGCCAGGTAAGTCGTATGCCGGGTCACATGACTAACCATACAGGGTTCTGGGGTTTCAAAACATGGTTCTACTATTCTTGAGTTCTATTGTTCCTATGGTCCGGATTTCTACACGGTGCCACTGGTCTAAATGTGAGGTTTTAAGTGGTTTCAGTGTTCTACTTACTGGTTTCTTCATGGTTCTAGTGTTCTAACAAGTGGGTTCCCCCTCCTTGCAGGCTAGCGTTGCAGAGCAGAGACTGGAGCAGACTGGCTCAGCTGATGGACCAGAACTTTGATCTGCGCAGGTGATGACAGGCTGACAGACTGACAGACTGACAGACCTCCAGCTCCTCTGGCTGATCCACAACAAGCAAACAAACACAGATACACAGATCACGTTACACATAAATCTGGATACATGACGTCATACATCTGCATATAATATATCATCATACATACATGAGGCGTAAACATGAGATCCTCCATGTCCGTCTGTGTGTTCCACAGGTCTGTCTACTCTGACGAGTGTCTGGGACCAGGAAACCTGAAAATGGTGCAGCTGGCAAGACAGGTAAACTGCCTGCTGTAGATCATGCCAAGAACCAGGATTGCACAATATGACCTTTTCACCTGTGTGTGTGTGTGTGTGTGGGCGTGTGTGTGTGTGTGTGGGCGTGCATGTTGACAGTTTGGCTCGGCTGTGAAGCTTCCAGGAAGTGGAGGGGCAGTGGTGGGACTGTGCCCAGACCAGGACCATATGGTGAGGCAGCTCTGTGTTAAACCAGACCTCCTCTTCCTGGTGCCTCTATGAATGGAGATGGTTGAATCTTGGAGCATTACCGACACTTTGAGAAGAGAAATAGACATTGAACTGTCTTAAAATTTACCTGCTTCCCTTATGATTAGCTTCTCATTTAGTTTTAACTGCTTTGTACAGTTTTGTGTGTATACATGACTGTTTGTGTAATGTTGTGTTGAGGTATTTGTGAGTGCGTGTGTGTTCATGAACTGTGTGTGAAAGGCTATTACATAGCTTGGTACGACGTAATGTAAAAAAAATTCTTCTAAAATAATAATAATCCCTATTCAAAATAATAATTTGACCCAGGTTTGTATACAGTATATATTTTAACTGTAGTGTGTATGTTTGACCACCAGGTGGAGATGAGGAAGGCGTTCGAGGAGAGCGGCTGTGTGTTCTGTGTCATTGTGCCTTACAACCCATCTGCTAGTTTACATAGCTGCCAGGACTGAGCAGGCAGTATATTCATAACTGAATCATTCAACTGTATAATCTGTAAAATAATGAAATGCGAGAAAATTTTTTTTTTAAATATTGATTTGAGTCAGTGTGATCGGTAATTGAGGAGGAATAAATTGTGAGGACGGATGTTGGAAAAAAAAAAAAAGATAATGCATTCTAGATGTACTGTACTGCCATATTTGATGTTTTTTTTAATTAGGCTATACAATCTGTAAATATATATATTGGCAATGTACCAATATGTGTCGTTAAAGTGGTCCTCATTTATCTCCCGGGTGTAAATACTACAGTAGAAACACACTCATACTACTAAATACTACAGTAGTAGAAACACTCTCATTACTGAGCGCTCCTCCAGGGGGCGGGGAGCGACCAGGGGCCTCAGTTACACAGTTATCTTCATAGTTATCTTGCCTTAACAGTCGGAGGTTGAGGCTGGGAGGTTATTCTGAATGGAAACCGTGAGAAATGGCAGCAAAAGAAGACATCTACTCCAAAATGATCCCGCGGAGACTCCGGCAGAATCGGCAGGGAGCTGCGAAATGTGGATCAAATCTGGACGTCCTTCTATCGATGGGCTTTCCTAAAGACAGGGCGTGAGTAAGCTGGTCACTTCTGAATAAGTCTGCTTAGAGAAAACATGGCACAATGAATCTGACCACATGTTAGTTTAGTGTAATAGTTCGTGCTCATAAGTTACAGTTAGGTGCGTAGTTTTTCTATCTGATGGTGTTTCTCGTCATCATTGCACCGGTGGTTGCCAGGTTGGTGTTGCGGTCGGACAGTCTTTCCAGCTGCTGCAGCGGACCGTGCAGTCCTGACAGACCGCCTTGATGGTCACACTGGGTCATTAATGGTCCGTAACGGTCCGTGTGGTCATGCGCATCTTCAGAGGTGTGGTCAGGGTCAGGGTCATTAGGGCAGCACAGCAGAGGGATTGCATGGACAGTCACGCAACAATTCCCAAAAGTAATACGGTCAAATTGAAGTCATGAGGGAGCTAAAAGGACCTGACCTCGGTGATAAAGTGTGTGTGTGTGTGTGTGGTTGTGTGTGTGTGTGTGTGTGTGTGTGTGGGGGGGGGGGGGGAGAAGGAAGAAGAAGTTAGTGTCATCTCAGTCACGCTGTATCATGTCCTAAATGAACTGATTTGTTCAGTCATGTTCCCACAACTGTCCTCTCTGCTAGATATTCAGTGTTGTACAAGGCTCAACAACTCACAAGAACGAAAATAATACACACAAATGCACCCAACAACAACACAAATCTATCAGCCAACAGGAACACGTCTTTGTAATTTGTGTGTTTACCAGAAGGAATACTTGAGTGGCCAGTTTCTCTTTGATCTGAAAAAAATAAAAAATAATCCACAGCTATTTCATTTACCAACAGACAGAGATTGTCTCTGGGTCCTGAGTGACTAACTGAACATACACATGCATCAGTACAACCCCAGGCACTGTTTGTCAGCCAGGAGATGGACAGAGAATTATAAAGAGAGAGACGTGTGTGTGTGTGTGGGGGGGGGGGGGGGGGGGGGTAATAGAGCCAGACTAGATACCCTGAGGCAGGCCACGAGCTTGTCTGCTCACTGACAATGTCTGCTTGGCTCTGACAGACAGTCATCAATCCCTTCTTCTTTCTTCCCACCTTCTAGGTCTGTTTCCCTTCCGCTCTGACTGTCCACCTCCCTCCACTTCCTTCTCCCCTCACTTTCTCTCTCTCTCTCTCTAAACCCCCCTGCTACCTCTGTCTATAACCCCCCCCCCCTCCCCCTCCTCCCTATAACCCCCCTCCTCCCTTCCTTCCCTCTCTCCCCCCCTTTTCTTATCTTCTCATTCTTCTCTTTCTTCCACCTTACAACTATTGACCCACTAAATATCCTCCCTGACTTAAAGGGAAAGGGCCCTTGTCAGACGCCCTGACTGCTTCTGATACACTGGGACCGTCTCTGGTTTGTTTGTCTGGTCTAGTCAGTTTCCATACAGTATATTCTGTTGGTCACAGTCCAGATACAGTGTGTGTGTGTGTGTGTGTGTGTGTGGAGACAGTTGTTCACAGGCCTATGACGCAGCTCACACACCCTCTGCATATTTCAAGGACTGACAGCTGTCTCCCCTCCTTCCAACAGTCTGTTTGACTCCTTCCATAAGCTGTCCCCATATCCCTGCCCTCCTCCCCCTCCCTTGTGCCCTCCTCTCCCCTCAATGTCCTCCCTCCTTCATGCCCCCCCCCCCCACACTCTAACCTGTCCCTCGCTCCCTGTCCTCTCTCCTCTACCTTTAGATATGAGTATATCTATGCCTGTGTGTGTGTTTACTTGTGTGTATTTACGTGTGTGTGTTTATGTGTTTACGTGTGTTTATGTGTTTACGTGTGTGTGTGTGTGTTTATGTGCCTGGCCATCTGTGTGTGTTACCTGTGCCAAATCTTTCTGATTCTCAGCCAGGAGCTCCTGTCTGTCCTTTTTATTTCTATATATTTTTTTATCTTTCCATGTTAACCCTTCTTCTTTCCCTCTCTTTCTCTGGCGAGGGTCCATCCTTGAATGTTGGGGGTATTTAGGCTACGTTACATTGTCAAGAGAACAGTAGAATGGTCTCTTTTGTTCAGACAGTGTTTCCAGAGGTCTGACAGTGTTAATAATCTGCTGCTCAAAGCTCCTAGAAGGAGATGGTGATTAGAAAGAACACTGTGTGATCCAGAAGGAGCCCACCGCTTCACAGTATTGTGTTACTGTGTGTTTCCCCCATGCTAGCCTGTGTATGTGTGTACTCTGTCCCTGACAGAAGGAGGCTAAAAAACAATGTCCAGTGGAACAGGAAGTGGTTTATCAGTCTTATAATAGTGTGACAGGAAGTGTGTGTGTCCCTTAGCTGCACCAGCCAGAACAAACACAGGATTCCGGGAATAGAACCAGGTAGCTAGTTACTGCAATGACTACACCCTGCTAACAACTACCTAGCCAGAGAAGGCTTTACAGTAGTCTTGCTTAGGCCTGCTAGCTTCTAGGCTCTGTAAGAGAACAGTATGGCTACTGCCTCATTCTTGTGCTGTCTTTCTGTCTGTCTGTCTGTCTGTCTGTCTTTCTGTCTGTTTGTCTGTCTGTCTTTCTGTCTGTCTGTCTGTCTTTCTGTCTGTCTGTCAGCCACAGCTCCCAGAGTGTGTGTGTGTGTGTGTGTGTGTTGGACTACGTGTGTTTGATCCAGCCAGTGAGGCCAAAGCACAACTGTTGTCGAACAATGTGTGTGTGTGTGTGTGAAGGAGGAGGAAGAGGAGGGGCCACGGAGGCAGGGTTAGGGTCAAAACAACTGTGCTGTGAGCCAGCCAGCATCTCAGCTTATCTCCTGGTAACGTGTGTGTGTGTGTGTGTGTATCAGATGTGGGAAGACCGGGGGAGGCGGTGACCAGTTAACCACAGCGAAGGATGTCACACTCTGACATGGTTTCACATGACACGTCTCACGTTTCCTGTCAGTCAGAATCTCTGCTTCCTAGAGGCTGGGGCTGGCCTTGCGAGGCAGGTGGTGGTGGAGGAGAAGATGTAGATTAGAGGCTGGGGGATGGAGGCCGGGGCTGATGTTGGTGGTGGGGAGAGAACACAGTCGAGTCACAGCACAGCTAGGTTCTGCTTACGCTCTCCTCTCTCTCTTCAGATGTGGACACAGTCTTGTGCTCTTCTTTCCACAGACTCAAAGCCCTTGTTTCAACAGGAGGCAGGAGTGTGCAGGTAGCATGTGACTGGTGAGTTCACAGATCCACACACACTGAGACACTTACAGCATGAAGTGATGGACTCCCTCCTGAAGTAAGGCCCCGGGCCCCTCTGCTCCTCCCCCACCACCACTCTCAGGTTGTTTTCCCATGTGGATGACCCGTTCCTGGATGAGCCCCTCCCCAGGGAGTACGTGCTGTACCTGCGGCCCAGCGGACCGCTCCAGAACCAGCTGTCCCACTTCTGGGAGCAGAGCCGGATCACCTGCGGCAGGAACAAGGCTCACAACATCTTCCCCCACATCACACTCTGCCAGTTCTTCATGGTGAGGAAGAATTCATGATCACATTTAGTCATTCAGAAGACTCTTATCCAGAGCGACTTACAGCAAGTACAGGGACATTCCCCTCTGAGGTAAGTGGGATGAAGTGCCTTGCCCAAGGACACAACATGATGTTGGCACAGCCAGGGGCTCGAACCGGGAGCCTTCTGATTACCAGCTCGACACCCTGACCAAGTCGTGGTTCCTCCCTCACATGATTCCCACGCGCCAGGAACCAACCAGGGGTCAGCATGTCAGTCCTGACCTCTCTCTCCTCCCCTCTTCTCACCCACTCCAGTGTGCTGACGAGAGGGTGGAAGCTCTGGGACAGGCCCTCCAGGCCACCGTGGGGCAGTGGCGTGGGCGTTTCCCCTCCCCCCTCCCCATGGAACTCTACTCCTCCCCCTCCTTCATCGGCCTCTTCGTCCAGGAGTCGGTTGCTGACGTCATTAGGCAGTTTGCTGCTGATTTTTCGACGGAGGCTGCCAGGAAGGCAGGTGAGATGAGGAGGGAGATAAGATGCTGTGACTGGTTGTCTGTCTGACTGCCTGGTTGTCTGTCTGACTGCCTGGTTGTCTGTCAGACTGCCTGGTTGTCTGTCTGACTGCCTGGTTGTCTGCCTGACTGCCTGGTTGTCTTTCTGACTGCCTGGTTGTCTGCCTGACTGCCTGGTTGTCTGCCTGACTGCCTGGTTGTCTGTCTGACTGCCTGGTTGTCTGTCTGACTGCCTGGTTGTCTGCCTGACTGCCTGGTTGTCTGTCTGACTGCCTGGTTGTCTGTCTGACTGCCTGGCGTGTGTCTGATTGCTACAGTTTCTGGCCACTAAGTGATCAGTTTGGAGTTTAATCCCAGTAGATTAGAGTATCTGGAAAGCCTGGCATCGCTCCAGTTTCACTCCACATTCAGATTAACAGCAGACAGGAAGCCTGAACACGCTTCTAGTAAAACAGTCTGCTGCAGAATCATCCTCTCTCTGTTTCGCTCTGACTCTGTCACTGATTTACTCTCTCCATTCCCCCCCAACCCCACCTGTTGTGGGGTTTTTACTCCATCCCTGCATCTCTCTTTGCCTCCATCTCTCCCTGTCTCTGTCCATCCCTCCATCTCTCCCTGTCCATCCCTCCATCTCTCCCTGTCCATCCCTCCACTTCTCCCTGTCCATCCCTCCATCTCTCCCTGTCCATCCCTCCATCTCTCCCTGTCCATCCCTCCATCTCTCCCTGTCCATCCCTCCATCTCTCCCTGTCCATCCCTCCATCTCTCCCTGTCCATCCCTCCACCTCTCCCTGTCCATCCCTCCACCTCTCCCTGTCCATCCCTCCATCTCTCCCTGTCCATCCCTCCATCTCTCACTGTCCATCCCTCCATCTCTCCCTGTCCATCCCTCCATCTCTCCCTGTCCATCCCTCCATCTCTCCCTGTCCATCCCTCCATCTCTCCCTGTCCATCCCTCCATCTCTCTCTGTTTCCTTAGATGTGCTAGTTGAGCCTCACAGGAAACAGCTCCATGTGACGCTGGCATACCACTTCCCAGCCAATCAGCTTCCAGTCCTGGAGCGACTGGCCAAGGGCATCGAGGTTAAATTGGGTTGTGATTGGCTAGCCGTCCTCCTCTCCCGAGACATACGATTTGCCAATCACGAGGTAATAACCTGCCTGTTACACTGACACACATGTACTCCTAACCCCCTAAACCTACACTAACATTACCTCTCTTGTCCCCTCCCCTCCTTTCATCTGCCCCCCTCCTGCCCCCCAGACGGTGAGGGTCATGTACCCCTATGTCCCCCAGAATGAGGATGAGCTGGAGCTTCTTCCAGGAGACTTCATCTTCACGTCTGCTCTGGAGCAGGTTGGGGCCAGTGAGGGCTGGGTCCTGGGGTCCTCCCTGTCCTCAGGGCTGTCCGGTCTGCTGCCTGAAAACTACGTCAGCCCTGCAGATGAGAGCGACACCTGGACGCTACACGGGTCAGAGCGCTGTCAGCAGTACAATCAAGCGGATCGGACACGGTTCAGTGTGATCGCAACCGCAACCCACATGACGTAGCAGCTGGTCGGAGAAGCAGAGCTCTGGGACAGACGAGTGAATGTTTGTCCTCCACAGGTCCTTCTCCTTCTTCGATAGGGAGGTCTCCTCCTCGGACAGAGGCAGCAGGGACAGAGCATCGTTCGACAGACAGCTGGATACCCGTCGCCTTGACAACGGCAGCCCCGAGGAAATGCCCACACTGAGCCTTATCTGCCATCCCATGCAGGTGAATTAAAGAGGCCGAATCACCTGACCTAGTAACTAGACCTGAAGTAATCAGCTGACGTCTAACTCTGTCTCTCTACTAAGGTCTCTCTCCATCCTCGTTATTCAACGTCTATCTTTCTCACCCAATATTTCTCCTCCTTCCTCCATCTCTCTCCCTTCTCTCTGTCTCCTCTGTTCTACTCTGTCAGGCACTTCGTATTAGCAGTAATCACACACGGCCGGCCAAGAGGACCCTGCTGGTCTGTCGCCATGGCGAGAGGATGGACGTGGTGTTTGGAAAACAATGGATGTCTCTCTGCTCAGATAGTACAGGTCCCTTGCACACACACACACACACGCACACACGCACACACTCTGTTCCAACAATACAGGTATACACACACCGTCATTGCAGTTGAGTTTTTACTTTTTTTCTATTGGTTTTGTTTTGGCCACAGGACTAGCCCAATCTAGTTCCATTATATTCAAGAGAAGGCAGACATCCTCATTTTAAGAGTGAACTAATACTCATTTAGCAGAACTGTCCTTTTATGGGAACAATGTTTTGTACTTGTATGTATTTACCGTCACACATATATGTGTGTTTGTGTTGACTGTGTGCATGATGTGTGTTACAGGTAGATATGTGCGCTCTAACCTGAACATGCCCTCCAGTCTTCCCCTGTGGGGGGAGCAGAGAGACTACGACATGGACGCTCCCATCACTGTTCTGGGATCCACACAGGCCGCCATCGTCGGTACGGACAAGTCTGCTCACATCTGAAAATATGAGCATCTATTAAGCAGGTTTACAGTCAAACTGGGGTTTGTGGAATAAAACATCAGAATAGCAGATGTGGTTCCCCTTACAGTGTGGATGCTGCTGCCCTCTGGTGGTCAGTCTTGAAAACGCCATCCTGGATTAACCATCTCCATCATATCCCTTTGTTATACCAGCAGGTTTATTGAAAAGCGTCCAACATGTTGAGCGTTTCAGAGGTGAAGGTGAATGTTTGTGTGGCTTCATGTTCCAGGAGCAGCACTGTTGGAGAGGAACACAGTTATCGACCATGTGTACTGTTCCCCCTCCCTTCGCTGTGTGCAGACAGCTCACAATATCATTAAGGGTGAGGGCAACTCACACACACAAGCATGTATGCACACACACACACACACAGCTGTTCCTGAGCCAGGGTAACCTGTCCTCTGGCTCTCCTGCAGGGCTGCAGCAGGAAGGCAGGCTGAGGGTCCGGGTGGAGCCAGGCCTGTTTGAGTGGACCAAGTGGGTTTCAGGGAGCGCTCTCCCTGAATGGATCAGCCCCAGTGACCTGACAGCACACTACTGTGTAGACACAACCTACAGGTCAGTGTAGACAGTCTACAGGTCAGTCTAGACAGCCTACTGGTCAGTCTAGACAGCCTACTGGTCAGTCTAGACAGCCTACTGGTCAGTGTAGACAGTCTACAGGTCAGTCTAGACAGTCTACAGGTCAGTGTAGACAGTCTACAGGTCAGTCTAGAGTCTAGACAGTGTACAGTCAGGTCTGTGGATGTCCAGACCTCATGCTCCCTTGTGTCTGCAGACCTCTGCTTCCAGCCTCTCAGCTGCGTGTGTCTGAGTCTTATGACAGCTATGTGAGCCGCAGCCATCAGGTCACCAAGGACATCCTGGCTGCCTGCAAGAACACAGGCAGGTGGCACAGTGGCTCTCAATGAGATGTGTGTTTGATCGAGATGTGTTATGTGTGTGATCGAGATGTGTGTGTGTGTGATCGAGATGTGTGTGTGTGTGTGTGTCTGATTGAGATGTGTGTGTGTGTTTGATCGAGGTGTGTGTGTGTGTGTCTGATTAAGATGTGTGTGTCTGATTAAGATGTGTGTGTGTGTGTCTGATTGAGATGTGTGTGTGTGTCTGATTGAGACGTGTGTGTGTGTGTGTTTGATCGAGGTGTGTGTGTGTGTGTGTGTGTCTGATTAAGATGTGTGTGTGTGTGTCTGATTGAGATGTGTGTGTGTGTGTCTGATTAAGATGTGTGTGTGTGTGTCTGATTGAGATGTGTGTGTGTGTGTCTGATTGAGATGTGTGTGTGTGTGTCTGTTTCAGACGTGTGTGTTTGGGTCTGTTCAGACTTGTGATGTCTAATTGTCCCTTGTGTACTTCCTGTCCCTACAGGAAGAGGGGTTCTGCTGGTGGCTCATGCGTCGTCCCTGGAGGCCTGTACCCGCCAGCTAAGGGGGCGGAGCCCACAGAACGCCAAGGACTTCATACAGGTGGTCAGAAAGGTCCGTCTGAGACAACGCCATCTTTCTCAACTCCATCTTTCTCAACTCCATCTTTATCAACTCCATCTTTCACAAACTCCATCTTTCTCAACTCCTCCATTTCCACCCCCACCCCCTTTTCACTCCCTACTTCCTCTCTCTCTCTTTATTCTTCGGTCCCTCCCTCTTTCTTCTCTACCTGTCTGTTCTCCAGACGCCCTCTGTCTTCCATCTTGTATCTCTTCCTCGTGGCTGTCTGAGGTGTTCAGCAGGTGTTCCTCTCCCTCAGGTTCCGTACCTCGGCTTGTGTTCCTGTGAGGAGCAGGGAGACTCAGGGGTGTGGCAGCTGGTGGCTCCGCCCATCCCCCCTCTCACTCACGGACCCAACCACAGCTTCGACTGGAGGGAGGCTCTGCTGCACGAATGAAGCGCTGCTGGAGTCACCAGGCCTTCAAACCACTTGAACTAACAGTGTTTCTATGTGCCGTCTGTGAAATGAATGTTACAGGAGGGGATCCAGCCAATATAGAGGTATGTTACGATGTCAGGACTATGTCAGGGTTACATTTATATGTCAGGTTATGACATTTCTATGTCAGGTGATGTCAGGACTATGTCAGGTTATGACATTTCTATGTCAGGTGATGTCAGGACTATGTCAGGTTATGACATTTCTATGTCAGGTGATGTCAGGACTATGTCAGGTTATGACATTTCTATGTCAGGTGATGTCAGAACTATGTCAAGGCTCAAGCTGGACTGTGAGCATGTCTGACTTGTGTCTAATGGTGATCACTAAGAGGTCAGATGCCATAGAGCATTAAGTTAATGTATTTATTCGTAGCATATTGGGTGGATGGAAATGGCTGTCTCAGGTGCTGATTGGTTGAAAACCAAGCTGCCTCAGGTGCTGATTGGTTGATAACCAAGCTGCCTCAAGTTCTGATGGGTGGATGACAAAACTGCCTCAGGTTCTGCTTGACAGAGATTGTCTGAGTGCCTCATCATGCTAGCTTACGCTGTTAAATCAGAGTAATGATGTATGTGAGTGTGAGAGTGTGTGTGAGAGTGTGTGAGAGTGTGTGTGAGAGTGTGTGAGAGTGTGTGAGAGTGTGTGAGAGTGTGTGTGAGAGTGTGTGTGAGAGTGTGTGAGAGTGTGTGAGAGTGTGTGAGAGTGTGTGAGAGTGTGTGAGAGTGTGTGAGAGTGTGTGTGAGAGTGTGTGAGAGTGTGTGAGAGTGTGTGAGAGTGTGTGAGAGTGTGTGTGAGAGTGTGTGAGAGTGTGTGAGAATGGGTGAGAATGGGTGAGAGTGTGTGAGAGTGGGCGTAGTCCACTTCAACTGAAGAGCTTTACTGTGTTATTTATTTTGAATTGATGTAGGCTATGCTGTATGATATTCACATTCATGATGAGCCTCATAGCTATTAGTTAATGTTGCAGAAAGATGGCAATAAGATAATCGTGTGTTTTTTTTTCTTCAGATATGTTGATTTAAATAAACATACAATCTCACTTTTTCCAACAGTTCCCTGGTTTTCTTATGGTAGGGTGTTCATTTCAGAACACTTGTGACTTGAGATCCATTTTCAAGGTTCAAGTACTGAAATCTGTCTGTCATGTAATGTGATTTGGGGTGTAAGCATGATACGGAGCCTGCTGATTCCATTAAAACAGGTCATCTTAGCACAGTCTGTGTTAGGCCTACCTGGTGGAGTAAAGGCTGCAGAATCAGAAGTAAAGCAGTGGAAAATGAACAATATCGGAACTCACACACAGGCAAACATGAGACAGACTCGCTGGCTCAGATTTATAGGATGGCTTCCAATCCGAAAAAAACTAGCAAACAAAAAAAACAAGTAATTATCGGAGAGCATCTAATAGTGCTCTCAGGGTTCTTTTCAAGCTTTTAAAGTAATTTGTGATTGATCGCTAATTATCGGTGACTGGGACTCTCTAGACAGCTGAAACACTCCCCTCCCACCCCCTCCCACCCCCTCCCACCCCCTCCCACCCCCTCCTACCCCTACCCCCTCCTCCCCTCCTACCCCCTCCTACCCCCACCCCCTCCCACCCCCCCTCCTACCCCCACCCCCTCCTCCCCTCCTACCCCCTCCTACCCCCTCCCACCCCCTCCTACCCCCACCCCCTCCTCCCCTCCTACCCCCTTCTACCCCCTCCTACCCCCTCATACCCCCTCCTACCCCCTCCTACCCCCACCCCCTCCCAACCCCTCCTACCCCCACCCCCTCCCACCCACTCCTACCCCCCTCCTACCCCCACCCCCTCCCACCCACTCCCACCCACTCCTACCCCCTCCTACCCCCACCCCCTCCTCCCCTCCTACCCCCTCCTACCCACCCCACCCCCTCCCACCCACTCCCACCCACTCCTACCCCCCTCCTACCCCCTCCCATCCCTCCTACCCCCTCCCACCCCGTCCCACCCTCCTACCCCCTCCCACCCACTCCCACCCTCCCACCCCCCCTCCCATCCCTCCCACCCCTACTTTTTCCAGTTTGATGAGAGAAAGAACTTACAAACGGTTGACGCTGCTCCTTGCTCATTGGAGTCATAGTTTTCTAGACGTTTGAATAATCATTGCTCCAATTCCCAATGAAGGAAGTTGCCATTAAAGCACTTCCTTACCGACAGTATCACAAAACAGTCGTTTTTACAATAATAAAAATTACTTTATACTGACCATGCCCCTTCTGGTGTCACAGTGACGAGTCTGCTTCACAGTCAATCTAGGATGAAATGTCAAATAAAAGTTGATTGCGATGGGACAGATATGGTTCCGTCCTGTAGCTTCTTCAGAATCAACACATTAGATTGATCTGCCCTCGGCAATTGATGTTGTCTGTCTGATGTGAATCACTTTCTCCCCCTGCAGCAACAATGAGGCATCAATGACCCTGGATTTGTTTTCACTGTTAGATCAATATTCGTCTGCTTTGTCCGTCTTCGAAATCTATTGGCTCTGTAGCTCCAAACTCCGGGTATAAGAGCGAGTCTCCCCGGCTCAGGATCCCTTCTGTACGGTCCAGATCTGGACCAGATCACGGGTCAGACCCGGGACAGCAAGGCGGTACCATCCATACCCAGTGCTGGCCTAACGGGGGAGTTATGAATCGGACGGTAACTTTAGAACCGAACTTAAAACAGCAAAAACGTTGGAGTGCTCGGTGAGTATCTTAATGTTATGTAATGGATGTTTATAACTTATTATATTGTAAACAAAATAGACTAATACTGTCATCGATGCGACTCTGCTGGGGTATAATCCTGATGATAATCCATTGACAGGATATATGTATAGGCCTATATTTCATACGGGTGAAATGAGGTCTGTAGGAAGATATTTTATAAACTCTCATTCTCAGAGGTTAGAGGTCAGTTGGTGACCTCAGGGTGACCTGATCATCCCAGATCCGTGTTTGATTGAATTTGTTGATGCTTCACGACCCTGTAGCTGTTAGAAATGTGCACCTGTGGCTGTGATCGGTGTCCTCTCCTGTCAAGAATAACTTCATGGGCCTCTGATAGTCAAAATAAAAATATAATTAATACGCCACCTCAAATGATAACTTTAGGTTTTAGGAGCTCTGGGTGAGTTTAACCTTAATGCCTTAAACAGTTTAGACTGTATATCTGTCGCATAAATGATTGGAGGGGGATAGTACTTGTTATTAATGACACTTTTACTGCATGATCAATATAACAGCATGGACCTATTGATCTAGATGTTACAGATTTGACCAGTAAATCCTCATCGAAGCAGGTGTGGATATGACCCTGCTGAAGATCTGTCTCCATGAAGAACCAAGACCAGATCTGACCAGATGCTGATCCAGAACAGAATCAGATCCCATTAGGACTAGAACCTGAGATACAACTGAGAGGAGTAGCTAGCAGTGAACACATTTCAATTTCCCAGACAACAACACAGCGTTATAAACAGTATACAGAACTAGTGAGGCTTTAGAAGTACTGAGCAGAACTCAAACACCTCACCCCCTCCCCTCTTACTGTCTCTTTATATATTTAAAATAGTTGAGAGGGGTGTAGTTCTCCTGTTCAGCCAGCAGAGGGAGGAGGCAAACGTGTTTGTTCAAGAGGAGAGTCTAATGTCCTTCTGAGGCTCTTAAGGAGCAGAGCTGTCAATCATGACGCTGAGTCCAGCAATCATACCTTCATGTTAACATTACAACAGCTTGAACAAACTGTTTTTTTTCTTCTTGTTTTTTTTTGTAAAGCATGGGACTATTTTACAGCTACACTTATGTCTTATAATAATAATCGAATGGAGAATTGGCTCAGATGCCAGGGCAATATTACAATAATTATAACGCAATTAGCCTCTGAGGAGGATTTATATAGACAAAGTTTCATTGTTACCACTATGATATTTCATATGCATAATACATACGTAAAGGCACTATCAGAGGCTTGGAGATGATAAGTGTATGTAATTGTGGGGCCCCCCTGTCCCCCCCTACCGCCCTCCTCTTTGCCGGCAGTGTAAACACCAGAGCTGGAATGTTGGACTCTCTGACCTCAGCAAACACTCAGCTACAGTTCACTCAGGTCAGCATGGCCGCACCGTGCTCCTGCCCTCACACCTCCCCTCCAGACCCCCATCCTCCTCTCCTCTGCTCTCCTCCTCTCCTCTCTCCTCTTCTATCCTCTCCTCCTCTCCTCTCTTCCATCCTCTCCTCCTCTCCTCTTCTCCTCTTCTATCCTCTCCTCCTCTCCTCTTTTCCAACCTCTCCTCCTATCCTCTCCTCCTCTCCTCTTCCAACCTCTCCTCCTCTCCTATCCTCCTCTCCTCTGCTATCTTCCTCTCTTCTATCCTCCTCTCCGTCCTCTCCTCCTGTCCTCTCCTCCTCTCCTCTGCTCTCCTCCTCCTTCTCTCCTCTCCTCCTCTTCTATCCTCCTCTCCTCTGCTACCTTCCTCTCTTTTATCCTCTCCTCCTCTCCTCCTCTCCTCTCCTTTGCTATCTTCATCTCTTCTATCCTCTCCTCCTCTCCTCTGCTATCCTCTCCTCCTCTCCTCTCTTCCATCCTCTCCTCCTCTCCTATCCTCCTCTCCTCTGCTATCTTCCTTTCTTCTATCCTCCTCTCCTCCTCTCCTCCTCTCCTATCCTCCTCTCCTCTGCTATCTTCCTTTCTTCTATCCTCCTCTCCTCCTCTCCTTCTGTCCTCTCCTCCCTCTCTCTGCTCTCCTCCTCCTCCTTTCCTCTCCTCCTCTTCTATCCTCTCCTCTCTTCCATCCTCTCCTCCTCTCCTCTGCTATCTTCCTTTTCTTCTATCCTCCTCTCCTCTCCTCCTCTCCTATCCTCTCCCTTTTCTTGGTTTACATATGTGTGTGTGTTGTGTACCTTGTCGTGTGTGTGTGTGTGTGTCATAGTGCTGGTGGAGAGCACTAGACACACACAGGGCTCTGGCAGGCGACATCTTAGGTTAAGGCTTCTATTGGTGCTCGGAGGTACTGCAGGTTCTGGGAGAGGTGAAGGGATGATGTCTTTCTATATCTGGGAAATGGAAACAGACGCGTGAAAGAGATAAGAAATGTAAAATATGAAACTGACAGTTCTTAATGCAGTAACTGTCAACCTTGACTGTAAGTCCAGAAGACTAACTGATAGGTGTAAGGAGAAAAGGGGGAGGAGGGGGGGGGGGCAATGAAAGTAAGGAAGGGGTGATGGGAGGAGAGGATGGTAGAAATGAAGGACAGGGAAGGAAAGGAAGGTAGAAGGGTAAAAGATGAAGGAGAGAGAAAAAAAACATGTCCGAAAGAAAGACGAGGGAAAAGAATGGGGGGTGGGGGGGGGGATGGGAGGAGCGAAGGAGGAGGAGAGACGAGGCAGAAAGAGCGGCAGATGGTTAGAAACTCTTCAATTATTTATCTGGGCTGGAGTCTTGGGAAGAGAGATGGAGGACTAGAGGAATGGATAGAAGCCCAACACTATGATGTCTCCATACTGTAGATACTTCTATTAGTGGAGGACAGCAAGGTGGACATTTGGTCCTTCTCAACAGCAGGGGCAATGTCTGTGTGACTGCACATGGAACCACACACACTACAATACTACACACTACATACGGTGGACACTAGAAACACAACAAACACTGTTCACTACATACACAAACACATTACGCACACAAGCACATGGATTCACTAAACCCATCACAGACTACTACACATTCTATTGTAGCAAGACAATACACGTTCACTTCATCTGTATCTCTGACACACACACAGTGGACTCGGGGAAATAGAGCAGATAGGAAGCTACGTGCCTTCGTCTAGCGAGAGCTGTCTGGTGTCATGGCAACCAGCGCGGATTACCCCACCCTCCTTCCATCACAGAGAATGAAGAGATGGAGGGAGAGAGAGAGTGTGTGTGTGTGTGGGGGGGGGGGGATGAAAAGAGAGGGAGAGTTTAAATCTAGAGGTGAAATGGAACAAAGAAAAAATGAGCTGAGCAGATTCTGGAGAGAGAGAATTGGAGATGAAGGGAGGGAGGGAGAGAGAGGTGAAGGAAGGGATGGGAAGCTAAGGATGAACGAGTGCAGGATAAAGAGTGAGAGAATCTGACATGGCAACGGTAGAAGACAGAGGAGAGGATAGACTGAGGAAAGAGAAGGAAGACGAAAGAGTGAAGGGAACAGAGGAGAGGAGAGCGGAGGAGAGGGGAGGAGAGGAGAGGAGAGGGGAGGAGAGGAGAGGAGAGGGGGAGGAGAGGAGAGGAGAGTGGAGGGGAGGAGAGGGGAGGAGAGGAGAGGGGAGGAGAGGGGAGGAGAGGGGGAGCAGAGGAGAGGCGAGGGGAGGAGAGGGGAGGAGAGCAGAGGAGAGGGGAGGAGAGGGGGAGGAGAGGGGGAGGAGAGGAGAGAGAGGGGGAGGAGAGGAGAGGAGAGGAGAGGGAGAGGAGAGGAGAGGGGAGGAGAGCAGAGGAGAGGGGAGTGAGAGGGGAGGAGAGGGGATGTTGGTTTACAAGATGGACAGGATGTGATGGAGGACTGAGGAAGAAGGAAACGAGGGGAGGAGAATATAAACGGGACAAAACGTGGGAATAATGAAGGAGAGGTGGAGGACTAATGATTCGAGTGATGGGGCCGCAGAGAGAGAGAGAGAGATGGAGAGAAATATAAAACAGGGAGTGAGGGAGAGAGGGAGGGAGGATTTTGGAGGAGAATAAGCGGGGAGTCAGATAGAGAGGATCCGAGTAAGATGGAGGCAGGAGATGAAGGGAGAGGAAGGGAGAGGAAGGGAGAGAGAGAGGAAGGGAGGGCGAGAGGGAGGGAGAGAGGGAGGGAGGGAGAGAGAGTATGGGAGGGAGGGAGACAGAGAGAGAGGAAGGGAGAGGAAGGGAGGGATGGAGGGAGGGAGGGAGGGAGGGAGAGACAGAGAGGAAGTAGCACAGTAGGTTGTTGAGGACACTCAGTGAAAGCTGAACTCAGTGACATCCCTCACAGCTCCATGCAAACGCCTCAGTTTCCCTGAAATGACTTAAATGAGACAGAAGAAAATAGAGCATCGTAAGAAAGGTACGGCTGCAGGGAAACAGGACTGCAGGGAAATACGCTGCAGGGAAACAGGGACTGCAGGGAAATACGGCTGCAGGGAAACACGGCTGCAGGGCGTGACCCAGCAGAAATTCACTAGAGCTGTCTCAGTATACATCATCTGTCTATCCATTTGTCTGTCCACAGAGAGAGATGCAGGTACAGAGAGATGCAGGGACAGAGAGATGCAGGGACAGAGAGATGCAGGGACAGAGAGATGCAGGGACAGAGAGATGCAGGGACAGAGAGATGCAGGGACAGAGAGATGCAGGGACAGAGAGATGCAGGGACAGAGAGATGCGGGGACAGAGAGATGCGGGGACAGAGAGATGTGGGGACAGTGAGATGCAGGGACAGAGAGATGCGGGGACAGAGAGATGTGGGGACAGAGAGATGTGTGGGACAGAGAGATGTGGGGACAGAGAGATGTGGGGACAGAGAGATGTGGGGACAGAGAGATGCGGGGACAGAGAGATGCGGGGACAGAGAGATGTGGGGACAGAGAGATGCGGGGACAGAGAGATGTGGGGACAGAGAGATGCGGGGACAGAGAGATGTGGGGACAGAGAGATGCAGGGACAGAGAGATGCAGGGACAGAGAGATGCGGGGGACAGAGAGATGTGGGGACAGAGAGATGCGGGGACAGAGAGATGCAGGGACAGAGAGATGTGGGGACAGAGAGATGTGGGGACAGAGAGATGCGGGGACAGAGAGATGTGGGGACAGAGAGATGTGGGGACAGGGGGAGAGTATGAAGGAAAGATAGAAGGCTGCAGCTGTTTTTGGTCTCTTGTCAACAATCTATAAACACACCAGCTGTCATCTGACCACCTGCCATTCTCATAACATACAACATACACACAACACATACACACAACACATACACACACACATACACACAACACATACACACAACACATACACACAACACATACACACAACACATACACACAACACATACACACAACACATACACACACGTGTATCATCTCTGATCAGCTGTCCAACTACTGATGGGTTTTTGTGGCTAGTTTTGTAGCTTAACCCTGTTCTAGGGCTGTCCTAGATTTTAAACGCCCGTTCTAGGTCTGTCCTAGATTTAAACCCCGTTCTAGGGCTGTCCTAGATGGATGTCCTATGGTTTTTCCTGCTAAGGAAGATAT
Organism: Protosalanx chinensis; assembly: GCA_030340685.1. Classification (NCBI taxonomy): domain Eukaryota; kingdom Metazoa; phylum Chordata; class Actinopteri; order Osmeriformes; family Salangidae; genus Protosalanx; species Protosalanx chinensis. The sequence continues at coordinate 1,209,487 of CM059325.1, read as the reverse complement.
TTCTGCAGCCATATCAGTCTGACAAAACATGAATAACCGTCTTAAAGATGAAGACATCACACAGCACACTCACAGTACACACACACAGCACACACACACTCACAGCACACACACTCTGCGCAGACAGCTCACACACACACACACTATAAATAGAAGCAAGCAGCCCTCAGGGCTTGTTAAAACTGCTTACAGCAGACAGCTGCATTAGCATATCTTTAATGTGTGGCTTTTCCTTTCTCCTCTCCCTCCTGGTCTCTCTCTCCCTTTCTCTCCCTTTCCTCTCCCTTTCTCTCCCTTTCTCTCCCTTTCTCTCCCCTTTCTCTCCCTTTCTCTCTCTCTTTCCCCTCTTCTTTCACAACTTCCCTCAGTCGCTCTTTTCATTTCAGTTAATCCTGTAAAAAAACTTAATAAATGATGACAGATGACCCTAAATCATCATTCAGAAAAATAGACTGACAAATCAGTTATCAAACCTCGACTAAATCTAACTATCTTCTTCCCTTCTTCCCTCTTTCCATCTATCTGTATCGGTCACAGGCAAATCCTCCTGAGCCATATTCAATATTCTATTGAATTCTAGTTCTCTCACCCCCGAGAGAGAGAGAGAGGAGAGAGAGAGAGAGAGAGAGAGAGAGAGAGAGAAAGGGAGAGAGAGAGGAGAGAGAGAGAGAGGAGAGAGAAAGACAGAGATAAGAGAGAGAGGAGAGAGAGAGAGGAGAGAGAGAGAGAAAGAAAGAGAGAGAGAGAGAGGAGAGAGAAAGACAGAGAGAAGAGAGAGAGAGAGAGAGAGAGAGAGAGAGAGAGAGAGGTGCAACCTGGGCCTCAGTACCCAGACAGGACCTGAGAAATGATTCTGTTTCATCATTATTAACACCATGAGGATGCTCTCACTCCTTCTCTCTCTCCCTCTCCCGTCCTTTTTCTCTCTGTCTGTTGCTGTCTGTCACACACACACACACACACACACACAATAAGGTTTCTAATGCCAAGCAGCCAAGCTCCTCCCCCCTACAGTAATGAAGAAAAAGAAAGAAAGGGAAGTCAGTTTGTCTGTAAAGTTTTGGAGCAGAGGTGCATTGTGGGAGCGGAGCCTGGGGGGTCTGAGGTATGGATGGATGCCAGCGATTGGTGGAAGACTGCTGCATCTGAACGTGAGGCGAATATCAGAGAGAAGGAGACCGAGAGAGACAGAGTGAGAGAGAAACTGAAAATGAGGTGAGAGGGAATGAAAAGAACCAGCTTAATGAGGGCCCAGGTAGAAGAACAGGAGGGAGGGGGAGGGCAGGGACTCAGGGGAGGGCCTCGTACCACAGCATGACCCACTGATCTCTCTCACTCTGACGGTAAATCAAGATCAGACTTTTTTAAATCGTATTTATTAATCTGTATCGCCCCCCCCCCCCCCCCCCCCCCGCCCAACTGCACTGAAAGAAAAACTTTTTGGCACTGGTCAGGATAATAATTCTGGCTTCTTTACCACTAGATGCTCCCTGGCTGGAGATGACTGTACAGTACAGTTCAGTACAGTAAAATGCAGTAGCGACGCTATCTACTTTTTCTACTGTGTTAATCACTCATGCTTTCCTTCAGCTCTTAAATGTGTTGAAAGCCAGCGGTCTGTCTCCATCTTCCTGCGTCAATGCCCGCTCGCATCTCCTGCACTCACCTGTGATTGGACGACAGCTCCTCTCATGGACTCCTACCCGTAGATCCAAACCTGTGCTGTTTCCTCCAGCCACAAGTTAGCTTCTACAGGAAAGGGTCTGTGTGGCCCCTGCCCTGGAAAAGTCTGTGTGGCCCTGCCCTGGAAGAGTCTGTGTGGCCCTGCCCTGGAAGAGTCTGTGTGGCCCTGCCCTGGAAAAGTCTGTGTGGCCCTGCCTTGGAAGAGTCTGTGTGGCCCTGCCCTGGAAGAGTCTGTGTGGCCCTGCCTGGAAGAGTCTGTGTGGCCCTGCCCTGGAAGAGTCTGTGTGGCCCTGCCCTGGAAGAGTCTGTGTGGCCCTGCCCTGGAAGAGTCTGTGTGGCCCTGCCCTGAAAGTCTCTGTGGCCCTGCCCTGGAAGAGTCTCTGTGGCCCTGCCCTGAAGAGTCTGTGTGGCCCTGCCTGGAAGAGTCTGTGTGGCCCTGCCCTGGAAGAGTCTCTGTGGCCTTGCCCTGGAAGAGTCTCTGTGGCCCTGCCCTGGAAGAGTCTCTGTGGCCCTGCCCTGGAAGAGTCTCTGTGGGGCCCTGCCCTGGAAGAGTCTCTGTGGCCCTGCCCTGGAAGAGTCTCTGTGGCCCTGCCCTGGAAGAGTCTCTGTGGCCCTGCCCTGAAGAGTCTCTGTGGCCCTGCCTGGAAGAGTCTGTGTGGCCCCCCTGAAGCCCTGTGCTCTGTGGCCCCCCACTGCCCCCCTGGAATAGTCTGTGTGGCCCTGCCTGGAAGAGTCTGTGTGGCCCTGCCCTGGAAGAGTCTCTGGTGGCCCTGCCCTGGAAGAGTCTCTGTGGCCTGCCCTGGAAGAGTCTGTGTGGCCCTGCCTGGAAGAGTCTCTGTGCCCTGCCCTGGAAGAGTCTGTGTGGCCCTGCCCTGGAAGAGTCTGTGTGGCCCTGCCCTGGAGAGTCTGTGTGGCTGCCCTGAGGTCTGTGGCCCTGCCTGGAAGGTCTCTATTGTCCTGCTCTGGGACCAGCCGACCTAATCACAGAGACAGAGGCTGAGAACATGACTGTTCTTTTGGACGTGATTTAATGTGACACATATCAATCAACGCATCGCCCAGTCCATCTTACACTATTGCATTCTGGGTGCTTGGCACTAGTTCTTTCTCTTGTAAGTCGCTTTGGATAAAAGCGTCTGCTAAATGAATACAATGTAAATGTAGCTCCTGTACTTTGTCCAGCATGTGTATTTGTGGATATAGGAGTTACTATATGTATTTTATGTGCTGTGGAGCGTGTGTGTGTGTGTGTGTGTGTGTACGGGAGATAATCACTGACTCTGCTGGGTCCGTTTGCAGTGGCGG
>CM059325.1:1203198-1205999 GCA_030340685.1 Protosalanx chinensis | reverse complement strand
TCCACATCTCCTCCACTGCAGCTGTCCCCCGGACCTTCCTGTACCTGCCCACCACACACAGGAACACACACTCCAGATGACCACCAGGGGGCACTGCGCTCCAACAACACCTCATCCAGCCAAGCCAACACACACTGACTGAACCCATGTGACACAGCAAAACGCTCTCAAAGCCATTCTTAGGGGAAAAGGAAGTGAAAATCAAAGTATTTCCCTGTGGTGAACTGACCAGTCTGACTGGTTCCAGTAAGTTCCTTAACCGTGTTTCTGAGATGTCACATGACCACATGCCTTAGTGAACACTTTACACCCTGCATGATGCTCCGGGTCTCTCTCACCCCTTGCTGCGGCTGGTAGGTGGTGCCCACAGGGCAGGGCACAGGCGGGGGCGTACAGGTTCCCTGAGAACTCTGGGTCAGGGATGCACACCTGGAGGGACAGGTCCTCACTGAGCTTGAAGCCGTAGTCACTGAGGGAGGAGAGGAGGAGAGGAGGAGGAGGAGAGGAGAAAGGGAAGGAGGAGAGGAGGCAGAGGTATGATAGAGGAGGTGAGGATGGAAGGGGGGTGAGGAGGTGTGTGTGTGTGTGTGTGTGTGTGAGGGTCTTACCACTCGTAGTCTTGCCGGGTGCAGGAGCAGTTGGTCACGGTAACAGGCCTGTCAAAGTCCTCCCCGTTAAAGCAGGTAGCATGAGGGGTGCGGCGCTTGTACACCAGCTCCTTCCCCAGCAGGCAGTCATTCCCCCGCTCGTCTGACGGAGACCACAGCTTGTAGTCCCCCTCAGCGCAGGGCACGCCTGACACACACACACACACTCACTTTAACAAACAGCAACCATAACCCAGCACCGTCAGCTTCAACACCCCCCCACCCCCCCCCCCCCCCCCCCCCCCCGTGTAGCCGTGGCGCTGTGCTGCCATGGCGACCTCACCGAGCACGTCGCTGGCGTTGACCTGCAGATGAGCCAGCTGTGCCGCTGGTCAGCGTACGAGCCGAAGATGGTGAAGATGGTGCTCTTCTCTCCAGGCTCCGTCAGAAGCTGGTACACGTACACCTCCCTGGAGGAGAACTGGAAGTCTGTCCACGTCTCCCCCTCGTTGGTGCTGAACCTGGAGGGGGCGGGCGGGGGGGCAGACAGGGGCTCAGGGTGGAGCAGGCTGTAAGGAGGGGAGGTGGGGGGGTTCTGGTGGGTGGTAAGGAGGGGTGAGACTCACTTGAGGTTCATGGTGGACCCTCCCTGAGCGATGGCCATGAGCAGACCCCCGTGGTCGCCCCAGGTGTAGAAGTGGGGGCCAGCCAGAGCCTGGAGGGAGGGGGGAGGAGTGAAGAGACAGTCACACACCTGCTGAAGCGCTGGCTCCACTGCAGCATGAGTACAGCTGAAGACCATACTGACCTCCCTCCAGCGAGCTCCAGCACTGCTGGACACATAGACATTAGCCTTGTTCGCTAGGTTACTGCCCACAGAGCCTGCAAGAGAAAACAAGAGATAAGCAGAGGGAGATAGAGATAGGCAGAGAGATAGAGATAGGCAGAGGAAGATAGATAGACAGAGATAGAGATAGGCAGAGAGAGAGAGATAGGCAGAGGAAGATAGATAGACAGAGATAGAGATAGGCAGAGAGATAGAGATAGGCAGAGGAAGATAGATAGACAGAGATAGAGATAGCAGAGAGAGAGAGATAGGCAGAGGAAGATAGATAGACAGAGATAGAGATAGGCAGAGAGAGAGAGATAGGCAGAGGGAGATAGAGATAGGCAGAGAGATAGAGATAGGCAGAGGAAGATAGATAGACAGAGATAGAGATAGGCAGAGAGAGAGAGATAGGCAGAGGGAGATAGAGATAGACAGAGGGAGACAGAGATAGGCAGAAGGAGATAGAGATAGACAGAGAGATAGAGATAGACAGAGGGAGATAGAGATAGAAAGAGAGAGATAGAGATAGACAGAAGGAGATAGAGATAGACAGAGAGAGATAAGATAGACAGAAGGAGATAGAGATAGACAGAGAGATAGAGATAGACAGAGGGAGATAAGCAGGATAAATAGTCACCTTCCACACATGAAACAACCTTCTAACACACAAACACAACACTTAGCTTGAGACTAAAATGAGTCAGGGGTCAGGGGTCAGGGGTCAGAGCAGAGGTCAGGGATCAGTGCAGAGGTCAGGGGTTAGTGCAGGGGTCAGGGGTCAGTACCTGTGGCCATGATGAGTCCAGGAGCAGAGTCCTTGCTGAGGATGGCCATCCTCCGCTGCTGCAGGTTGAGCAGCTGGCTCCACCTCTGGGCCAGGTGGAGGAGCAGCCCCGAGCCAGCTGGAGGACACAGCAGGATACATGATACTGGGTGTGTCTGGGAGTGTGTGTGTGAGAGTGTGTGTGGTCCTGTGTGTATGTGTGTGGTAGTGTGTCTATGTGTGAGTGTGTGTGAGTGTGTGTGTGTGTGTGTGTGGTAGCGTGTGCGTGTGTGTAACCTTGCAGTCCAGCGTCCCCCCCAGGCTGTCTGCGGTGGGGGGGGGGCAGCAGCTCCAGGTGCCCCCCTTGTCGAAGGTGATGACGGAGCGCATGTTGTCCTCGCTCAGGAACCGTTGACCAGCGTGGCGATGAACACGCCCCTCAGCCCCTCCACACGGTGCAGGTCTGCAAACGGCTCACTGGCAAAGTACCTGACACACACACACACACACACTCAACACACACTGAGGTGGGCCTAAAGACGTTGTGTATGAGTTTGTGGGTGTGTGTATGAGTGTGTGTGTGTGTGTGTATGAGTGTGTGGGCATGTGTATGAGTGTGTGG
>CM059325.1:1148198-1200698 GCA_030340685.1 Protosalanx chinensis | reverse complement strand
GGCGAACATGTACTTGTCCCTGAGCTGGAAGCTGTCCACCTGCTCCATGATAACCCGCTGGTTCTGCTCGCTCTGGAAGAAGTCTGTGCTGCTGAGGATGGACGACGCCCCCTGGGGCTCGTGCCTCTGGACCAGGACGGTGGTGGGGGGGTCGTACGGCTCCACGCCCTGGGAGGGGGCAGGAGAGACGCATGAGGGTCACATGCAGGGTAAAAAGGGAGGAACTTCTGTATGAACATAGGCTACTACCCACTGAGCTCCCAACTAGACTATCTTAACACTACAGTTATCAATCTGATCTCTGGAAAGTTCCATCTTGCTCACAGGAAGTCAGACACCAACAGGAAGTCAACAGTCAACAGTAGATTCAATCAGGCTCCTACTGTGCTTCTCCACACACATGATTCACAAACATTTAGTGCAACAACGAGGGGTGGAGGTTGAGTTGGGCGACGTACCAGAAGTAAGCCTTCACATTGCTGCCTGGATCAGGACCCAGGTCTGCCCAAAGTCTGAGACTTCCACAGCTGAGGCACACAGAACAGACAGAACAGGGGGAGGTGAAGAGAGGGGGGGCGAAGGAGAGAGGAGGAGAGGAGAGAGAGACAGAAGAGAAGGAGAGAGAAGGGAGCGAAGAGGAGGAGAAGGAGAGAGAAAGAAGAGAGGGAGAGAGAAGGAGGAGGAGAAGAGGGAAAGAGAGAGACAGAAGAGGGGAAGGGGGGAAGAGGGGAAGAGGGGAAGGGGGAGAGGGGAAGGGGGGAAGAGGGGAAGGAGGGAAGAGGGGAAGAGGGGAAGGGGGGAAGAGGGGAAGGGGGGAAGAGGGGAAGGGGGGAAGAGGGGAAGGGGGGAAGAGGGGAAGGGGGGAAGAGGGGAGAGAGGAGGTAAATGGAGAGTCAGTATTGGGAGTGCCAGTTGAAGTGAGGCAGCAGGAGCAGCAGGAGCAGCAGGAGCAGCAGGAGGCCGTACCTGCTTGTTGGGGTGGGATCCATCGTAGCCCAGCACCAGGTCAGGTCTGCGGCTGTGCAGGAGCAGGTCTGAGGGCTTGAAGGGAGCCGGGGAGCCCTGAACCCTCCGGCAGAAGTCAAACGAGCTCCACAGGTAGTTGTTGACGGTGTCTGCAAACAGGTACTGCAGGGGTGTGGGGGGGGGGGTGAGAGAGAGACAGACAGAGAGACAGAGAGAGAGAAAGGGGTGGAGGAGGTCAGATGGTTTGCACAGTGATATAACAGTCTCATCAGATTTCAAGGAACTTCTCCGTCCTCTAGCCAGACGTTCATGCCCCTCCTGTGAGTCACTGTGAGAAGCAACATGGCAGCCAGCTGCACAGTGGGAGCTGAGGAAGGAGCCTGCTGACCTCAGAACATCTGGAGCTTCTGTCTAACCTTGTGGGCTTGTAGCAGGTGGACATCGTACCCGTCTGCCTTTCAAAGCTGGAGGAAACACAGCAAGCTGTTCCATGTGACAACGTTTTTGGAAACGCTTTGATGTTTTTGATCAATCCAAAAATATGCGTTGTTAAAAGGGAAACAGCTTAAAGAGCGAATGAACCAGAACCATCAGCCAGAAGAATGTTCACTTACCACAGATTTGAATTCCCTGTTCTAATTAGGAAGGCCGATTATGCAGGGCTCTAGTTTTTTATTGCTCTCTTTTCTACCTCTGCTTTGATCTCAAAAATATCCACCCCCCCCCCCCCCCCCCCCTCCCATGCAGAACAAGGACAGAACCTCTGAGAGAGTAAGAGCTGCGATCAGTGTGATGCTCTCATATTTGGGCAGCTACACTTGAACATAGGCTACAGTCAAGGGAGGCAGGTGGCTCAGCAGGTAGTAAGGCGTTGGCCTCATGATCGGAAGGTTATGAGTTTGATTCTCGGCTGTTGCCAACATGACTTGTGTCCTTGGACAAGGCACTTTACCCTACTTGCCTCAGGGAGAATGTCCCTGTACTTGCTGTAAGTCGCTTTAGATAAAAGCGTCTGATAAATGAATAAATGTAAATGTACAGTCCTATCCTCAAGATGAGACAAGAACGAACTAAAGAGAGTCTCTCCTAGCCTCAGCCTGTTCCGTACACCTAGCCCCCCCTCCACAGGTCCACGGCCCAAACACAAACACCCATGATGCAGCGCTGCAGGGGCTACGATGACTCATTGGCTGCTCGCCTGGAGGCTGCTTTACATAACACTGTATCCGCTAGCACACGGCCCCCCCCCAGCACACGCTCCCCAGCCTCACCCTCTTGTTGTCCGCAGGGCTGTGGTAGAACTGGGAGATGACCTGCTTGCTGTCCTTCTGAGCTGGAGCCGCCCAGCTGGAACTGATCTGAGATCAGGCTGAAGCTGCTACCATGTCATACGACACGTATACCTAGGTGAGTGTAATGTGTTAGATCGAGAGAAGAAAGCTCTTTGTGTGGGTGTGTGTGTGTGTGTGTGTGTGTGTGGGTGTGTGGGTGTGTGGGTGTGGGTGTGTGAAGAGAGGGAGGATTTGGGTTCAGTAACAGATTGAGGATTAACATGAAGCTCAGAAAGGACCACACACACACACACACACACACACACACACTGTGTGAGTGCTGGCTCTGTAACAGTGGCTCTGGACTCACAGAGCTGCTCTTGGGGCCCGGTGGCTCCTGTGCTGTCTCGAGCCAGAGCTACGATCACATTGCTCTTCTCTCCAGCCCAGTGGACCACCATCTGGTTGTGGAGTCGTTCAGGTTGGCCTGCAAAATACACACACACACACACACACACTTCTGTTAAACAACTGCATAAGAACAGACACCGTGGAGTGAAGGTCAGTGGTTCACAGTCTACTGATATAATGAGTTTTGTAGTAATGTTTAAGACACACACACACCACCTGGCAGAGGGAGAGACACACAGTTTCTGTGGTCAGCAGAATAGTATTGACCGCTTATATATTCCTAGCAGCAAGGCTTTTCATCATCAGGGACATGCATGGTCTGTCTCTAACCCAAACACTGAGATGCATGCACAATGCACACACACACACACACACACACATTCCTTCTCACTAGAGTGTGTGTGTAACCTGTGATAGCATGACAGCAGCACTGGAATAAACACCAAAACCACCAAACCTGAGAAGCTTCACAGATAGAGATACACAGAAAGGAACATTGTGGGTGAGAGACAGAGACAGAGACAGGAGAGAGAGAGAGAGAGAGAGACAGAGAGAGAGAGAGAGAGAGAGAGAGACAGAGAGAGAGAGAGAGAGAGAGAGAAAAAAGAAAGCGAGAGAGAGAGATAGAGAGCACAAAGCCAAGAAGCTGAAAGAGACTTGGTCCTTCTAGACGAGCCAGACAATCAACCAAGCAGTGAAGCATGAACGCTCACAAGCCAGTCAACAAGCCAGTCAGCCAACCAGCCAGTCAACAAGCCTGACAGCTTGTTATCGACAGTTAACAACTCAGCCAGCAGTCAGCAAATTAACAAGCCTGTAGCAGGTCAACATGGCAGCCAGTCAGTCAACCAGTCACCAAGCCAGTCAGCCAGCCCAGTCAGCCAGCCAGCCAGTCAGTGGGGCCAGCCAGTACAGCATGATGTCATCCCTGCAGGACTGGCACCAAGCACTCTCATTTGCATTTCCTATCAGCCACCAGAGTATTTTTGGCGGCGCAGCAGCACAATAAGCCTGTGTTACTGTGAGAGGCCAGCCAGGCTGGGGGGCTACTTTACGACTGGGCTCAATGAGGCAGCTGATTACAGCACACCAGCACACTGCCCGGCAACACACTGCCCGGCAACACACTGCCCGGCAACACACTGCCCGGCAACACACTGCCCGGCAACACACTGCCCTATCCACACCTCACCCACACACTTCCCCTAACCATCAGAACACTCCCCCTCCTACCCGTAACCCCTGCCAACACTTCCACATCCACCTACCACTCACATCCAAAGCAGAAGGGATACAAGAACTACAACAATACAGAAGAAAGGGGAATAAATGTGTGATTTCAAAGTGGAATGATGTCATACTGGACTACTGTGATGGTTCAGTGATGGAATGATGTCATACTGGACCTACTGTGATGGTTCAGTGATGGAATGATGTCATACTGGACTACTGTGATGGTTCAGTGATGGAATGATGTCATACTGGACTACTGTGATGGTTCAGTGATGGAATGATGTCATACTGGACTACTGTGATGGTTCAGTGATGGAATGATGTCATACTGGACTACTGTGATGGTTCAGTGATGGAATGATGTCATACTGGACTGCTGTGATGGTTCAGTGATGGAATGATGTCATACTGGACTACTGTGATGGTTCAGTGATGGAATGATGTCATACTGGACTACTGTGATGGTTCAGTGATGGAATGATGTCATAGTGGACTACTGTGATGGTTCAGTGATGGAATGATGTCATACTGGACTGCTGTGATGGTTCAGTGATGGAATGTTGTGTGGCAGCTGTGGAGGCTCCAGTGGTTGAAGTCACCTCCCTGTTCTGTCTGTCTGCTCTTTGTAATCTATCCAGCCCTTCACACCCTCAGAGCTCCTCTCCAGCCTGAATGCTGAGTGGGTGAGAGTGGCTCATGCTGTTCCCCCAGACAGAGCACACAGCTCACATCAGGAAGCAGCCGTCTATCAGCAGACCAAAATAGTCATCTTCCAATACATCATGCACATTTCTTATTCTGATTTCTGTCTTTGTCTGATTAAAATGATCCTGGACGGTTCCGATGTATAACATAAAGAGGCAGTTTGAATATGAGCAGTGCTTCTCTGAAGGATCGGTGGTTGAACATGGTAATTAGGTTTTGTGTGCTGCTGAGTGTCAGCGAATGTGCGTCGGTGTGTGAATGGCTGATCTCTAAGGGTTAGTGGTGCAGCACAAACAGTCTTCTGCTCCCAGTGATTTAGAACGTCCTACACCTGTCCTTGAAAGCAGGCATCGAAGATTCAGTACAGCTAGACGCACAAACCTGCAACACCTTCAAAGGGCCAGACCACATCCTGTTGTGTGCGGTTAACATGTTGACACTAGATACACACAGCCACAAGAGTAATAAGACTCATCGTGTTGTGCACGTGTGTTAAGGTAGTAGGCTGTCACTCTTCTGTTTACAGTTAAACTCTCATCTCTACACTAACAGACCCCTATGGGCCCTGGTACAAACCATGGTTACGAACCATATGGTCATCTCTCTCTCTCTCTCTCTCCCTCCCTCTCTCCCTCCCTCCCTCCCTCCCTCCCTCCCTCCCTCCCTCCCTCCCTCCCTCCCTCCCTCCCTCCCTCCCTCCCTCTCTCTCTCTCTCTCTCTCTCTCTCTCTCTCTCTCTCTCTCTCTCTCTCTCTCTCTCTCTCTCTCTCTCTCTCTCTCTCTCTCTCTCTCTGCCCCCCTGGTTGAGTGATTACTGTATGATTGGAGACTTGATACACTCTCCTGCCTTCCTCTCCCTCTCCTCTCCTCTCCCTCTCCTCTCCTCTCATTCTCTCCTCTCCTCTCCCTCTCTCCCCTCTTCTGGCCTCTCCTCCCATTCCTCTCGTCTCTCTCCCTGTTTTTCCTCTCCTCCATCCTGTTTGTTTTCAGTGTGAATATCAGCTGGCAGAAGCACTGCACACAATCCACTCACACTGCCTGGATTTCACAATCCACATAAACACACAAACACACATTTGTTGACGGGTGTAAGGCTTGTTCATCAGTAACTGCTTCATGCCTTAGCAGATTAACATAACTTCTCAGATCATTCTATTCAACATTGTTGGCTAACTGCCTCAGTTATTTAAAGGTCTGAAGAGAGAATGTGGTTTACAATATATTTGAAATTAAACTATGAACCGTGCATGCTGCTGTATTTTATGATCTTTTTCAGGGGGTCGAACAAGATAGGTGGGTTTGTTTACAAAAGATGGATAATGACGTCATTGAACTGGGGCAGTCAAGGAGCTTTTGATGCAGTTCCCCTTTACAGATGAAGTCATCTGGCCTGTTTACCCAAGTCACTGTAAAAACCTCCCCATGGCCCAACACACACACACACACACACATTATGGTGGGGGGCTGGGAGACCTTTCTGCCATTTGTTCGTTACATCACCCCCAACAAGAATGGAGCCACTGGGTTTGCAAGATGCGTTCCTCAAGATACCATGTTAGTCAAGTCAAAGAGAAATGTGCATTACGGCACGGTCTCTAAACAAGGGTCTAGAACAGAGATACGGTTCATTCGGAGGTGAATCATCCTACCTGTCCGTACACCTTTGGCACGGGTGGATCTACAGCACTCCGCCGACTGCGATGCTGATAAGATCCCTCGGTCGCCCGGTCTTCCTTCGCATTGTGGGCTGATGTTCCCCGCAGGAACCCCTCCTCTGTTCCCCGCAGGAACCCCTCCTCTGTTCCCCGCAGGAACCTCTCATCTGTTCCCCGCAGGAACCTCTCATCTGTTCCCCGCAGGAACCTCTCATCTGCGGTAATCCAAGAAAAACCTTTAAACTGCGGCAGCATGAACTGCTGCTCTGGATGGACACGAAGAGTAGAGTCTATTATACGGGGAGAGAAGATACATAACCAGAATATTGTCCTCCGTAGATGGAACAGCATCTTCTCTGTGTGTCTTGTCGCCATGTTTGTGTATATTATTTTGGGTTCTAAGGGGTTCTAGAAGAACAGCGCCTCAGACTGGTGGTTTGGAGGCAGTGTTGGGAGGCACCATGACCAGGCGCTGTTTTGGAACCAGGATAGTCTATGATAGTCTGTGTATTCTGTCATCGGTTTCTGTTAATGTAGAGACACATTAGAATAAATAAAATATTATATATTTAATATATGTAATATATAATAATATTTTGAATCTCAACATTCATCACGCCTTCGCCTGCTTGTTGTAATGTTGAATTGTTACTGTTTGCTTATCTGTTTGCAGAGGTGGTTTTTTTGGAGGCCTTGGTTTGTTTTTTCTCTCCTCTCCTTATGTTATCCTGATATTTCAGAAGCCTGGCGCCGATTAATGTACTTTGTCTGGCCGCCTCGGTAGGCACGGTCCTGCCAAAGAGGTTTCCCAAGGGGAAATAAAGTGTTAATAAAGTATTCGGATTCATGTCTTAATATTATAGAAACCTATAAATAATGTCATATTTTTACATAGTAAAAAGTCTATGTAAGAGTAAGTAAAGTTTATATACCACTTTTCTCAAGTGCTTTTGATAAAAAATGATTCATACAGAAAAGGAAAAATAATTAAAAACAAAACAATGTTGCCTAGCACCTGGTTGCTATGGCTACAGCTCGTGCTAGCACCTGGTTCCTATGGCTACAGCTCGTGCAGTACTCCAGGTGTAGTTCGTTAAAGTTGTCATTGTAGCTAGGCTAGCTATGCTAGCTGGACCATCTCACTATTAGCAAACTGAACTGATTCAGAAAACCCCTCTGATTTGTTAGTAAGTTGTTTAAAAATGTTTAACCTAAAAAACGTGGGCCTTTAAGTCTTATTTTTGTTAGTTTGTGCTATAGCTAGTCAACTGACCGTCCATTTGCTGGTACAGAATCAGAAGACAGTTTAGCCAAACGGTTTAATCTAGTTACCGTAGCAACAGTCTAGCACTTCAACTCCAAACTAACCGTTAAGTAGTATTTCTGTTTAGTTGCAGTAAGTGTTGTTATACTGAACACTAAGGCCAACGGTTAAGGCTTGTTAGCATGTAGGCCACGTTCGGCCAACTAGAGTTAGTCTAACGGTTAACTAGTTTATGATCGATTCTGCGGGTTGCATGTATGTATTTAGCTAGCTAGCTAATTCTAACTGTCTTATTATTTGCTAACGCTACAGTTAAGTGAAGCCTTACACTACCAGTCAAAAGTTTGGACACACTCTCCCATTCAAACGAATCAAATGAATGGGACAATATGTCCATTGACTGTTGGTGTGCGGGACCAATGACAGGCTGTTTGATTTCACCAACAGGCAGGAGTATGGATAATAAATGTCTAAAGAAAAACATGTCAGAAGAGCTCAGCAGGAAACAAGCCAAGGTTAGCAAGAAAACACCTACTAGGCCTAAATCCATGAGATGTCTGCTACTCTAGCCTATTAGATATAATATCCACATTTTGGTCACTGCATGGATTTAGCAAGAAACAGAGAAGCCTTAATGTATTATGTTTGTTCTTTTTCTTATTCCCTATCTGACATTGAAGACTGATCACACATCATTTCATGACAATTCTCCAGCTAAGAAGAAGAAGGCTCCTTGTAGTAACCCAGCAACATCAGATTCCTCTGGTTTATTTGGTGGAGCACTCGCCAGTACGTAGCCTAACTTCTTGGGTCCTTAACCTTCGTCCTAATCTCTTGCTATGATCTGAATATCCTTCTCTTCCCTTACCATGTTTGGTTACAATTAAATGACAGTTGCCAATAAAGAGATGAAAGAGCTGTTTTCCCAGTACTCACAAGCCTTAAGGTGAGAACAGCAAAGGTAAAACTGAATAAATTCAAAGCTAAACTCTTACACAATGATATCAGGAAACCTCTATTCTTTTAAACGAATAATAGCTCTGTAGAATAGGTGTGTTTATTTCTGGTCCTCCAGGCCCACTGTCCTGACAGTTTTAGATGTTTGCCTGCTCTAGCACACCTGACTGTAATGAAGGGTCATTATCTGGGAGCAGGGAAACATCTAAACAGTGGGCCTTGAGGACCAGGATTGGTGACCCCTTCTGTAGGGGTTTTAATTGACATTGAGTGTATTCAGCAGCCTGTGCAGTAGTATCCATGCCTTGTGTTTGCATGCTGCAGTGAGAGAGCATCAGGCGATGCCTCCCAGATCAGACAGCTGGAGGACATTCTGACGGAGGCTCGGAGCCTGGAAGCTCATCTGAAGGAGAAGAAAGAGCGCTTGAGACAGATGCTGGCACTCATTTCTGACAAACTGCAGGGTTAGACACTGTATACAGGCTTCACATTACCACACAACATATACCTGTCCGAAACTGTTAAAACATTGAGGAAATAAAGTTTATTTACCATTTATTTTGATTGTTGATGACGTTTTCCTGACACTTTTTCTTGTACTCGTTGCCGTGTCCAATTCCTATGTTCTTTTTTCCTTACCGCTTGAGTACTGTATACATTTCACTCAATCAAAATGTAAAATACAAATATTTAACTCAAGTCTGTTTTTTAAATATTGTTTATGTACAAGATTAAACAAGTTTAATATTCACAAAACATTAAATAATAATTTAAGTACATCACAAGCATTAGATACAGATTTACAGTCGTAAACCAATCAATCTCAACAAATGTTCACATTGTTTTAGAAACTATGGAGTACATGGATAGGTTTTACAATACTGTCCCAACAGTACACAGAAAGGAGGACAGGGTTTAGAATACTAGGTTCTATGCGCTCGAGTCTTTAACAAATCTCTTCTCAGTTGTGTGGTTCTGGTCTGTCTATGCTGTGTTTTTAAATGTCCCGTGGAACCCATAGGGAATGTCGACAGGAACCTCGGCTCTGGCCAACTCTTCGAAAGACTTAGCATCAAGAACCAAGAGGAAGGTGCTCTTATCCTAGGGACCAGGATGAAAGAGCATTAGCATCACACACACCTATAAAGCATCTAGAGTAATAATAATCATAAGATACTTCTATAGGAGTACAGCTCTTTTAATGAGACTTAAAAGTAATGTGACTGACCTTATTTGGTGTGATAACCACAGACAGGATGACACCATCATCTTCCTCGGTGGAGTTGGGTGAAGGGACGAAGATGGGCTCAGAGGGGTACAGGCCAGGCTGCTCCCACACCTACAGTTACAGAATGACGGTCAGTCAACCAATCAGAAGCCCATCATTTCCCTCTTAATGTAATCCATTCCCTACATGCTTCAGATATAAACTTACCTTCATTGATTTGTCCTCCAGGTCCATTTTGATGAGTGTGTCTCCCACCAAGTGTCGGAAACCACAGCCGTAGAAGTACCGGTATGGTTTTGTGTTGTACTTGGCATAGTTGATCTGGGGGAACTCCAAACCTCCGTATTTATGGAGCTCTTCATCGTGAAGCTCCTCATAGGAACAGAAAACCTGCCAGAAGAGGGAGACAAATCATTATTTGAGGAACCAACATTTGGGATTTGTATCAACGTTGTTGTTCCAAACATCATTGCTAGGGTGTTGATTGGCTGATACCTTTTCTTTGCTGATCCTGATAGCCGTGGCAGTGCTGTTGGGCAGAGTGTTCAGGTTCTTCCCTAATGGTGTACTATGGTCCACATTGATGGGCAGTACGAAGCGACGTGGGAACACTCTGGACATGGTGTTGTATACCTGGAGGGGGAGGGGGGGGAGAGAGAGAGAGGGGGGGGGGGGATCATCGCTAATGAGTTGAGCTTCATTGCTATGGGCTTAGCACATCCAGTGTGTGCGATCTCACACAGGGTTAGACTTGTGTGCCGTGTACTGACCTCGTCCAGAGCGTCTCCAGACTTGCGCAGGTTCTGCACCAAGTAGTTGTTGATGGCTTGGCCATCGTCCGAAGCACACATGTCCATCACCAACAGGCCGTCCTGCTCGAAGGCGTTGATCTGGTGGAAGGTGGACAGAGGCTTGGTGTGGTAGTGGACCGAGCTCAGCTGGACACAGAAACAAGAAGAGACGTTAGGTACATTTACATGACATCATTTAGCAGACGTTCTTATCCAGAGAGACTTACAGCAAGTACAGGGACATTCCCGCCCTGAGGCAAGTAGGGTGAAGTGCCTTGCCCAAGGACACAATGTAATCTTGCACGACCTGGAATCGAACCAGCAACCTTCTGATCCTAGGGTCACTAGGTTTGGAGGCTCACCTTCCCAGTCTGTTTGTTGATCAGATGGAAAAAGGTGTCTCTGTTTGGGTCCCAGTAGATGCCGTCACTGATACCTTTCCCCCTCACCTTGCCCGTCACAATCTTAAGCAGGTCCATCTTGATGGGTTGTTCTATGAACACCACATAGTTCTCTGACATGGCTGGAAGCACAGAACACAGAAGCTGCATCAGATCCAGATCTAGTGGAAACACTCATTCTGTGCGTCACGTTTGAGATGCATGCCATGTCATTGTAACTTAACTAATAGGCTCTTGTGGCTCTTCCCTTTGGCACGTGTTTGGTTTCACACGATGTTATGTTTCATAATCTGACTACTCGCAATGTTTGGGGACTATCATCACGTTGTTATGATCAGTGACCCATGCTCTTCTGGATAAAAGCGTCCTCCTAAATGAATCCATGTTTCAGCCAGTCTCCACTCACCAAAGCTGTGGTAGTAAGATGGCTTGGTCTTGTCCACAGAAGGGATGGAGCACAACACTGTAGCTCCTTCCAGAGTCTCCTCTGGGCTGTTCTTGGTTGGAGGAACACGGATGATGTTATAGGTGGCACCTGGGAGTAGACTGGAGTTAAATGGAGGTGTTTTGGGGTCTCTGGACAGACAGCTGGGGTTAAAGTCACATGACACAAGACAAAGGGACTCTTGCTGACATACCTTTGGCAGTGTAGGAGTTGCCCATGTTGTAGGTGGTGCCATCAGGGTCATTGTGAGGGTGAGCAGTGGCTCCGTTCACAGCGATGAACTTGCTCCAGTCCACCTGATCAGGACAGACGTTTCATAAGCTGTGCACGTGATGTTTGTTTTAGGATTCAGCGTCTCGGACGGCTTGTGTGTGTTTCTTGGGTGTGTTTGTTTCGTTGAGGGGTGTGTCACAGCCTACCTTGTCCTTCGCCTCCAGAGTCTCAGGGTCGATTCTGTGCATGAAGTTTGTCTCTGTGCTGACGTAGTAGTCGCCTTTGTATGTCACGAAGCTCACGTTGTCATTATCTGTTGGTTCTGCAGGACCATTTTTAATGTTTGTTGGTTAAAAAGGCATGCTACTGCACACTTGATTCACAGTGTATAGGTGGTTGTATTAGTCTTTAACATGGTACATATACAGATATAGTTATTCTCTTCACTATCTCAGCATAATGGACTTTGTTGAGAGGTTAGGTGAACCTGATGCCCAGCAGGAAGAAGCTGGGACCAGGCTGGGACTCACTAGGCATCTGGAAACGGGACAGGAAACGCTGGAAGACGTTCTTGCAGGGGTCAGGCATGGCAAGAGTGCCAAACTCTGACACCACGATACGGCTGTGCTCGTTGTTGGACTGGTAACAGTCGCTGCCTAGGAAACGGCTCTTGTAGGTCACCTGACCTCCAGAGATCTTGAACTTGTGAAGAAGAGCCATACCATCAAACCAGTGGTTGAACCTATTTAGGAGAGGAGGAGAGGTTAGCTGTTTGTTGATATCAATCGATCAATCCCACACTTACTGGATAACAATGTGTTTGTTTAATCAGGATTGATCAATCGTAACCCAGTCTTTGATATTAACACTACTCCGTTTATGAAGAGACGGACAAAACACTTTCTTCAACAATATCAACCTAAACTATCTCCATGATGTGGATATCGAGCTCAGGAGCACTGGAGAGCCTCCAGTCTGCTTCTTACTTCTGGTTTCCTATCTCAAATTTGCCCGGTCCATTGCGGAGGAAGCTGCCGTTGATCCAAGTGGGTACACTTCCTGTGATGTTGGTAGTGATGGCTTCAGGGGTCTCCTCCACAGAGCGCACCAGCTTCTCAATGCAGGGGAGGCCATGCACATCAGTGTAGTGAGTGGGTAGTTTTTTCCCCTTCTTTGACGCTGTTAGAGAGGAGGGGGGTCTGAGTTAATCAGTAGCACTGCAATATGCACCATACCAAGTAGAAAAGGAGAGAGAGAGAGAGAGAGAGAGAGAGGGAGAAAGAGAGAGAGAGGGAAAGAGGGAGAGAAAAAGAGTAGTGGTTCAGGGTAGGACATGAAAGAGTAAGTCTTGCGGTTCACATAGTGTCCGAGGCCACAACCTTACCTGATGTTGTGTTCTGCTGCGGCTCCATGCTGGTCCTTATGAAGGTGTGTGTGTGTGTGTGTCCTGGGGTCCAATGATGAAGGGGCTTGCTTCCTTCTGCTGGAGCTGTGGCTGACTGGGGGTCCAGAGTCAAGCTTTATACCACCTCGCCCCTCCCCTGCTCTGCTTATACAATAGAAGGCAGTGAGAACAGCAGCCTCCTGATTAGCTGATGACAGCCAGAGATTGATGCACTCCAACTGGTCACATGCCAGAGCCAATAAGTGTACAGGGACAGGCAGGGCACCAGCAGGTAGGCCATACTGGATGATTGTATCATAGAAAAAAGGTCTGGTTATTCCAGAGTCAGGCAGATGATCGCAGTGTGACATGCATGTTAGAAGACTAGGAAATTCCATGATAAACAAACAAACCATTCATGACATTTGACACAGTTCTCAACTTGGTCAAAACAGCCTTTGGACAAGCCTTGGTTTTTAGAGAGATGTTGGTTCCAGAGAAGGCACAGTCCACATTTATTTATATGGAAGAGGATTTTGACTTTACAACTCCAACCCTAATGTCCACAACCTCAACCATTATTGACCTTAACCCTAACCAAAGTGTGACCATTTCAACTACGCTAACCTTAGTGCACAGCCTAACCACCTACCCACTACAGCCTGAACCTTAGTAATATTGACCTTCTCTAGGCAAGGCAAAGCAAGTCTATTTTATTTATTTAGCACAATTCATATACTGGGTAACTCAAAGTAATTTACAGAAATAAAATAAAGTTTACAAGCAATAAAATAAATGGATGTACATCTAATCAATCAATGATTTAATTCAAACAAAACTTAAAGAGAAGTTCAGATAAAATACTTTTTTTACTTTAGTTTGTCATATGCAAGGTCAAACAGAACTGTTTTCCAGCCTGGACCAAGTCTGACTGTATGACTTAGAAGAAGTCTGACATCTGGCATGTTGTCTCTCTTTAGTAAGTATTAACCCATGTACAGGTTTATATGCTGTATAAATATATAATAGACATGAATCTGTGTAGGAAGTCGAATAGCGTACCTGATTGTCAATTGCCTGATACCAACGTAGATGATTTAGTAGGTCATCCTATAAAAGTTAGTCATCATAATTGTACCGATCATAAAAAGTTATAGAACAAAGGGTTGAGACAGGGTCAGGGCAGGGCCAGGGCAGGGCCAGCTGAGAGTGTGTGGAATATGGGATCCTGAAGCAGCTGCTGGCCTGGTTGTGTTCACCTTGGGTCTCTTCTTATACAGGTGAATCTCAGGGCAAGTGCTTGGGAGGAAACTAGATAATCTCAGTTTATCTCAGACTCTCTGTATCTCTACAGACCTGCAGGTTCAAAACATGCCTGTTTGGGACACGTGTTTGGAGTCCTTTTATGGAATTCTTGCTGATTATTTGCTCCTCTAAATAGAAAAGATAAGTAGAACCATGCAGAGGTGAACCATGCCTGTCTTTAATTCGAAGACAGGCATCAATGAATCTGGTTATCTCATGCAAACTCCCCGATGAAAGTTACCCTGCTGGTTTATCATCTACCTATCACTCCTTCACACTGATTAAGCATCTCTATCCAGACTTCAATTAACATTGGGTGTGTAGGATCAGATCTGATCATGTTTTTTTTAATGTCGCATTCAGTGGATAAACTGCTGTTGCCAGACTTTACAAGCAGCGTCCATGGACTGTTCTTGACCGATAAGGTAGATAAACCCAGGAGAGATTAAAGAGTTCATGACGGTGAGTGAGGTAAGGGAAGTCTTAATCACATGACTCACATGAAAAAGATGGCGTGACAATACTGTCCTCCACAACCCAACACTGCCCTAACCCTAACCCTAACCCTAGCCCTAACCCAGCATGTATTATATTTAAGTGAGAAAACGTTCAGTGGCCCCTCACAACATACCTTTACTCCCTCCGCCACACTGTTCCTTCTTATATTTCACTCTTGAAAACGAGGATTTAATGGTGGCACTCAAGGCACTTTCCAGCCCACAGCTATTGCGTCACTTAAGATGTGTTATCTGACAGAATTTATCATACTTCCCTGTCTTTAGCATCGGGTCATTTGGCGGCCATGTTTTCCCAATTTTATTTAAAATATACAGGTATATATTTAAATTCCTTGTGTGCCGTGGTTACTAATGAGTTTCTCCTTGAAGATCAATGAAGTAATCCTGATCCTAATTGTGTGCTTGCTGATTCTTTAAAAGGGTACATTTATGACCTCATAAGAATTGGATGCATTGCATTATAAAAATAAAAGTTTCTCTATTTTGCTTTATTTATAAATCTGTTTTTTTTCCTAGCCACATTAGTATAATGTGAGGGACTTATTTGTGGTAAGAAGCAAGTATTAGGAGTTTTCTGATATTGGTCTGGTGTACATCGTATACAGTACGTAGCCTGCTGTCTCAGGTCATTGGGAGTTCAATCAGTAGATTGACAATCTAAATAATCCTTACCGAGATAATAGTAATTGTATTTAGTCCAATGTAAGACTCCCATCCCAAGTTATAATGTCCTATCAGTCAAGTTACACAACAACTAAGGCAAGGTTGACACACCTTCACATCACTGTCGGGTCAGGATAGGTGTGTGCAGCAGAGGTGGTTAGAGGCAGCTTCATGAAGTTGTCCTGCCTGAGAAATGACAGGGAGATTTAAGCATGGCCGGGTGGCTGGGATTTGGAAAATAGGACCAGCACACTGGACACATATGAAAAAATCCAAAAGGATTGTATTTCACCTTGTTACCTTCACATTATCTCAACCCTCCAAGAGTTCTCCAGGAGATATACTCATATACCATCTGTCCTTACCAAACTACACATCCAAAATGATCATGTCACAATAAATCACACGATCCATAATAATTCTCTTTATTCTGTAGTTGTTTTTTTTAAGGTGCAGTTTCCTGCCAAAGCTTGTTTGTGCGTAGAAATCAGATTGCAATTGGATACTGAGACATAATAAACAGACAAGACTCATAGGTGGATGTCCATGTGTGATCTTTCAGAAGTTTATATATTGGAGCAATATGAGCACACTAGTCTAACACCAGTTACCCTTCTCTGGCATTTTCAACAGATATCACCTGTTAACTTGTTTCTGTGAACAAGCCCTCCTTCCAAAAATACAAAAATAAAGCTCTCTGCCCTTATGAACATCTGCACGAATGTAGATTTGTGTTTCAATAATTTATGGCAGCTGTACTAGTAGAAACAATGACTGAATTGCAGATTAAAAGCTTGGTTATTGAACAACAGTGTGAAATACGGCAGAAATACACAAGAGCATCGAGCATCAGACATTAGTGACATTAGAGTTACAGCATGTGGCTGTTTGATGTCATCTCACAGGAAGTGCATCAGCAGAAAGTCCTGTTGTCTGGGAAGGCATGACTGCCGAAATCTGCTGAAAACAACCTAACAAAACCGAATCCTCCACCTGGGTTAGCTCTCACTTGACTAGATGGGGGAAGGACATTCCTGCATACAGGTGTTCCAAACTGTCATCTTTAAATCAGCGATTACACCCTAAAGGGAGGCTTGTGAAAATGGGGACTTTAAAAACTTCATTCTGATCCATTCTAGAACAGTATAACCAATCCACAGCCTGCTTTTTCACTCCCTCTAGTGGCTGTTGAAGGAATGACCCTGAGCAGCTCTACGGTCTGCGTTCCTCTAGCTGAGACGCATCTGCTCAGAAGAACATGCTCTAGGAAAAGCCAACAAAGTCAAACAGCAGGTGTGGTGGAAGACTAACACTGTCAGTGGTCAGCAGACTGAAACCAGAGGTGAGTGCAGGCGTCCAGGGTTTGACCAGGAGAATGTGGGGCCTTAACTAATGCCTCAAACACCCATGAGGATTATATCTACATATACTGGAGTAAACACAACCACATGACTTCTCCTGAATGGGTAAGAAACGGGTAATAAATTAAGGTGTAGACTACTAAAGACTAGCGGACATCTGGGGCAGGTCGATGGGAGGAGTCACACGAGAAGAGGGAGACTCCTGCATGTCATCATCATCATCATCAGAAGTGTCATCATAGCAAATCTAGACTGCAGGAAGTGATCAGATACAGACTTCTCACATGGGGGAAAGATGAATGAGGTTATGGTTTGTTTGGTGTTCGGTCTACAGTCCGGCTCCACCAACAAGGTGAGTGACATTTAACAGAACAAGAACGAGAAGAAGACGACTATCGCTCATAACTTAAGCACAAGAAAAATCGGATCTCTCAAAACACGAATCCGAATTGTCCGTCAACATGAATTACAATGAACATGCTAGTGAATCACCGTCATATTGTCAAAAATGATATATTTATAGAATTTACATAAAATCCCTTGAATGTTTACAATCGAAAACAAGACTGCTGCCCGTGCATGTGGTCAGGACAGCCCCCCTCCTCCCCTCCTCCCCTCCTCCCCTCCTCCCCAGCCTCAGTCCAGAACTCATTTGCTCCACAGCAGAGCTATAGCTTTGCAGATGCCCACGTCGTTGTAGTTGAAATAGCAGAGGCCAGCGAAGGTGACGGTGGACAGAAGGAAGAGCCCGGTGTTGGCAAGTTTGATCTTTGCGTCTCCGTGGACGTAGTCGGTCAACACCTGTCCGATGCCCCTGTGCAGGAGAGAACACAGATGTGGGGGTTTAGAGGCTGAGAGCAGAGAGGCGGGAACAGGACCTCAAACACTGCTGAACACCTCACAGTCCACAGCCAGCAGATCAGCTTAACCAACGTTGGTGGAGCCTAAGCAGTTTCAGCTGATACTTAGATCACACCAGGGGTGTGTGACCACGTAGTCAAAACCTTCCGGAGCAAATCCTTTCAACCCCCCTTCTCTCACTCCCCACCCCCTCACTCTACCACCCCACTCTCTACATGCCCTAGTCCACTTCCCACCCCCCTCCCTTCACCCCCTGTCCTCCAGCCCTTTCATGCTCCAGCCACCCTGACAGTGAGTGCAGGTGATGGCATGCCTGGGTAAGAGGCTCATGTGGGGCCTGGTCCCCCCCCTCGGTGACAGGGTGTTAACCTCCACATGATCAGGGGTCCTCCGCTGCTGCCACGGCTTCTCAACCGAAACAGAGTGACATCAGCACACAGCACCGAGACACTAAGCCCCCACATCAGCCCCCACATCAGCCCTCCAACCAGGAACCCATCAGCCCGCTCAGCCCCCACATCAGCCCTCCAACCAGGAACCCATCAGCCCCCCCCTCAGCTGGCACATGGAGGCAAACTAGAGCCTCTTGGAACCCAGGCTCCAGCAAAGTTCTGTTAAGGGAAGCAGTTTGAACACCTCTGTTCGCCGCAAACACAAGACTTTCTGCTGAAGCAGCAGGTATCAGACAACTCTTCCTACAGTTAACCCACCAGAACAATCAGAACAGGCCAACGCCCAAAAGTGAGGTGTAAGTGTGTGTGTGTGTGTGTGTATACACTACCAGTCAAACGTTTGGACATGCCCACCCATTCGAATGAACGGGAAAATGTGTATTGATCTTTGCCTGGTAGTGTATGTGTGAGTGTTTGTGTCCTACATGTCAAAGGCAGGTTTCTCCAGGCTAGGTCAGCTTGACAGCATCACCCAGGAGGACAGCCCTTAAACTGGGCCTGGGATTCAGATGAACAGGGTACAGAGCGACTCACCAGTGTCCGTGCAGCGTGAGCATGGCAGCCAGGGAGTAGTCTACCGCAGGGCTGGGATAGAAGTAAGCTATGGGGCCCAGGGCCAGCAGGATGATGCTCACTGCACGTTCCCCCGTCCAGTGAAGAGATGCCGCTTTGGAACCAGAGCCAGCTGGAGGAGACAAACACTACATATTAGACCGTGAACACGACATGGTAGACCTTCAAAACACATATTTTACTAACTACCAACACAATAGCACAGACAGAAATAAATGTTTAAAACGAATATGTAAATTGTCTTGTGTAGACTAGAGGGTTTTGGTTGACACAAACACCTGCATCCTCTTGGCCCCTGATGATACATGGTCTGACACAGGTGCACTAGGGGAACCATTCTGAACCCAAAGGGCCAAACCGCATGCCATGACACAGCAGCAGTGGGGTCTGCATATCACTACTGCTAAAAGCAGGGCAAGGCCAGCAGCCAACATAACTTGGTTAATGACCTATTCTGCCATGACCCAGTTCAATGGGCCAACTGTAAATAAACAAGTGTACCCATCTCTGCAGGCTTGACTAGCTTACCCCTGTGGGTCATACAGCCCTGGGCCACAGCTACTAGGGAGTCTTTGATGTACCTTAACTCTTTCTACTTAGCCTTTGGACTCAACTTTATTACCTTAAACGGCTTCTACAGACTTTGACCATTTTCAAAAGATCACCATCATTAGCACAACATATTTATGTCATCTTTCCAAGAAAAACACTTTTTCACAGACAGAAAGGCATACATGCAGACATACAGACAGACAGACAGGCAGGCAGGAAGGAAGGCAGGCGAGCAGGTAGACAGGCGGACTGACAGGAAAGCAGGAAGGCAGACAGGCAGGCTGACAGACAGGCAGGCAGACAGGCAGGCAGACAGTAAAGCAGGAAGGCAGACAGACAGACAGGCAGACTGACAGGCAGGCAGGCAGGCAGGCAGACAGGCAGGCAGTAAAGCAGGAAGGCAGACAGGAAGGCAGGCAGGCAGACTGACCGTAGAGTGAGGGCGAGGCGTGGAGCCTGGCTGTGAGGAGCAGAGGGTGCTCATGCTGATGTTCCTTCTTCTGAGACACCAGGGGTCTGGCGAGGAGAGAGCTGCGGTAGAACAGAGCTGAGGAGAGAGAGAGAGAACACAACCAGTCCAATTCAAAACCATGGATTCCTTTATGCTCCAACAGGGCAGCTCAGTGTGTGCTACACATGCCCACTCTAAACCATGTATGTGAAAAGTCGCTTGTTTATCTGACTATAGGATAGGTTCGAGGGGTTGATCAGAGAAATTTGGTTGAGAGTAGTTCATATGAGCCTCTTGTGACCTTATTTGACACACACACACACACACACACACACAACCACACACACACACACACACACACACAAGGTCATATAAGGTAACGAGGCTAGGTTCGTTTTAGTTCCAGGGTAAACGCGTCAGACTTTACTAGCAGATAATATGACATAACAAATACTTTTGGTCCGTTGATTGACAGGTTTGACTGTTGTGCTGTTTTTGCACAGAATATACACAATTCTAGTATTCTGGCTTTGCAACAGCAACAGATAAACGATAGTTAAGGTTTACTACGCTGGATAGCTTGCATGCTAAGGTACTTCTAGAGCAGACATGGATATCTGTCAACAGTCATATCAGTAAATATTAGGGTTCAGTTTAATGTTCATAACTTTGGTTTCACTTGGTTGCTTTCGAGCAATAAGAGCGACTTTCCAGCTGTATTTTACTACCAAGCTCTTAACACAAGTCAAGGATCTACCATCACTCAGCAGTGTGTAAAGTAACTTCATAGAGCTTGATTGATGATGATAACAATGTTGCCTTTAACATCATTATCTTGATATTAGACTAATATTATTAATCAGGGGTCAGAAGTACAGGAGTGATGATGTCACATCCAGCTTCATTTGACTTCTGATGAAGTAGAATCACCGGGCCTGTAGTACAGAGTCCCAATAACAGCACACTTTCATTCAGAATAACACACATAACAATCCAACATTATTACTTTACTCGTCATAGAAAGACAAAACCAGCCACATTAACAGCCGGCACATTCAGAATCATTGCTCTGGACTCCAAAGTCAGTCCCGAAAAGACATTAAAGCAGCCAAAAAGCAGACCGCCATATAGAAACTAAATCAGACCAAACTGTAACAAGCTGAATAACAGACACAGTTAAAGAACAGACATTGTTAGTAACAGAGAAAGACACCTACGATTGACTCCTCTGTGGCAGACAGAAGTTATCCTGACGATGGCCGCCATGACGATCAACTAACCAAGGTCACGAAGCGCTGCCCCGGAAGTACTTCATCCTCTCTGACCAAGGCGCCAAGATTTTACATGTTAACGTGACGGTTGAATCTGTCATATTTTCCAATGGTTTATCTTATATTACACTTGCCTGTCAATCCTAGTGTAAAACACCTCCCCAAAAATCTATATATTTTACAGCCTTTTTTATGGTATATCTAAATAATATTTTCTGCAAAGTTTGACAGTTTTGCTCTTGTGTGCATGAAACAATCTTGACTCAGAGCAGTGTGTGACGTAAAATGTGTCCAAATATGCGGCAACTGCGTAATTAGATTCACACGCGCAACATTCACAGCTTGAGACTGGGAATAGACCAGACAGATGGTTTGTAGATCAGTAAAGTTGTTAACGTCACAGTGGTCTGCGGCACATTGGTGGCTGTTTCTCCCGGTTTAAACACGCGTACTGAAGGAGAAGGTCATTTAGTCATTTTTACTTTTCAAACCCCGTCTCTGATTTGAACACAAGCTTATCAGCAAACCCAACACCATGGACGGTTTTGATATGAATGCGTCCGATAAGGCTGAAGCATCTGAGCTCCAGAGAATGATTGCCATCGAGCAGCAGAAAGCCCAGTTTCAGGCCCAGGTAAGAGTCCCTTATCCCTGGTCTCTAGTCTTGATCTGATCTAACCTCCTCCAGAGGATTCTCACTTGCCCCTTAAAGCGAAGATCCACATAAACGTATTTCTTGAATTTGGATGAAGTTGACTTAACTACCTACGTGTCCTTTCTTCCATCCAGGTGCACAACTTCACAGATGTCTGCTGGGATAAGTGCATGGACAGTCCCAGCTCCAAGCTGGACTCCAGGACAGAGACGTGTCTAGTGAGCTGTGTGGAGCGGTTCATCGACACGACTCTGACCATCACTAACCGCTTCACCCAGATGGTTCAGAAGGGAGCCCACTGATGGACATCAGATTAAGAAAGGACTTGAACTAACATTGTATCTCATAAGGCCACACAACTCTACTGAGACTGGAGCAGGAGCCCATATGACATCCATGATAACACCAACATCTCTTTCTAATTTAGAATATTTAAAAAGTCTGATGGATGCTGTCGTTTTATATGTGGACTGTTTTCAGTATAAATAACTGACTTCCGTCTGCTGTCATCGCAGTAATAAAAAGATGAATTTTTATTTAAAATTGTATCAAACTATTATTATTCATAATACAGTGAGTTGGATCAAAACCTTGTTATGAACGGAGAATCGACTGGATATTATTAAACAAGTTATCAAAAAATGTATCTGTCATCTGGTAGAGGAAAACCCATTTTGTCATTAACCTTGCAAACCACACTAGACAACAGAACCAAACTGCACACCCATTCACACACTTTCTTATACATTGACAGTTTCCCCTAGTGTCCTCCCTCCAGTAGTTGTAAAAACACCCCAGCAGATTCGGCCCTCCACTAGTCAGTGAGGTTGTTGATGTTCCTCGCCGCCCTCAGTGCTGACTTCATGGCGGTCTCTATCCAGGCATGGGGCTGAGCAGTGTGCTCGCCAGCAAAGTGGACCCGATTCTCATTTGCAAACAGCTGTGCAGCATAGTCTGTCTGCTGGTAGGGGGTGTAGATGGCAAACGCCCCCAGGCTGAAGGGGTCCAATCCCCACTTCTTCACCTCGCCCCCGGTGCACAAAGGCCGGATATAATCCCCGTGGATCTTCACCAGGTCTTCCAGAACCAGCGCCTTAAGCGTCTCGTCGTCCACGCCCTGGAACAGCGTGGAATCGTCTGAGCATGTGTACGACGCCAGAATCACCCCGCCTTCTGTATTGGGGAAGGTGTGGCTGGGGTAGTAGATGAAACGGGAGGGCAGGTCTGTGATGCTCTTGCCTCCTTTGATGAATTCCTTTTCCCAGAACCTCTGGCTAAAGCTGAGGATGACCTTGGTGGAGCTGGCATAGTGCACCTAGAAGACAAAGTCATTATTATCAAACGATTCTAAAGTGGTTATATTGAATATTGTACCGTGAACAAGCTCTAGGCATCTAAGACATCTTTGATATCTGATACAACACTGTCAATCTATCAATCTACTGTTCTTGTCAAATAACCTCTTGGAACTCTTTGGAGTCAAGCTCTAGGACTGAAACTGTCCCCATCTGGGACTGACTCTGTTATACAAGGCCTGTTAAAGCCCTAACTTCTACCCTAACCATAATACTCATAAATCTTTCATCTCTTTGCTACACACCGAGCGTAAAGCCTCCATTTTCCGTGTGGAGAGAGGTGGCTGGAAATCAATAAAGAGGGATGCCTTGGCTGTGGCAGTGACCAAGACGTAGTCAACCGTCAGGTTGGTCAGTGTGTTGTGGTTCCTCCAGTCCTGGAAGGACACAGTGACGTTGCTGCTGGTCTGGGATACCTGCTTCACCTTGCAGTTCAACAGGACGGTGCCGTTCAGGTACTTGAAGAAGGCCCGGGGAAGGTGGTCAAACCCACCTGTCACCTCGTAGTACCTGGACAGGACAGAACACACATCAGGCTGGCTCTCAAACCAACACTGAGACAATGGAACATTTCTGAAATCTTTCATTAAAAAATAATTCAGGACAAGGAACCTATTGCACATGTGATGAGGGATACCTTTGCCCATGAATAATAAAGGGTCTGACCCAAATACACAGATGTATTCCGATGCTCTTACACAGTGTTGTCGTTGATATCTGACTGGATGTACAACATCTCCAGGAGTGATGTGTAGAAGAAGCTGTTTTCGTTCAGGATGTCTCCGATCATCCTTAAGCCTGCTCTGGACACGTTGGCCTCCTTCACCAGGTACTCCTGCAGCAAACACACCAGCTGCTCAGACACCCACCATACACTTCAAGTCACATACCTTCATTTTACTCTCTGATAATGGGGGAGTGGACAAGGATGTGCTCTCATATTCATTATTTCTATCAGAGAAACCCTTGCCTGCATTACAATGTTTTACCAGCAGGTAACCTGTAGCAGGATGATACTCAATAGAGGACAGAAAATACCACAGTTATAAAAAAGCATCATGTGAATAACGTCACCGCAGGGGAGGGGTCTTGATTCATCTTACCTTCACAGAATAGGAGTCATATTTTTCCAACATGGCTTTACAACCAAATGTCTTTAGATAATCTTTCAACTGAAATAAAACAGATGCAAATTATGTTTCAAATCAACTCCTCTCCGTCATGTGACTGTGTAATAGAATGACTCCTCTGTCTTCCTCCTCTTCCTCCTCCTCCTCCTCCTCTAACCAACCTGATCCAGAGCTGTGTCAAAAAGCTCAGCAGCTGATCTCCCCTTCTCCTTTCCTTCCAGATTGTAGCCCAGCACATCAGGCTCTTCCTTCACGTTGTAAGTCCTGGCCAGTTTGCCGTTCACAAAGTAGTACGTATTGATGTCATCCTGGATGAACTTGTTCAGTTTGATGTCCATTTTAGCAGCAAAGGATAGTAGGATCCTGTTCAAATAAAATGTACTTTTATATGAACCTTTTTACAAGCAATGTCATAGAGGGCTTCACATACACCCATTAAACTGCCCCCTCAACCAACCTAAAGAGAGGCATGTATTATAACTTGAGTGAGTGAGGGAGGGAGGAACTGACTTGTGGAAGCTGGGAATTCTCATGGCTCCCAGCTCAGCATACCAGCCTTCCCGCTGGTTCCTCAGCGTCTGCACACGGCCTCCAATACGATTACTGGCCTCGATAATGGTCACCTGTTTAAACAACACTGATGTGGGTTATAAGCCAAACATATGCTACATGTAAGGATTTCGTAAATAATTGGTCACTGTTGTAAACTCTATGCGTGTCAATGCAACAATTTTATCTTATTCACTGTGTTGTCGTGTATCCCACAGGTGGTCTGAGGACAGGATCTAGTCTGCTGTACCTTGTGTCCTGCATCCTCCAGAAACTTAGCAGCAGTCAGCCCAGACATTCCCGCGCCAATAATGGCTACATGATGGGGTGTCTTAGTGGGGGGAAGCCCCTTCTCCACAATGTCCAGCAGCTCTGCATAGTCTGAGTCCTGGAGACAATCAAATAGAACGTCCTGGAAGGATCCACTCACAGTGTAGACTAGGCATATTACAGCCAATATGGCCACTGGAACTGCACAGGCACAAGAAAAGAGAAGAAATAGAAATAAACAAATCAATTATTAGTAGACATTAAAAAGTATTATTTCATGACCAGCTTTAAAATATGAATAGAAACTCCACAACTGTGTGTTTTGATCAATGTTGACTGTTAAGCTGACAGACTGTTAAAACTGTTAAGTATCACTTTCCTTTCTGATATTGAATATATTTGGAGATATTCAACAAATGCTGATCTGGTTTATTCTACTGAGCAGAACTTATGGGTGTAATGGGAAGAGTGTATAGGATGAAAAAACTGCAGTGGAATGAGCTTCCTCGTTTTCTAATGAAACCTTCAACCACGAAGTGAAAATAGACATGAGAACTTAAACAGTAGACACATTTACACAATAAATAACTAATATATAGTAGTTGTTTATCTTTTTTAGTTAATTATATATAACCTATACATATTTGTGCAAATCCTGTAAGATGTCAGGAGGTTTGTATTCAAATGGCCTTCTGCTTAGCCAAGACATCTCCAGAATGCAGCAGTGCAGAGTTCAATGTGTAATGAATGAAAAGTTTACCATTTTATGCAACATAGGCATAGAACCACATACAAGCTAGATTTAGACAACATTTTAAATACATTTAGCCTAAATATCGACACAAATCCAATATGTACTAGGCTTTTATTTCTGATATTTCAACTCACAGAGTTTGCAGAGCTTCATGAAGGGGATGATCTTGACCGTAGAGCTCCTCTTTCCTTTCCTCCAGACCCTCAAGCCCAGCGGGGAAACAGAAACCTAAAACAGAGAACCGGCTCAGGAGAATCCTCCAGAAAATAACATTCAAACTACACAAGAACAGGTATAAAAACACTGAATGTTGATCTTGCTGTTGTTGTTAAACTGTAGATTAATTAAAACACATGGTAGTTACACCGTACCATCACTAGCCTATGTAATCTATTAAACGTAAGAAGTTATAAAATAGCTAGCCGAATTGAAGAAAAATGAAAAGATAATGTGGCTGTGATTTTGAAAATCACAGTTTTAGAAAAGTCTTCAGAAGTTTTCTTGCTGAAAGGAGGCAGAGCCAGTAGAGATCTCACCTTCATTAAAGGCTCCATCTCTGATGAAGACCAATGAAATCTGTGCATCTCAGATGTGCAGTGTTGAAGATTAAAGCCTACTTAAATCTAAACTTAAATCTTTTAACTAATTGTTGTAGAACGAGGCGTCTTCCCATGAAAATTGGCCTGTGAATCACACATGGTCTGTGTGAAATTGCACACAACCTATTTTAATGAGGGGCCACGTGTTGGCTCCTCAGGTCGGTCAGGAGAGATTTTCCCACACCAGCTCACCCAGATTCAACCATACTGAACAAATTAGATTAGTGAGCTTTACTATTTCACCCACACAGATCACTTTAGTCCACTCATAGATTCTGGGCTGGTGAATTAAAGTGATTTGTGAGAATTAAACTATATGAGATTGATTGAACGTATATGATTTTATTAGGATATAATTTACATTACATTTAGTCATTTAGTGGGGGGCAAGTAGGGACCCGAGGCAAGTAAAACCAAATTTACTCAATACTCATTTTCACAACATTGTAATGTCTTACCTTGATACCTTAATAATATAAATAAAATGCGCTCACCTTGCTTGTGTTAGCAGCTGTCAAGTGTCAATATCTATGTGATAATAACCCTCCATCTTTTTTTATAACTTTGGGATGAAAATCGAAAGTAAATCTATGTGAGGGGCAGGGTTACCATACATCACATCACAGGATAATGACATGTTTGGAAAGTGGAAACTGACAACATGAAATCACAAGACATTTAAACACGACTTGTGATTGGCCATACAGTTTGTGAAGATTTAGACTTCTTATAATATCAGCTGACACCCTAATCAGTATTGGTATATATATATATTGAACATTGTTTTCGTTGATTTTGTTGAACTTAAATGTAACTATTAAACTTTGCCAACAGCTTGGTGACGTATGTAACGTTATGACGTCATTAATTCACCTTATTGACTGGTACATGGACTGGTACATGGGGTACATGCCCCCCCCCCTCCCCCAATACATGTTCAATAGATTATAAAGTGTGTATTTTGAGGACCTGGTTGCAAATAGGTTGTTTAATTTGCTTTATTAATTTCTGAACCAGAATTGACAGATTATTGATTTCTAACCCCCAAATGCAGCAGCTGATGGATGACGTCACGACACAGGAAGTAAACAAACACAAGTTGCTGTCAAAATCTGTCAAGATGATGAAGAAACTAGGAATCAAGAAAGACTTCCACTGAATCTTTTGCCGTGAGTCAGAAAAAAAAGAGACAATTTAGAGAAAGCTGCAACATGAATTAATGTGTTATTCGCAAATGAATGTGTTTTGGAAATGGTTGCAGTTATCCAGTAGTAGCGAGTGCTAAAAAGCTAACGGTGCTATTAAGCTCGCAAGAAATCCACCTAGCTAAACCAGACAATTCAGTATCTTAAAGTTAAATACTGAACACTTTCCCTTTATCACTTATTAGTTAGCTAACAACTGGGTTCATTTACTTATTGAGACCCTTCTGCAACCTAGCCAGCAACCGTTATCCAGTGCTATAGCTAGCTATCTAGAGGACTGCACTGCTTCAGTAACCAAGGTAACGAGACCGGAGTTACAACATATTATTCCGTCTTCTAAACAGCCTCCGTTATTTGTTATTTATATATGTTGGCTAAACCCGGACACAGCAAGAGTTAATGTTGACTCATAGTTGAACGGTGTTCTCTGTCCAAGCAGGCAGAGCTGTGGTTCATGAAGCCTCTACATGTCCCAGCCTGAGGCAGCCCAGGTGGAGGCCAGCTCTTCTGGGATGCTGAGCCACATGAACCTGCTGGGTCTGGGTGTCCTGCTGGCCTGGCTTGCATTGTTCCACCTACTGGTCGACATATGGCTGCTGTGTGTGTTCACCAGTCTGCTGGTGGTGCTGGGAGGCTGGTTGTGTTCCCAGTTTGTTCTGAACTCAGACAACTTGCTCCACATGGAGAGGTTCGTCAGCCTGGATGAGACCCCCCACACAGCGGAAGATGAACGGAAACTAGACCTAGAGATCCAGAACATCATCAGGA
The DNA here is from genome assembly GCA_030340685.1 of Protosalanx chinensis. Lineage (NCBI taxonomy): Eukaryota > Metazoa > Chordata > Actinopteri > Osmeriformes > Salangidae > Protosalanx > Protosalanx chinensis. The sequence continues at coordinate 1,172,483 of CM059325.1, read as the reverse complement.
AGATCGTACGGGACTTTGTGTGGTCCTGGTACAGCACAGTGTCGCTGGAGTGTGAGTTTGAGGTGGAGGTTCACAACGCCATGTACTGTATGGCCCTGGAGCTGAAGAGACGCGCCGGGCTGGTGGACCGGAGAGAGCTCACCCAGAGGGTGCTGGATCTGTACGGCTGCCACCTGCAGAGCTACCTCAGGTCCCTGGAGGTGCTGGAGGAGCAGGGTGGTGACGAGGCTGAGTGTCTGTGGAGGGTGTACTCCAGAGTCACCTCCCCTCACCCAGCCCTCAAGAGCTCGGCCACGGAGGTGAACCAGGCCCGGGCCATGGTGGACCTGCTTCTTCAGGTGCTAGTGCCCGCACCTCACCTGGAGACCCGCACAGGAAGGTTTGTGGTCGTGGAACTCATCACCTGCAACGTCTTCCTGCCTCTCATCTCCAAACTATCTGACCCAGACTGGCTCAACATGCTCATCGTGAGCATTTTCACCAATTCAGCTAAACCAGCTCCGCCCCCTCCTGAGACCACACCCCCTCTCAAGGAACTGCCGATCCAGCAGAAGGCACCTCAGCAGGAGGTTGACACCCCTCCTTGCCCTTTGACCTTCTGCATCCAGCCAGTCACACCCAACGGAATGGAAGCAGACACCCCAGAGTTAGCTGCCTATGACATCATCGATTCAGCAGAGCTCTACTGCCCTCAGCTGCTGGAGGAGGAGGAGCCTCGACCGTACCTGAGGCAGTACCTGCGGCCTGGGAAGTCCAACCCCTTTTACCAGGAGAACGACTCTGACCTGGACTCTCCGCTCACAGACAAGAGAAGCTCCATGGAGTCCCTGCTATTGATCGGTCCAGATGAGGTGCTTGCTGACCGGCTCCGGGAATGTGCCACGCCCACTGACGTCAGTAGTGTGGTGGACCTGGAGGATGACCTCCAGTCCTACCCTGGCCTATCAGATAACCTGTCCTGCCCCAGGGTTCAGCTGGAGCACCGTGAAAGCTACAGACCTAACATGGGCTCCTCCGAGCCTGCTTCCTCCACCAGCCTCAGCAGCCTGCAGGAGCTGGACCGAGACAGGGAGAGTGTCGGTGCCTCAGACAGAGAGCTGCTGCTGGGGGTGCCTGATGGCGTTACTGTGGGGGCGACCCTGTCCTCCCCCCAGGCCTCGTTCAGCTTCCAGCCCCTCAGCAGTCCTGAGGGACCAATCATCATCCAGAACCTCCGCATCACCGGCACCATCACAGCCATGGAGCACCGCGGCACCAGCTCCCATCCCTACACCCTGTACACTGTCAAGGTCTCAGTACTATACATTTACATGCTGTACGAGTCATCAGCTGTGTGTATGTGTATGGTGCAAGTGTTCACAGTGGTCGACTGGACAATGTACGAGTTGTATGCTATTGTGAACGTATTATCCGTGTGTGTGTGTATTTCAGTATGAGACGTCGATGGGCTGTGAGCCCCCTGCTCCAGAGCCTGACCAGTCAGTGGCCTATCACACTGTCAACAGACGCTACAGCGAGTTCCTTAACCTGCAGACCCGCCTGGAAGAGAGACAGGAGTTACGCAAGATCCTCAAGAGTAAGAGCGTCTCCATGGAGATATGAGCACATGACACATGTCCGTATTCTCCAGTGGAGATGGAAGGTCATGTGATCAGTCTATTGTATTTATATTTAGTCATTTAGCAGACGCTCTTATCCAGAGCGACTTAAGGTAATTACAGGGACATTCCCACCTCAGGCAAGGAGTGATCTTCAGTAACACCTTAACCTCTCAACCACCTGACTGCTGTCCTCTCTTGTTTAGGTGTCAAGGGGCCAAAGAAGGTCTTTCCTGAACTGCCTTTTGGGAACATGGACAGTGACAGAGTGGAGGCCAGGAAGAGCCTGTTGGAGACCTTCCTGAAGGTGAGTCAGGAGGATCAGCACAGCTTCAGAGTTTCTAATCGGTTACAACTGACCTAAACAAGTCCTGTTCCTAGTGTCACACCCTTCCACCTCCCTCTCTCATAGTCCCTCCCACTCTTCTGTGTGCTGTGTTACAGCAACTGTGTTCCATCCCTGAGACGGCCAACAGCGAGGAGATGCAGGAGTTCTTAGCTCTCAACACAGACGCCAGGATCGCCTTCGTCAAGAAGCCTTTCATCGTGTCACGCATAGACAAGGTGGCGCCCTGGTCCCTGAGGCTGTGTCATGTCTGTAAGACATATGGCTGGATCCTGACCGCGCTGATTAACTGTGTGTGTTTTGGTGTGTGTGTGTAGATGGTGGTGAACGTCATTGTTGACACCCTGAAGACGGCGTTCCCACGTTCAGAGCTGCAGAGCCCGACCGAGGACACGGACGGAGAGATGGATGGTGGGAGGAGCACGTCTGAGAAGAAGAACAGGTATGGAGGACCACACACACCTGGAGAGGATCTACACACTGTGGGCCTCAATGACAATCATTTACTGTTAGTCACTCAGCAGACGCTCTTATCCAGAGTGACTTACAGTAAGTACAGGGACATTCCCCCTCCTGAGGCAAGTAGGGTGAAGTGCCTTGACCAAGGATACATCATTTTCCACAGCCAGCAACGTTCTGATTACTAGCCTGATTCCCAAACAGCTCAGCTACCTGACTCCCCTAATCGATGATGATTATGTGTGTGTGTGTGTGTGTGTGTGGTCCAGATCCCGGCTGAAGTTCTCCAGTAAGGTGACTCCCGTCCTGAACGGTTCTGATGTCAGGTCCCAGGTGGTCTACAGAGTTGCAGACACTCGACTGGTGAGTAACACAGGGGCTCACACAGGAAATCACAGTGTATTTACTGGACAGGTGTCAGCCAGTAACACCAAGACAGGCATCACTCTCCTTGATGGAATCACCAAGTCTGTTCCAGAGAAGAGAAGATCTATATACTCCACTACTGAGTATTATTACTCTCTGTCTACTCTCCTACTGAGTATTACTAACCTCTGTCTAGTCTCCTACTGAGTATTACTACTCTCTGTATTTTCCATCAGTTCTGTCTGTCTTCAGTTTAGTAATCTCTAGATCACCAGCAGATAGCTGTAGCCGCTGGTTACAGAGGCCTGCCTCCCCCTCACTCCCATCTCCCTGTGCCCAGGTGTGTGGCCGCCAGTCCCTGGACGACCTAGAGGCCTTCCTGAGGGAGCAGGAGAGGCTGGTGGGCCGGCTGCCTGGGGCTGAGCTGGGGCAGGAGGGGCCGCAGGATGGACCCCCTGTCCGAGGGAAGGCGGAGTGCTGTGGCTGCCTGCAGAGCAGCTTCAAAGGAGCTGCTGATCAGGACACAGGTGCGTTTACATGTAGTCATCCAGTAGATGCTCTTATCCAGAGCAAATTATAGCAAAATCAACTCACTTTTATTTATATAGCACCTTTAAAAAACAACTTCAGTTGACCCAAAGTGCTTCACATAAAATAAAACACAAATAAACCAACGAAACACAATAAACCAGGACACAGAACACAGTACCCACTGGAGCATATGGGGTAGAATAAATCAAGAAGATCAAATTAAATAAAAGAATGCAGGGACAATCCCCCTGACGCAGGTAGTGGTGAAGTACCCTGCCCAAGGACACAGTGTTCCCTCAGCCGCCTGGCTCCCTGAGGTAGAACAGCTCCTGGGGCCCGATGCTTGGCTGACTGGCTGATTCACTGCCTGTATTGTTGGCTGGCAGACTGGTTGGCTGGCAGACAGTGTTACAGATGTTATGTGGGGGATTTCTTAATATGTCAGCTAGTTTCACTTCGGAAAATGCGTCTTGAATGGTGACTAACTGGTTCTGGTGATGGGAAATGATCCTTACCATCAGAGACTGTCAACAGATGTCATCTGATGGGATTTTTTAGTGTGTGTGTATCTGGACTTCCTAATTCCCCGCACACACACAAAAAAATCCCATCAGATGACATCTGTCACCATTCAAGACGCATTTTCCGAAGTGAAACTAGCTGACATATTAAGAAATCCCCCACATAACATCTGTAACACTGTCTGCCAGCCAACCAGTCTGCCAGCCAACAATACAGGCAGTGAATCAGCCAGTCAGCCAAGCATCACACACACACACCCTTCTTCCTCTCTCCCATACACAATGTGCTCTGCCATGACAGGCTGACCTCATCATTTTACATGGCTTGTCTATCTCTCTTCCAAAGTGAAATTTATGTTTTTCAGCTTGTGATTAAATCCAGATGTCTTGTTTAATTTCTGGGACAAAAGTTCCTACTGAGGCCAGACAGTCAGGGTTTGGGTGTGTTGCTCCTTTCCATTGGCCAGACAGTCGAGGTTAAATGTCTTTCTCCTTTTAATTGGTCCAGACAGTCAGTGCCCTAGTTGCACTGCGTTGACCAGCGATGTTACACCTTCGCCACAAGATGTCAGTATTATATCACATGCTATTTTCACACTAAATCAAATTTGAAAGCCTTTTTCTTGAATGTAATAGAAAAACACAATTACTTTGGACACCTCGTGTTTTGATTAAAAAAAACACTTGGGAAATGGACTATGGAAAACTTTTGATATGATTCCAGTCAGGCGATGTGTCTCTGTAGTACTAGGAAGAAAAACCTGGTTCTTAGAAAGTTCGACACTGAAAACAGCCCCAGAACTGTTAGCTGTGATGGGAAGGTGCTATCAAAGCCACCAGAGGAGCCTGAGGAGGGAGACTGGGATGGACACTGGCAGTCCTGCTGTTACACTGGAACCTGGGGTTAACATGGGGTTAGCTGACACTACATCAAAAATAATCCTCGATTTGTCCTGCAGTGGGGAAATTGCAGCTTGTCCATATACATTATTCGAGTGTGTAGACCTCTGACTGTGTGTGTGTGTGTGTGTGTGTGTCCACAGCCTCTGAGACAGCCCTGGCAGACACAGCTCTGAACATCCTGTGTGTGGTGATCAGGAACCAGTGGAGCTGGCTCTGTAGTAAGAACTTCCAGAAGAGCCTCCGTCTGCTGTTTGGAACTCTCATCAACAGGTGAGCCCTCTTTAGAACCCTCATCAACAGGTGAGCCCTGTTTAGAACCCTCATCAACAGGTGAGCCCTGTTTAGAACCCTCATCAACAGGTGAGCCCTGTTTAGAACCCTCATCAACAGGTGAGCCCTGTTTAGAACCCTCATCAACAGGTGAGCCCTGTTTAGAACCCTCATCAACAGGTGAGCCCTGTTTAGAACCCTCATCAACAGGTGAGCCCTCTTTAGAACCCTCATCAACAGGTGAGCCCTGTTTAGAACCCTCATCAACAGGTGAGCCCTGTTTAGAACCCTCATCAACAGGTGAGCCCTGTTTAGAACCCTCATCAACAGGTGGATGAAGGCTATCAGAGTCAGTCAGCTCAATGTGGAGCTTCCAAGGTTTGTGTGTGTGTGTGTGTCTGTGTCTGTGTGTGTCTGTCTGTGTGTGTGTGTGTGTGTCTGTCTGTCTGTCTGTGTGTGTGTGCGTCTGTCTGTCTGTGCGGGGAGGCCCACAGCCATAAGGCTTGTGCTTACACTATTACAGATTACATAATTAGTTAGTGTACGGAGAGTAGATGCAGATGTTGGAAACAGTATCCATGCCAATCAGTGTGTGTGTGTGCGTGTGTGTGTGTGGGATATGTTTGTCTGGAAAATCAGTGGTCATAAACAGTGGTGTCGTTTGAGGGATGTATGGTTATATAAAGTGGAAAGTGGGACAGTTCAAAATGATGCTCTTGATTCGTAGAGGTTGGTGTGTCTGGGTGATTTGTTGCTCTGACTGAGTAAAAGTCAACAGAGTTACAACTTGGGTCATTATTGGTTGGTTATTTGGTTATTTGGTCCAGCCCAGAACTACTGTAACACTAGTGAGGACATAACCCTAGCCTTACTGTCTAAGGCCTGCATAAACACTACATCATATTCTGTCACAGGCAGACATCACTGCTTGACAGACCACAGAAAGTACAGGTGTGCCATGTTGGTGCACCTGGAATATCACACACACAGGTTTCCTTCTCAGCACAGTGAAAGGTCCACTTGTAGAGGTGAAGCTGGCACACAGGCACAGCACAGTCCCAGACCTGGGACCTGTCACACCTCACCTGCCTTCCTCCTCACCCCTCCTCCCCCCTCCTCCCCTCCTCCTGTCCGTCTGCCTCCCTCTCACCTGTCTGTCATGACATGCTGCCTTATACTCCCATACTACTTACTGGAATAGGAATATTTTGACGGTAAAAGGGCTTGTTTGCACTGAAGGGCTGGGAGATCAGGGGCTGGGAGATCAGGGGCTGGGAGATCAGGGGCTGGGAGATCAGGGGCTGGGAGATCAGGAGCTGGGAGATCAGGGGCTGGGTGATCAGGGGCTGGGAGATCAGGGGCTGGAAGATCAAGAGCTGGGTGATCAGGAGCTGGGAGAGCAGGTCCGGGTGGAGAAGTGGAGACAGAGAACAGACTGTTCTGCAGTTTGTGCTCCGGCTGGTCCTCCTGTCATCTGCTGAGCAGCTACATGTGGGGAGCTGTTTAACCAACGTCAAACGGGTCATTAATTCTCTGGTCTTCTGCAGGCTGCCTGCCAGAGCTAGCAGGGGATATCTACATCCAGCCTCACTGCTGAGGGAGAGCTGGGAGGGAGAAATCCCTCTGCCCCTGCCCCCCTGGGCCTCTAGCCCCCCTGGGCCCCTAGTCCTCCTGGGACCCCAGCCTCCCTGGGCCCCTAGTCCTCCTGGGCCTCCAGCCTCCAACCTCAACTCTGAGCCTTCCAGTAGGCAGCAGGTGGACAGATCTCAACACCTCCATGTGGTCTTCCACCTCAAGAGGAGTGGGTTTCAGTGTTTATTATAGTGTGGGTAAGAAACGGGTCCAGCTGTTTTCAACATAGTGTTTCTGTGACAAACCTAGCCCCCCCCCCACACATGTTTTTCCCTCAGAAGGAGTTCATCATTGAGTGAATTACGTGTGGGGCTGCTCAGCCCTGGATGTTAAAAGGAGTTTACAGTCTGAATTACTAGACCTACAATGGAGATCCTCCCCTCTTCGCCCTCTGCTCTCCTTTCCAAATTCATGCTCCAGGTCAAGGTTAGGTAACTCCATGAAAGTTACCCCCCCCCCCCCCCCCCCCCCCCCCCCCGAGTGCCCTTTCTGACATTCACTTGACCAGAATTAGACACAGTAATCCTAGCTGGTTGTAGCCTAGTTTAGCCTAGCGTAACACCAGGGGTCCCTTGGGAAACCAGGACATCGAGACTTCCACAATTAGCTTAGCTTAGCTTAGCATGGTGGCCCCGGGGCCCCCTCAGGGAGGACATGAAAGCCCTGCTGGAGAAGCTGTGGTCACAGCAACCTCATCCCAGGATGCTCAGGGAAGATATAGTTAGCTTCCTGACCAGTGTGTGAGCAGCAACCCTATCCTGCAGGGTAACATAAAGCTGATGGGTGGTAAACACTGGGGTCCCTGGCTGGCAGACAGAGAGGTGAGGTCGCTTCTGTTTCCAGATGACCCAGAGGACAGCAGAGCACAGCTATGCTAGCAGCTTCATCCGTACCTCCAGAGAGTCTCTCAGGATCCAGGACCACAGCCTGGAGGAAACAAAGCCAAGGTCATTCTCAGTTTAAATGGAGGGGCCTGTCGATGTGCTTTTGACCATATATGGCAACGTTCAGTTGGAACGAGCATCTGTTAAGAGTCCATGGTGAGCCTGTGAACTCATGTTTATGCATGAGCAGGAAACAGCCAATAAAGAGCCTGTGCCAGGTACGTAATAGTCCACTTCTCCACTTTATCCTGGATTTGAGGTGATTATAATGGGTCTTACTGCTTTGTTATGAGAAGTGTGACCTCAGAGGCACGGACTGTCCAGGACTAAAGCTGTCCCTAGCCCTAGCAGTTCTAGGCTAGACTAGAGCTGTTTCCAAAGCACCGCTCCTAGGTTCTAGAACCACATGAAACATGCACATGATCGCTGGTGTCCCTGGTACCACAGAGCAGTGAAATGACATTAAGAACCAGGCGGTCCCTCTGCTGGGCCCCATCTGTGGGTCTGAGGTGGACAGTGTCTCTGTGGTTGATCTTAATGCCTTCCAGTTGGAAACCCAGCCTGCTCGTTCTCTTGCAGCCTCACATGCCATTTGTCTAACCTAATGGGTTCAAGAAAGGCTGAGACGTTGCTCGTGTGCCGGGCCAGCCAATCAGACTTCAGCTCTGAAAATGGTCATGTCACGAAAAAGTGTTAGCGTGTGTCTGCACTGTGTGTGAGCGTGTCTGCGTGTGCATGCGTGTGAGCATGTGTGTGTACATGTGTGTGAGCGTGTGTGTGAGCATGTGTGTGAGCGTGTGTGTGTACATGTGTGTGAGCGTGTGTGTGTGCATGTGTGTGAGCGTGTGTGTGTACATGTGTGTGAGCGTGTGTGTGAGCATGTGTGTGAGCGTGTGTGTGAGCGTGTGTGTGTACATGTGTGTGAGCGTGTGTGTGAGCATGTGTGTGAGCGTGTGTGTGTACATGTGTGTGAGCGTGTGTGTGAGCATGTGTGTGAGCATGTGTGTGAGCGTGTGTGTGAGCGTGTGTGTGAGCGTGTGTGTGAGCGTGTGTGTGTGCATGTGTGTGAGCGTGTGTGTGTACATGTGTGTGAGCGTGTGTGTGAGCATGTGTGTGAGCGTGTGTGTGAGCGTGTGTGTGTACATGTGTGTGTGAGCATGTGTGTGAGCGTGTGTGTGAGCGTGTGTGTGAGCATGTGTGTGAGCATGTGTGTGAGCGTGTGTGTGAGCGTGTGTGATGACATGTATGTGAGCCCCACAGTAGCAGCTTAGCATGTTCGTGTGTCTTCATGTGTTCTTTTGTCCCGTCGGCACCAGGCGTCCTGTCACCATGGAAACCACCGTCTGACTTCCTGCTGTGCTGTACGGTGTGTGATTGGCAGGTGGCTGGATGTGGGCGTGGCTAACCTGCTGTGTACCCAGTACTGGGTGGCGTACCTGAGGGAGCTGCAGGAAGCTGTCTGGCCGGGGGGGGCGCTGCCCGCACAGCCCCACCCTCAACGAACCCCCCAGGAGAAGATGGAGAGCAAGGAGGAGGCACTCAGCTGCCTTATGAGCCTCATACCTGGTAGCTGCTGCCCATACACACACACACTCACACACTCACACACTCACACACACACACACTCACACACACTAACACACACTCACACACACTCACACACTCACTCACACACACACACAAACTCTCTCACACACACACACTCACTCACACACACACTCACTCACACACACTCCCACACACAGACTCTTTGTTGACTGTCTCTATATTTGCTCCCTCATCCTATATGTTAGACCTGCTAGACTGGAGTTGACCTTGGATGACTGGGATGGCTGTGGCCACCTCTGTGCCCCCAGCCCCCCTCTCAGCCCCCCTCTCAGCCCCCCTCTCAGCCCCCTCCCTGGCCCCCCTGACCTGAGGCTAAATGTGTTCCTGTGTGTTCGCAGGTCTGGTGTCTGACATCCTGGGAGAAGACAAGTTTAAACGCAGCTGGAAAACTGTTCTAGAGTCTTTGCAGGATTCCAATATAAACAGGTGATCACACAGACAGACACGCAAGCCCATTAACACACACACACACAAGCACAAATAACCAAAAACAAACGAATGCTAACACAAGCACGCAAAAAAAACTACAAGTAAGTGGAGGACAGTTTGGACTGCAGGCTCCAGCTGTCTGACTCTCTTTATGACTTTGTGACTCTGGGATCCAGCTTAATGAAGGTGCTGATGGAGACTGACTTCCTGTCTGTTCCTGTATCTCTTCCTGTCTGTCCACTTCCTGTCAGACACCTGATTTACAGTTTGAGGGACATCCTGCTGGAGGTCCTGGTGCCTGAGTCTTCTGAAGAAGACTTCCAGAAGACTCTGCTGCAAAGTCTGTCCAAAAACCATGAGAAGCTGCCGCCTTGAGAGAAAACACACACACACACACACACGCAACTGGACACATTGATGTATTTTTGAAGGACATTTTTTGACTGAAATATGTTGTACTGGGAATTAGTGATGTTGACCCTGCCTCCTACACCCTGCCTCCTACACCCTGCCTCCTACACCCTGCCTCCTACACCCTGCCTCCTACACCCTGCCTCCTACACCCTGCCTCCTACACCCTGCCTCCTACACCCTGCCTCCTTCACCCTGCCTCCTACACCCTGCCTCCTACACCCTGCCTCCTACACCCTGCCTCCTTCACCCTGCCTCCTACACCCTGCCTCCTACACCCTGCCTCCTACACCCTGCCTCCTACACCCTGCCTCCTACACCCTGCCTCCTACACCCTGCCTCCTACACCCTGCCTCCTACACCCTGCCTCCTACACCCTGCCTCCTACACCCTGCCTCCTACACCCTGCCTCCTACACCCTGCCTCCTACACCCTGCCTCCTACACCCTGCCTCCTACACCCTGCCTCCTACACCCTGCCTCCTACACCCTGCCTCCTACACATCCCCTCTTCAGTCTCCTTGTATCCTCTCTTGTCTCCTTGTCTGTGTCCTATGGTATTCCGGCACATGGGCGAGGTGTCTGCCTGTTTCCCTCTGCCTGTCTTAATCACACAGATTGTCTTAAAGTACGTGACACTTTACAGCTGGTCAAACACAGCCCAGACCAGCCTCATGTACAAGCAGAGGCCCTGCAGGAAAGCAGTTTAGTGGAACCAGAGATGGATGTTGTTTTAGGACCAGACCCTCTTTTCTCTCTTATCTTCCTCCCAGGGGTTTTTTAGGCTCACAGCAGCTTGTAGTCATGGGAGACATTCTAGAAGGTTTATCAAACTTCCAGAATGTTCTTTAGGCAGCTTGTGTGCCTGCGTTGCACAAACCGGAGAGTCAACTAATTCTTTAAACTGCTTCATTACTTCAGTGTTTATTTGGGCCTGTCTAAAGTGGTCATGGTTGCCTTTATTGGAAGCAGCCTATTGTTTTGACTGTGTCACACAGGAACCATTAATCATAGATAACACCGAAATAAACATGGAAGATGATATCAGGACACAGTTACAATGTTAGTATAGGGTCGAATACAAGAGGCACTTCTATTTCCTAACATCTGCATTCCACTTTACACTTCAATCATTCATTTTAATGTGTTTGGGACTTATTGTGATATTGTCATATTTATTTACATAATTTATTAGATTTATTGTAAATATTGATTGATTCCTGTGTATTTATACATGCCAGTAATATTCTTTCCGATAGAAAGTCTTAACAGAGGTCTGCCTTAAACATGACATCTGTCTGTCTGCCTGCCTGTCTGCCTGCCTGCCTGTCTGCCTGTCTGTCTCCATCAGGAACACCAGCCGGACAAGCAGAGACAGTCAGCTTGCCAGTCTTGTGTGAGGATAGCATGCTATGTTATGGTACAAAGAATTTGTGCAATCGTTGAAAAGTTACTTTTCCTTTGTGAACCACATGTTCGTTATTTGTTATATACTGTTAAAAGCACCTAAAAACCAACCGTACGACATGTCAGCACCACCTCTGTGTCTTTGGAGCTCCCCTGCGATACCACCACCCTCTGTTTACACAAGCTAATCCACCCTCATGTTTACTCAGACTCCATGAAAGGTGCCATTCTCACAGCCAGTACTTCTCCAGTGACAGGAACATTGAGGCCTGCTCATGCCTGCTGTCACGGCTGCTGGAAGCTTCTAGATGTGATGTAGACCCCCCCCCCCCCCCCCCCCCCCCCCCCCCCATGTTTACACCGATGCCACGGTAACCTGCGGTAGCAGAGGTTCTTGTGGCTGTCCATGTGTCTGCAGTAGGGCTTGTTGACTGTGGGCTCTGTTCAGATGGGCTCCGTAGGCCATGTCAGGTCAAGGCCAGGCTGTGGGCCCCTGAAGGCCCAGGCTGTGGGGCGCTGAAGGCCAGGCTGTGGGCCCCTGAAGGCCCAGGCTGTGGGGCGCTGAAGGCCAGGCTGTGGGCCCCTGAAGGCCCAGGCTGTGGGGCGCTGAAGGCCAGGCTGTGGGCCCCTGAAGGGCCAGGCTGCGGGCCCCTGAAGGGCAAGGCTGTGGGCCCCTGAAGGGCCAGGCTGCGGGCCCCTGAAGGGCAAGGCTGCGGGCCCCTGAAGGGCAAGGCTGCGGGCCCCTGAAGGGCCAGGCTGCGGGCCCCTGAAGGGCAAGGCTGCGGGCCCCTGAAGGGCCGGGCTCCGGGCCCCTGAGGCTGCTGGGTGGTGATGTGATGATCTCTGAATGGAGTCTGACACATGTCACAACCATGACCAAGAATTCCATGGGAACATGATCTGATCTGTGAGTTTCTAATTCAATCTAGGAGGTCTTCCAGCCCGGGGGGGCGGAGCCTCACTCCTCACAGTATAACCCTCTTCTGTCCTCCCTGTGTGCTGGTGCTCGTTGACATGGTTACCGCCAGTGTGGTTGGATATGGTTCCTGGATGTTGATCTCTGAATGTGACTGTACCTGTGACCTTGACTTATAGTGTTGTAACAGCTAATGAAGTTCATGAACATACCTGTGAAAAAAAGTAAATAAAACATCCTAACCTGACCTTCTAGGTGTATTTATGGAACTGGACCCTCCTCTTCCTCAGAACATCCATTAGTACCAGGGGGCCGCCCATTCTACTGTACAAGCACACAGGACGAAGAGCGTGGAGACATCTGGCGTGGCTGTGCTGCGGCTCTGGGAGGTCTGAAAGGAGAAAGAGAAGAAGAGTTTCAGAAAGGGTGGATGGAGCCAGCCAGACCTCAGATACCTTGTTACTACGGCAACAGAATGACTAGCAGTTCTACAGCCAAAGAGGCTAGTAACGGTAACCGTGGTGACATCTGGTGAACAGAAGGATTCTGTGAATCAACCACCTGCTGGTCCAGACCAGCACAATACAGACGTAGCCATCTGTCACTCAAAAACACCCATCCATCTCTCACACACACACACACACATACACACACACACACATACACACTCCCTCACACACATACACACACACACACACACACACACATACCCTTTTCTCTCCCTTACACCCTTCCATCTATGTCCATTCTTACCACTCATACACACTCTTTCTCACACACACACACACACACACACATACACACTCCCTCACACACACATACACACACACACACATACCCTTCTCTCTCCCTTACACCCTTCCATCTATGTCCATTCTTACCACTCATACACACTCTTTCTCACACACACACACACACACACATACACACATATCAATCTCACTCTCACACAGTGAATCCAGCAGGCTGTATGGAGGCCCTGACTGGTTTCTTCAACAAGCACATTTTTCTTCTTGGAAACGAATGAGTAATGCAGGGAACAGCCTCCTTAATGAGCGCAGAGGAGAGCAGCAGGACGGAGCTGAATAATGAGGCTCCAGGCCTCTGCTGAAACATTAGACAGACCTGCTCAACCTGCTCCTGCTTTCTCCATCACATGGACAGGCACCCCACCACCCTGGGACCCTACTACCCAGGGACCCCACCACCCAGGGACCCCACCACCCTGAGATCCCACCACCCAGGGACCCCACCACCCTGGTACCCCACCACCCTGGTACCCCACCACCCTGGGACCCCACCACCCTGGGATCCCACCACCCAGGGACCCCACCACCCTGAGATCCCACCACCCTGGGACCCCACCACCATGGTACCCCACCACCCTGGTACCTCACCACCCTGGTACCCCACCACCCTGGTACCCCACCACCCTGGGACCCCACCACCCTGGTACCCCACCACCCTGAGATCCCACCACCCTGGGACCCCACCACCCTGGTACCCCACCACCCTGGTACCTCACCACCCTGGTACCCCACCACCCTGGTACCCCACCACCCTGGGACCCCACCACCCTGGGACCCCACCACCCTGGTACCCCACCACCCTGGTACCCCAAAACCTTGGTACCCCACCACTGGTTCTACGCCACTGTTTTTAGATCAGTGTGATTCTGGACGGCCTGGTTTACATGGAAAACATGTTCCCATCTGGGGTTATGCAACTCCACAGCTCTGAAGCCTCTCCAGTCTTCTTTCTGAGGCCGACACGCTTCAGCACTGCCTGTGTTCACAAGCACATTTGGGTTTTTACTCACTTTTGTTTTCTTTTTGGATCTTACATAATCAAATCCATGTGCCCAGAGTTTAAACGCAGACTAAGACCTTTATGAACGTCAAGCTGGTGGCAGATTACCGGTGAGACTGAAGGTGTATTAGATACTTCTTCCTGCGTCTCTCTGCGTAATGGATCACACAATACTGTACTGTTTCTCCACATCCTTCCTTGGCTAATGAGAAACTGGCCATGAAGCTTTGTAATCTTGATGAAGACCCTCCTCCCTGGAGTCTGAAGTGGTGTCAGGTGGCTCAGCGGTTAAGGCGTTAAGACTAGTGATCGGGAGGTTGCTAGTTTGATTCCTGACTGTGGCAGCATGACGTCTTCTGTAAGTCGCTCTGGATAAGAGCGTCTGCTAAATGAGTGAGGTGAAGTGAGAGTGATATTCACACCTCATGTCGGTCTGCCTGACTGAAGCACGTGGATGGGACTCTGGGTGCTAACATAATGACCCTGCCAGAGACTGGCTCAATGCTGGGAGTCCCTGTGGTGTTTCTGAACAGCGCCCTCTGGTGTTAACTGTCTGTATCAGGAGTCACTGTAGAGTCCACTCACTCCCACACACAATATCTGGAAACACAAGTGTGATCCTAACGTGAAGCAGAGATTAAACTGTTGTGTTGAGCTGCACTGCAGGTAGGAGAGACGCTTTACTAAATACCTGATATCTCCACAGTTCTGTGTAGAACGATCTGTACAGAGGCCAGGTGTTTTGTGTGCAGGGGAGCATGTTCTCCTCTAGAGGGAGCTGTGGTCAAACAGGTCAGGTTAATGACCCAAACATGTGTTTCCCCCTTTGGCCACCAGGGGACAGTGGAGGACAAGATGGGAGGGGATCCACCTGTTACCTCCGAAGCCCTCCTCCTTCGCTGCAGACTGTCAGGAGATCAACCTCCACATCAGTCATAGAAGACTGAATTGCTCCTCTCAAGGTTTGGACAAACAAAACAAAAATAATCTCTCTAGTGAGTTTTTCGGGGAGTTTTTCCTTGTTTTCCTTGATGGTTTAGGTTGTTTGAGGGGCAGTTCTATGTGCATATGTGAAGCCCTTTGTGACATTGCTTGTAAAGAAGGGCTGTACATTTATTGATTTGATTTGATATCACTGTGTGTCAGTCAGTCAGTCATTCATTCAGTCATTCAGTCATTCAGTTAGTCCGTCAGTCTGTCAGTCAGTCAGATAGCTGATCTGTGTACAGTTATTCACATCTTTGGGGGACTCTTCCTCCTCACTTCACTAGTCTCTACATGGTTATACCACCTGATGACACCGTGTCATGACTGCCCCAGTGTTCTGCTGCCCCTCTGGGCTTCACACAGGGGTGGAGGTTCTAAGTGTGGTTCACCACCTCCGCATGAGCCTCAGAATGAGCCTCAGAATGAGCCTCAGCATGTCGCAGTGCGCAGGGGGTGGAGCCTCTTTAGTGAGCTGCACCTGTCTGTCTCTCTCACCGCACCTGTCTCTCTCTCTCACCGCACCTGTCTCTCTCTCTCACCGCACCTGTCTCTCTCTCTCACCGCACCTGTCTCTCTCTCTCACCGCACCTGTCTCTCTCCCATTGCATTCGTCTCTCGTTGAATTGGTCTCTCTCTCGCTGCACTTGTCTCTCTCTCTCTCTCTTTCTCTGCATATTTGTTCAAATGTTCTAATCACTGAGCACCCTGAGCTGCCAGTCTCCTGCAGCTGTTCTCTACTTCTGCAGTTCCTGGACCAACAGAATCCCCTTTGTTAAAGTTAGTCTCTCCCAGCAGGATGGAAATGTTGTGCTTCTGCCAATACATGATTGTAAATCTGCTTCAGGGACACCCTAGACCTTTACTAAATACAGACCCACACACAAATGCTCACTCTCTGACACACACACACACACACACAAACAAACACACAGGTGTTGGTCATCCCTCTCCACGGTCGCGGCTCCAGTTTCCACTCAGCTTGGACGTAATGCCAGTGGTATCTGCTAAGAGCTTCATCACACTGTTTCCCACTGTTCCATTGTAGCAGGAATGAGATCCTGCAGTTACATGACGTAAGAAGGTACGGGAAACGATTTCAAGCTGCATCGTAGTCTTGAAGAAGAGCGAGAGAGAGAGAGAGAGAGAGAGAGAGAGAGAGAGAGAGAGAAACTGAGAGGGGAAAAAACAGACGGACTGACTGATGGAAGGATGAAGAGAGGGAGAGGGAAAGAGAGAGAGAGAGAGAGAGACACATGACGTTCTCTGCTGGTCTGAGTTCCTGGTGAAGTTCTCCAGGCACGGTTCTGAGAAAGATCGTTCACGCTCTCTCTCTCTTTCCGTCTCCTTGCTGTAAACCTGGGCCATCGCCGCAGGACTTCAGAATCAATCTGGCCATCAGGATCACCATAACAACCCTGCCAGGGAGAGGGAGGCTGCACAGGAATTCTTCTTGACCACCCCCCCCTTCCACCCCCTTTCACCCCACGCCTCTCCCCACCTCCCTAGCTACCCCCCCCCCACCACCATCACCACTCACACACCTCTACCCCCCCCCCCACTCCCCCCTCCATCTCATTTCTAAACCGCCCTGTCTTTCTTTATCGAACACAGCTGCTGTTGACTCCAATCTCTGCCTCTCCTCTCAGCCCTGGCCTCAGCTGGCAGCCAGAGCCAATCAGAGGAGGGTACGGGACCAAGTGCCAGTTCCTAATCTAAAGTGTGGAGATAGAAGCCAGCACGCCGCCCCACCCCCCCACCCCCCGCCCCACCCCCATTCCCCCAGACCACTCAATCTAGTGTTCTGGAGAGCAGATGCCTCACCTGCTATCTGCTCTCATCTCTGCTGACTGGGGAGAGGGGATGGAGAGAAGCTGCATTTGTGACAATCTCCAAACAACAAGAATTTGATTTATGTAAAGCAGCCGATGTGTCAGTGTGGATTGTGGTCTCTCCTCTCCAGCCTGTGAGCGTCTGTGGTGACTGAACTGCTGTGCTCTGCCCGGGGATGTGCTCTTCCCAGGGATGTGCTCTGCTCAGAGATGTGCTCTGCCCAGGGATGTGCTCTGCCCAGGGATGTGCTCTGCCCAGGGATGTGCTCTGCGCAGGGATGTGCTCTGCCCAGGGATGTGCTCTGCCCAGGGATGTGCTCTGCCCAGGGATGTGCTCTGCGCAGGGATGTGCTCTGCCCAGGGATGTGCTCTGCCCAGGGATGTGCTCTGCCCAGGGATGTGCTCTGCGCAGGGATGTGCTCTGCCCAGGGATGTGCTCTGCCCAGGGATGTGCTCTGCCCAGGGATGTGATCTTCCCGGGGATGTGATCTTCCCGGGGATGTGCCCTGCCCAGGGATGTGCTCTGCGCAGGGATGTGCTCTGCACAGGGATGTGCTCTGCCCAGGGATGTGCTCTGCGGTCCAGGTGTTTTTTTCTACTGATATCAGTCAACATTCACAATCACACTTTTGTCCCCCTTCCCCTTCTTCCACCTTCCCCCCAAAACACGAAATAGTTAACCAATTCAGCAATGACACGTCTCAGGGACAGGTTCCCATGGGAACATTAACCCCCCCCCCTCTTTCAGCAGCTTTGTACTTCCACCCTCTGCTTCCACCCTCTGAACATCTGCTGGTCGCTGCTCTGGTCTGGTGTGAACCTGGAGACCTCAGACATCCATCCCATCATCTGGATGTGGTGGTCTCACCAAGCTCTGACACTGATCTCCCCTAATGAAGCTGTTACTGATATCTAGTATGGGGAGCCCAGGCTGGGATCACCTCTAAGGTCAGTCCCTCTGGAGTGGAGAGGGGAGTCCCCCCCCCCCCCCCCCCCCTCTCCTTGAAACATGGCCTAATCAGAAGGATTAGTTAATCAGCTGCACCTGTTGGATTGACTGGAGCTGCAGAGTTAGGAGGCTCACAGGCTGGTCCGTGGGAACGAGGGGGTCTGGAGTCGGGGTGGGGGTTTTTTGGGTCTGGCCTGGGGGAGCTGGATAACGGTCGGTGTGGAGGGACTGGAGGGCTGGGGGTGTTGGGTTGAGTCCTCCCTGGAGAGTGAGAGGTCAGGCCAGAGGAGAGCCTGTAGCCTGGCTGAGTACAGCCATGAATCCAAACCATGTTAGACTGAGAGTCCATCTGAAGGGAACTGCAGTGGAAGTGACACACTGAACCCTGAGAGGAAGAGCTGTTCCTGCCCTCATTAATCTGATTATACCGCTGGTCCTCCTAGGATTCTTCTACTGGGATCAACATTCTTCTGTTTGACTGGAGAGTGTGTGTGTGTGTGTCATGTATGGAGTGTCAGTTTAGTTGTGAGTCAGGTTGGCTTCAGGCCTTGTGGTTCAGGATCCACCGTCACTGTAAACAGCTTTTCTGATGTAACATCACAACTGAAGACCTACTGTAGCATGAGGAGATCCAACACTCTCAGAGATATTAATAGTGACATGCTGAATGTGGTGATGAACATGTGATGCTGTGAAAACATGACTGGTGTTACCTCAGGCTTGATCACGTGACTGGTGTTACCTCAGGCTTGATCACGTGACTGGTGTTACCTCAGGCTTGATCACGTGACTGGTGTTACCTCAGGCTTGATCATTTTACTGGTGTTACCTCAGGCTTGGTCATGTGAATGGTGTTACCTCAGGCTTGGTCATGTGACTGGTCTCACCTCAGGCTTGGTCATGTGACTGGTGTTACCTCAGGCTTGGTCATGTGACTGGTCTCACCTCAGGCTTGGTCATGTGACTGGTCTCACCTCAGGCTTGGTCATGTGACTGGTGTCACCTCAGGCTTGGTCATGTGACTGGTGTCACCTCAGGCTTGGTCATGTGACTGGTGTTACCTCAGGCTTGGTCATGTGACTGGTGTTACCTCAGGCTTGGTCATGTGACTGGTGTTACCTCAGGCTTGGTCATGTGACTGCTGGCAGCCTGACTGACCATCATGGTGAAATATTTACTTGAGGAGAAAACCATCCTGGTTACTGAATGAAATCAACAAAGTATCCACAAGTAAAATCTGCAACACAGAGGAAGTCATCAAGAGAGAAAGAGAGAAAGAGAGAGAGAGAGAGAGAGATAGAAAGAGAGAGAGAGAGAGAAATAGAGAGTGGATAATCAAGAGACAAAGGGAAAAAGAGGAGAAAGGGAAGGGGATTTTGGGGGGGTGCTGTGGGCTGGGTGGGGTGGGGAGGTGGGGTGGGGAGGTGGGGTGGGGAGGTGGGGTGGGCTAGGGAGTAATACTCAGCCAGGCGTGAAAATGTTGTTTTTGGCTGACTTCCTGTGTGGCTGTTGTAACTCCTGCGGTGGGTCTGGCTGAGCTCCACCCTCCTGCACCTGCAGGACTGACAACTGCCTGACGTCTGCTGGTAATAGTGTTTAACTCACTCCTCAATGATGTCACAGCCAGGGGCGAGGGGGTGGGGATGTGGGGCTAGGGATGAGGCTGGGGCTGAGGCTGGGGATGGAGCTGAGGCTGATGGAGGGATCTGTAGCTAACACATGGCTGTGGTTTGCACAGCTGGATCATCCCAGCCCCCCATGTGAACACCATGGTCCAGGCTCCTGTTAGAACTGAGGTCTGGACCTCAGGAGGCCACAGAAGGTTCTCTTCTTCTCCGCAGCTAAATATGTCAGGTAACCGAGTGGTTAAGGTGTTGGGCTAGTGATCAGAGGGTTGCGAGTTCAATTCCTGGCCGTGCCAACATGACGCTGTGTCCTCGGGAAGGGCACTTCACCCTACTTGCCTCAGGGGGGAATGTCCCTGTACTTGCTGTAAGCTGCTCTGGATAAGAGAGTCTGATAAATGACTAGATGTAAGTTAGACATTTGAGAGGGACTATCTCACAGTGTGTGCCTAGGGCTGGGGCTGGGGATGAGGCTGGGGATGGGGATGAGGCTGGGGATGGGGCTGGGGATGAGGCTGGGGCTGGGGATGAGGCTGGGGCTGGGTAGGTTGTCCATGGAAACAGCTTCCAGTCCAGCGTGTTTCCTAGCAGGTCAGGTGACAGAGGGGCCCAGGGTTGAGGATGTTGTCTCACCACACAAAAATTGCCATGTGGCTCTGTTTCTCAAAATGCCGGGAAGAAAACATAAATATGAGCTCACTTCTAGACCTCTGACATGCTTTTGTTATTGTTCAAGTTACATACGTCGTTTCTTCGAGATCAGCCAGAAGATTTTACTTTTGTTTTGACACCCCAGAATGAGTCAGCACAAAAAACAACTCTCTGGATTTCAGAGCTCACACTGGCTGGCAGGCTGGCATGGCTAGGGTTTGCTGTGATAGGCTAGATGATTTTGTGCTGTGCTGTGATAGGCTGTATGGGTTTGTGCTATGCTGTGATAGGCTAGATGAGTTTGTGCTGTGATAGGCTAGATGAGTTGGTGCTGTGCTGTGATAGGCTGTTTGGGTTTGTGCTGTGATAGGCTGAATGGGTTTGTGCTGTGCTGTGATAGGCTGTATGGGTTTGTGCTGTGCTGTGATAGGCTGTTTGGGTTTGTGCTGTGCTGTGATAGGCTGGATGGGTTTGTGCTGTGCTCTGATAGGCTGGCAGAGTTCAGGCTGGACTGTGATTGGTATCTGAGTTGTGGTTTGGCCATAATAGACTGACTGGAAATGGAATGAATGTGAAGATCCTGCTGGAACATCTGTTTAAAATTCATCAAGGAGCAGACAACATCCTGCCACAGTGTAGAAAGGAACAGTATGTAATATACAGTCTGAGCAGTATGTAGAGTAAGCAGTATGAGCAGTATGTAGTATGAGCAGTATGTAGTATGAGCAGTATGTAGTATGTGTACAGTATGAGCAGTATGTAGTATGAGCAGTATGTAGTATGTGTACAGTATGAGCAGTATGTAGTATGAGCAGTATGTAGTATGTGTACAGTATGAGCAGTATGTAGTATGTGTACAGTATGAGCAGTATGTAGTATGTGTACAGTATGAGCAGTATGTAGTATGTGTACAGTATGAGCAGTATGTAGTATGTGTACAGTATGAGCAGTATGTAGTATGTGTACAGTATGTAGTATGTGTACAGTATGAGCAGTTTGTAGTATGTGTACAGTATGAGCAGTTTGTAGTATGTGTACAGTATGAGCAGTTTGTAGTATGTGTACAGTATGTAGTATGTAGTATGTGTACAGTATGTAGTATGTGTACAGTATGTAGTATGTGTACAGTATGAGCAGTTTGTAGTATGTATACAGTATGAGCAGTTTGTAGTATGTGTACAGTATGAGCAGTTTGTAGTATGTGTACAGTATGAGCAGTTTGTAGTATGTGTACAGTATGTAGTATGTAGTATGTGTACAGTATGTAGTATGTGTACAGTATGAGCAGTATGTAGTATGTTTACAGTAAATGCTGGTTAAGACTACTAGGCTGTTGTGGTATTTCATTATGTACTAAGCTTATGGTCCCATGCAGGTTCCCAAACAAAGCACATCCCAGTTAGAGGCATGGGGGAGGGGCTGAGGGGAAGAGGCAAGAGAGTTTGTAATAAGTGGTGTGAAGAAAAAAAATCAGAAAGGTGATACTTGGTGTTTTGCCCTCCCCTCTAACCTCTGACCCCTCTCTGAAACTCAGCCCCTGTGTTTAATGAGCTGGAACAGTCCCACAAGACTAACCAGCTGGACCCAAAACAATAGGATATATATATATATATATATATATATTACATACTGTATGTTATCAGATATTTCATCCATTCATCCGTCCATCTGCTGTCCTCCTGCCTGCTGAGCTGTCTGTCCTCCTGCCTGTCTGCCTGTCTGCCTGCCTGCCTGCCTGTCTGTCTGTCTGCCTGTCTGCCTGTTGGTCTCTGCCCCTCCTGTAAACAAACACCTGCGATGGGTTTGATTCATGAACAGGAGATTCCTGAGCTGCTCTCAACACAACACTTCATCTCTTTCACTGACTTCCACTGACAATTCATCAATCCATCCACACACACACCCACACACGCACACGCACACACTCCTGAATGCATCATTTCAACACAGAGATTTCACCATCTGGATCCACCCGCCTGTTATCCGCCTTTAGGCCACTTAAGGACACCATATCTCCCCTCTGCACCTCCAGGACAACACCTCTGCACCTCCAGGGGGATGATTCATGCTTTTGGGCTTTGTCCCCCCTCCCAATGTGGAACAAGAC
This sequence comes from Protosalanx chinensis, assembly GCA_030340685.1. Classification (NCBI taxonomy): domain Eukaryota; kingdom Metazoa; phylum Chordata; class Actinopteri; order Osmeriformes; family Salangidae; genus Protosalanx; species Protosalanx chinensis. The sequence continues at coordinate 1,150,246 of CM059325.1, read as the reverse complement.
TTTCTGTTCACCTCCAAGTCAGGTAACATCCTGAAAGGTTCATGTGTGTATCTCTGTGTGTGTGTGTGTGTGTCTCTCTGTCTGAGTGTGTGTCTTTGTGTGTGTGTGCAGTTGTGAAATGATGACTACCTTCTCTCATCTATCTTTCTGCCAGGCTGTCTCTCAAACATGCAATCTGTTAACCTGAACTATTATTACCCTGCTGTAGCAGAGCGAGAACAAAGCAGAGCTGCCTCTGTTCTCCCACATGAGGCTGCAGCTGACTTTAATAACTCACCCTTGGCTTTAAACACTGGCTGTTTGCTGCTGGAACTGGGAGGGTTCTTCCAGAGATGCTGTGACTGTCAACCACACGTCTGAAACATCCCATGTTATCACATTATCAGGTTAGGGATAGTAGTTCAGGACATGTTAGCATGGTGCGTCTGCGGTACTGAGTATGGTGCCAGCATGGCACGCCATCGTAGGGCCGGCTGGCTGAGGTGGAGTATTGTGAGGTTGAGTCCCGGTCTGGGTAAGAGCTGAGGGAACTGAGAACGATGTGACCACACCTGTGACACAAGAACTGTTCTTACTGTAGAACCAGCAGGGTGCTAGAGTAGAACCAGCGTGATGCTAGTGTAGAACCAGCAGGGTGCTAGTGTAGAACCAGCGTGATGCTAGTGTAGAACCAGCAGGGTGCTAGTGTAGAACCAGCAGGGTGCTAGTGTAGAACCAGCGTGGTGCTAGAGTAGAACCAGCAGGGTGCTAGAGTAGAACCAGCAGGGTGCTAGTGTAGAACCAGCGTGGTGCTAGAGTAGAACCAGCGTGATGCTAGTGTAGAACCAGCGTGATGCTAGTGTAGAACCAGCAGGGTGCTAGTGTAGAACCAGCGTGATGCTAGAGTAGAACCAGCGTGATGCTAGTGTAGAACCAGCGTGGTGCTAGTGTAGAACCAGCATGGTGCTAGTGTAGAACCAGCGTGGTGCTAGTGTAGAACCAGCGTGGTGCTAGTGTAGAACCAGCGTGATGCTAGTGTAGAACCAGCGTGGTGCTAGTGTAGAACCAGCATGGTGCTAGTGTAGAACCAGCGTTGTGCTAGTGTAGAACCAGCGTGATGCTAGTGTAGAACCAGCGTGGTGCTAGTGTAGAACCAGCATGGTGTTTGCGCGTGGCAAATTAGCCAGCAGTGTTTGGTTTTACGGTAAGTAATGTCTTCCAGGTGCTCGACAAGCTCCACAGAGTCCAGATCCCTGAAACAACCCCTGCAGTTTGAACAGGGTTAAAGAAGACACAGGCGCTGTGGAGGTTAATTGTTGAAGATTTACAACAGGCTGACCTTGTAAGGTCTAATTTAACGCAGGCTGTTCATGCCCTTCGTGTTTCTGTTACACAGTTTTGAACCCTGGAAAGTGTCGGTTGGGAAGGTCCCCAGGGGCCAGGGTCCTCAGAGAGGGCTGCAGTGAAGCCCTCAGTTTTGGGGGCTGTGCAACATCTCATCTCTGACAGCTCTACTCTACAAGTGCTGTCCTGGCTCAGATCTAACTTGAATAATCAAATCCTGATAGCATCGATTAGTAGGATGCTAAAGTCAGATGTCAGGGATGTCAAGGGATCTTTATTAGCCACACATGCCTGCATATTTCTGCACATATCTTTGTGGAGATGGAAGCCACATGGTTGCTGTTGGAGATGATGTGAGGATCAGATGTGTCGCTGTTTACGTTTTGATCACAGAGATTTTTGTTTTGATTTCAGAGCGAGGAATGTTCTTTCTTCTCAGTTTCACATCTTTTTTACCTCTTCCACTCCTCTGGGATTTCTGTACCAACAGAAGGGCTTTTCACTGGAGCTACAGCAGCTAAACAATATCTTCTTTGTCTGTTGTGACTTTGTACAAACAACACTGAGCTGTTGAAAAGTTTTATGAAAACAGGTGGAGATGTTAGTTTACCAGGCAAGGGGGAAGAAAACGAGAGAACCGGATTGGTTCTGTTCTCTAACAAGATATCATCCCAAATGAAGTTCTCTTCATAAGATGATGGATGAAACTAGTTCAAAAACACAAA